>CM024762.1:107806174-108129591 GCA_014218235.1 Colocasia esculenta
GGGTGTAAGGATCCGTGAGGGGGGATAGTACCCTTGATTAGCGAAATCCTGAGGCATTGCTCAGGGACTGGACGTAGGTCTCCTGTGGAGAGGAGTTCCGAACCAGGATAAAATCCCTTTTGTCGTGTGGTTGTGCTTGTGTGCGTTTGCTGTCTTATTTCGTTCAACTCTAACGTTTGTTTAAGTTGTTGTGTAATCTTTTAGTGAACATTTTTTTAATCAAAGATCAAATTTTAATAACCCATTCACCCCCCCCCCTCTGGGCTAGCTAGCTGGGCAACACATCTGCCCAATGAAGACTTGTGCATGAGTTCCTTGATATGTACGAAGGGGTTGCCAGTGCCGTTGTAGCGGAGGTAGACCGGAAGCTCGGAGGGAGGAAGATGGAAGATTGGCATAGAAGGAAGGGCCAGCTCAAAATAATCCTTGGGTGCAGACACCGTCTTCAAGTCTTGCTCCAACCGACTCACCTTCGCCAGGAGGGCTTGGGTGAGTTGATCAGAGGAAGGTTTGGGAGGCACCCCGGAAGAATGTGGTTGGGATGCGCTCACCTGAACGGAATGGTAGCGTGTAGGGGCGCCAGCGGGAGCGAAAGTGTGGGCCGGAGCCCGAGGGGGGTAAGTGGGCCTCGCCGCGGTGGGGCTTGGCCGAACAAGAGGGGGACTCCCAACAGGGCTATGGGGGCGAGAATATGTAATAGAATTGGCCTGCGAGGGGGCAGGGGAGGCTCAAACCGTCGAGTCGCTAGTGGGTTCATAGAAAACACCCGTGTTTCGGTGGAGAGATTGAATGGGTTCGGGGATGGATTTCCCATTTAATGTAGCTTGAACCTCCTGGAGTTGAGAGGGTTGGATGTTCTGGAGGAGGTCCACTAATTGGGACAGATTGATAGAAGCAGAGGTATTTCCAGCAACATGCCTCGGGGAAAGGTGGTGAGACTGTGAATCCACCGCATGAACTTATGAAGTGGATGGATCGATGTGAGGCTCATTGGCGAGTTGTGCAAGTGGTTGATTGGAGTCATACATCTCATCATAGGCATATTCATGATAACCCATATCCTCATACTCAGCCATTCCGAGGGATTTGCCTGAACGAACAAACATGGAATTTAAACACAGAAGTTTATTAACAAACAACTACTCAAACAAGTTTGAGAGAAGAAGTTAATGACTTTTAATCAAACACTTGGGAATGCTTACATCCAATTGATTGTTCCAATATGATGCAATGTGGGTTTTATTGCAATGATTTCACTCCAATGTAGATAAGAGCCTAGATGGGTATGATGAGAACTCCGGGTTCACTAAGCACACTCTTTCACATTGTAGGTATTCTAGCACGGGTCTCTGGGGTGGTACAACTTGCTCGGTCCACCGTGAGGGAATCCACGATGTATAGAGACTTACGAAGGTCCCGATGAGGATTCTCTAGTCCAATGAGATGGAATGCCCAATAGAGAGATAGCCCTCACCGAGAGAGGTGTTTGGATCCTAGTGTAAGGAGGGAAGGAGGTCCCTCAACCAAAGTATGCCTTGTAATGCAAAATATGCAAGTGATAACAGAAAACCCCTGCTCTCTGTGAACAACAAAAACATGATGAGTTCAGTCGTCGCACTTCAAGCTAAATCACGACCATTCAGTTGGTGATTTTTTTTTATTAAATTAAACTTTATCGAGAGAGAGAAAAAGAAAACACTAACACAACTTGGTAATGGCGGGGGATCTCAAAGGAGTACCGTGTGGGGTACAAGGAAAGGAGATTGTACCACATGGGGTACGAAGGGAGGGACACACATGGGTGTCGAAAGGAGGGGAACACGTGGGTGCCGAAGGAGAGGTAACCACAACTAAAATGAAAGATGTCCCACCAAGATCGCCAATTTGTGAATGTGTTTTCCATTCAAAACACCCCACAAAGAGTAATTTAAAACAAAAAGGGAAAATAAAAATATGGCGACAAAAGGAGGAAAGGAGAAAGAGAAAGTGTGTGTGTGTACGAAGATGGAGGTGTGATCGCCAGGCACACGAGGGTACCGAAGGAGTGAGCGAAGGATAGAGCATTACTTACCTTCACCCAAAGATCGCGGGAGTTGAATGTTGGTGGGTTGACTTCTACTCCTTCAATCAGTCAGCCGGTAGAGAAGACTTTAGCTCGATGGTTACCTTGCAAAACAAATGAAGAGACACACAAACAATTGCAAGCAATATTAGAATAATTGTGTAGTATGAAATTCAAATGCAGATATATAAAAAAATACAGTAGCATGGGCTTGAGCACACCTTGTGGAGGTGGTGTTAAACCCCTAGAAAAATGGGTGCGAAAGAAATGAGGTGTGTGTATGAGATGATGAATGCACCAGAAATATGAATTAAGAGAAGAGAATGAAGAATCTGCTGGCTAGCTGCTGTAGATGAAGAAATGGAAGAAGCCTCATCCGCCAATGCACTTAAGAGGATGAAGACTCTGATCTCCAATGAATGAAGGGATTAGGGTAGCTTGAGATGAAGATGCTTCTTCTTAGCTTCAAAATGTGAGTCTCCAGTGCAGCAGGGCTTCGCCGTATTGCTAGGTCATCTCTTTAAGCATTGTCCTCAGGGGTCTTTTTATAGGGGTAAATTTGATAAATCGCGACGGACACAGGGGTCGCCTATTGATGTGAATCGCGACTGACCAAAGCATCGCATTTCGAAAGATCGACTTGCTCCGATTACGCCTTTCTAAACATCGATTATAGTAGATTTTAGAATCGTGACGACATAGACCGACGTGTTTCAAACACTTCCAACACTGATCGATTCTTTCCAAATTTAATAAATGGAAATCTTGAATCGCGACGACATAAGTGGTCGCGTATTTGAGGGAGTCAATCTTCCGATTGGGAGTCTATCTCATAATCGATGGAAGGTTAGAAACGCGACCGACCATGTGGACGCAATTCTAATTAGCAAGAAAAATCATTCCAAAAATGATTTTGAAATTTGCTATAATTTCAAATTGGAAATTCTTAAACACGGCGACTTGAATGGACACAATTCAAAACAGGGTAAGCACAAGAAAAGGAAGTGTGATACGCGACGGTTTTGACCCGTCGCAGATCAACTTCTGAAACTGCGACCACTGTGTTCGTCGTGAATCAGTTGTACACATTGAACCCTTAAGACCTCTAGAAACATTCCTAAAAATCCTAGAAAATCTAGAAAAAATAGGAAAATTACTCAAGAGGTTAATTGAAGAGAGCCACTTTAAGGCATTGCGGTATAACATGAAATGTACTCGGTATATTGTCAAAATGGCGTGTCTACACCACCTTGTTCAATAATAGCCAGAGGACGAAAGGAAAAATCTCATGTCCGAGGACATGTAGTAATTCAAGGTGCTCGGAAGCCCTCCATGCGTCTGGGGACGCATGGTTGAATAGCAATCTTAGAGCTAGATAATGGTCTCCACACTTACCCCGTCCACTCTCAAGCCTGCTCAGATGCGACTCAAGTACTTGAGGGGGAAAATGACCATTCGGTGCTTATCTCTCGCATTAAATGCGTCACAGGCTGAGACGGAACACGCAGCTATTGGTGGTATCACTGGGGCTTCTCTGGGGTTCCCGCTTATGATAGTGGTGCATGTATGAAGTGACTAGGGAGCTCGAACAGGCTGTTCGAGTGGATGAACCGCCATTTTGGTCTTTGAATTTCACGTCTCTTTCTCCTTATAAGGGAAAGAGGTGAAGGCGACTCTTGATTTTCCATTGTGAACAGATCTTCTCGCACCTTTGCTTCAAGCTCCCTTGCTTGGTCTCTTTCACCCTTTTTGTAAGACCCGGCCCTCTCGGGCCCTTAGCCCTGTCCTCGTGGTCGCGATGGACCCCCTGGTCCCGAGATTGTCACGCAAGAGGAGCCGGTCGCGACATGCTTCTTGTCACAGCACCCTTGCCCATCGCACTCTGGTGGCGACGGAGGTGGGCGATGCATTCTTGTCGTGGCATCTGAAGGCGACGCGACTTCGTTCTGACCGTTCTTACTACTATCCTTTCTATTAGAAACGCCTTGTCGGGTGTCAGGCGCGTACGATGTTGACGCAACCTGGCAGGATGTCGTGTTGAGGTTTTCCTGGTCTTCGAGGTTTGACCGCTTTTCGTGTCGCGCAGGGGTAGGCGGTCGCGACATGGTCGCGAACTGCTGGGCGGTCTTGACATGCTTGATGTCCCGCCAGCCCGACCCGTCACGTCTCTGGGCCCGTCGATTCAAAACCGAGGTAGGTACATTTCCCCCTCCCCTTCCTCTCTCCTTTCTACTTCATCTCGTTCTAGCATGCTCCCCTCCCCTGTGGGATCCTTGTTTCTTCGTGGTATTGGGGTTGTAGGGCGTGAGATCAATGCATGTCATTGGAGAGGTTACCTTTGAGTGTAGATTTCCATGTATAATGCATGATCCATGGGGTTTGAGGGTAGTTTGCCTATTTATATGCTTTCCTATGTGTTTCCCTCGCTCCCCTTCCCCGAATGGAGTGATTTGTACCGATTTTGGGGTGGTCTTTGGGAGGACTGTACCGGGACCCCTCTGGGCTGAGATCGCAATCGGCTTGAGGGTCATGATGTTGTCGCGACGCATGCACTGACAGCGACATCATCGTGACCACCAGGGGCGTCTCCATAGTGTCGCGATAGCCAGAGGCGTCATGATAGTTTCAGATATAGATAAGTTCTTACGAAGTCCATTTGTCATGGCGTCTTTGTCGTACTTGGTACTTTCTGTACCCATGGCACTAGTGCTAGTTCCTAGTATGGTCCTACACTAGTCGTTCGCCCGGTGCTCGGCACCTAAGGGATTGTCCCGTGAGGGGTTGTTATGATTTACCTAGGACCCCCATCCCTGTGTGCCCATTAAGGGAGTGCTTCAGGCGACAGGCATGCTCAAATCATGAACTCTAGAGCGGAGGGGAAAATGGTGGTTAGGACAGTGGGGTTGAGTCATTTACAGAGCTCTCTTGGTTGGTTTGGGATGCCGAGGTCATTTGGAGTTCTTCCTGGCATAGGCCAGTCAGTCCTTCTTCTCACTACCTTGCTCTTTGTGGCCCTGGAACCACCTAGAGAGGCCAGGCGTGGGACCATAGTCCGGCCAGACAATAGTAGTTACTGTTGTGGTTACTTGTGTTCCTGCCCTCACTCTGATGAGATGTGGTGGTGTGGACCTAGGTCGAGGGTAAGACGTCAGTGGACGCTCCTGACCGGTTGACTAGTGGTAGTGGTTTTCGTAGCTAGTGTCTCTTGTCAAGAGGGTTCTTCTGTCTGTGTTGCCAGCCATGTGGTGGTCACGACGTGCAGGTCGTACGGAGTTTCTGACTGTGGTGTCTTTCTGTACCATTGCTAGTTAGTCAGCTATGCTTCTGTACTTTCTTGTGTAGTTTAGAATATATAAAACTGCAGTCATTTACTTTGATTATATATATTCTTTCCTGCCAGTTAGAGCCCGTAGGAGATTGGTAGTCCCTACTGAGCTTTTGTTGTGAAGCTCATCCCCTCTTTTTCCAGGTGAGACTTCTAAGCAGTGGCTGGGTGCGCGTCAAGCGGAGGAGGCGGGGCGGTAGTCGTTGTCCTCATAACTAGTAGTGGTATCCCCTTTCAGTTGTACTTCACCCTCGGGGTATCGGGGTATGCCCCTAGGGGCTCTGTTCTTCCCTTCTTTACTTGTACTCGTTGTGTGTTGGGACTGTACCTAGAGTGATACGCTGCGGTCTCGCTCTTCCTTCTGCTTCCTCGTGTGTGTTCCTAGTTTAGTAGTTGACGTTTATTTCCTTTACATATTCTGTTAGACTTGTGTTATAGCCCTTCCGGGTCCCCAGATCTGTGGGCGACGACCGTAAAAATCGGGCCCTTGGCTTGGGCCTAGGGTCGGGTTCTCGGGGTCTTTACACTTTTCTCTCTTGTCTGCTACTTTCCTCCCTAGCTCCAGCACCGATGGCACAAAGGGAAGGTAGGTCGTTGTGGAGGCGAGTGGGCAACCGGCGTCGGGGATGAATGTGACAACCCAACCAGCAAACTAGCCCAACAACCATACTAGTTGGTAGACTTCTTAGGAAGGTCACCCATCTTGGGACTACTCCTAACTGAGCACTGTTAACTTCAGAGTTCTTTTCTCACTCGAGCTCTGAAAATGACTAGTTCGAGTTGTTGGTAGTCTACTGATTTAGTCTATTTAACATATTCATATACGAGGTGTTACAATCTACTCATCTTATATAAGCAATGTCCTCATCGCTGTTCGCATATAACACAAGTTAAAGCCCAGGCAGACAGGATTCTAGAAGTGGCCCCCATAGGCTCAAGAGGTGGCTCCCACTATGTAGCACTTTGCACCATTATGGCCTCAAGAGGTGGCTTCCATAGCACAACACTTTGCCCTGTATGGCAATTAGTTCTTGTACTTCTGGTTGGGTAAGGCTCTAATACCATTTGTGACGAGCCAACCGGCAAACTGACCTAACAACCATACTAATTGGTAGACTTCCCAGGAAGGTGCCCAACAACCATACTAGTTGGTAGACTTCTCAAGAAGGTCTAGAAGGTGACCTTCCTGGGAAGTCTACCAACTAGGTTGTTGGGCCAGTTTGCTGCCCTTCTTGGGAAGTCTACCAACTAGTATGGTTGTTGGACCAGTTTGCTGGTTGGGTCGTCATAACGAAGGTCATGAAGTATCGACATTTTGAGGGCCTCCGTGAGTGATTCCGCATCAGGGAGGAATACGAGATTGTGTTGATGTAGGATGACTAGACGTATCTGACGGATAAACCCAGATGCTTTGTGCTCTCCTTGGACCTTCTAGAGGTAGGATTCTGGTTGCTGGTGTATAAAATCGCTAGGGATCTGCTCAATGCTTGGAAGATCGCTCCCGTTCAACTAATGCCAAACTCAGGGCGGACGATGTTTGTCTTCTACATTATGTGTCAGAAGTACGAGCTCTCATTCTCGGCTGATCTCTTCCGGAACCACTTCAGCCTGGCGTCGTCTTCGTAGTCTGGGTACGACATCATGTACATCAAACAACGCCCGAACAGGATGTAGATCAACTTCTCCCCTCGTCTATCCAACAACAAGGGGTGGATCGGCAGGCTCTTCTTCATTGGCCTGAAGAAGGAGACTGGTCCCAGAGAGTAGGGATTTCCTATTCGCGTCACCGAGCCACTGAAGAAGATGGACGTCACCCCCTTCCTCATCCAAGACTTGGCCAAGGCCTCTATAGAGTTGTCAAAAGTGCTCATGTCCAAGGGAGAGTTGTTGCTGACTGAGTACAAGCTTGTTAAGTACAAGGTGAGCCACACATGAGGTGAGTTTTCTTCTTACCATGTACTATCTTTCATCTAGTCTTACTCACTCCATCCTAACACCGTCGTTTGGTTCCTTCCATAGATGTCGAGGAGGAGGCCATTGGCCAGAATCAGAAGGACCATGCCCTCTTTGCCAAACAAATCCCTTTCAACTTATATCTGTCATATATATTGACGAGGGTGTGCCAATGACGGGGGAGTTGGTTACAAGTGTCGTTGCTGGGGGACAATCTTCTGGGCGAAGTCCTTGAAGATCCATCCATAAGGAGAGGTCGCGACCAAGAGGAGGGAGGTTGGTGAAGGGGCCAAGGAAGAGGAAGAAGAAGCTTGCGAAGACAGCCGAGAAGAAGAAGAAGAAGTTTGTGATGACGATCGCAGTGCTTTTGTTTGCCGAGACCATTCCCAAAGAGTTGGGCCGCCGTACAGGTGGCAAAGTGGTCATCGTTGATCAGGGCACTGGAGCTCCTAGCATCCACTGGAAGAAGCGGGCCGACAGTGGCCATGGAGGTGGCACTTGCCCTAAGAGTGTAAGAGACATTGTCTATCGAGGGGATGTCGGCCTCGACCTCTGCTGCGGAGGTGCGGGTGGCGACGTCTGTAGTGGAGCAACCAATGGCAGTCTTTGCTGATGCAGTGGGGGACCGTAAGGAGGCGATGGTCCCATAAAGGGTACATGCAGGTATTGCTGAGGACCCGAAGGCCACATCGGCGAGGATAATCACTAATACGGCTGAAGAGCCTATAGCTCCTCTCGAGCAGGCCATTGGGACGATCGATGCGAGGGCAGAGTTAGATGAAGACCACGTGCCCCTGACAAGGGTGTTTATGGAGAGGACTTCTATTCTGCCTTCGGAGGCTCATCTGGAGGTGGCTCTGGAGAGCCTCCGAGCAGGTCCCTCTATCAGGGCTTGCCCCCCTGCGCTACTACCAAGCAGCTAGAGGTGCTTCTGCGATGCCAAGAGGAAAGCACATAAGATGCTGTAGCGAGGGTAGGCGAAGTTACCTTTTTGGAAGGGGAGAGCCCCAATATTGAAGTCAAAAAGCTCATGTGCCACATTGTGCAATCGGTGGTGGAACTCCGAAAGTTGGCCTCGCAGGCGCAGCTTCAACAGATTCTTTGGGATGTCGAGATTATGGCTTCGGTAGACCATGAGGAGCAGAGTCGTCGCCGTAAGCTCGAGCAACAGAAGGAGATTGAAGACCTTTGTGCTGCTCTGAAGGCTTCCAAACTAAAACTCACTATTGCTAAGGCCGAGAAGGTCGCTCTCGCCGGAGTATTCCTTGAAGTCGAAGCCCGAGGTGTTACTGAGTACAAGGATGGGGTTGAGTTCCAGAAAGATCTAGAGCAATACAGCACGGCTTGCTATGAGGTGGGCTTGGAGGTTGGTGATCACCGAGGTCAGAGCAATACAGCGCGACTTGCTATGAGGTGGGCTTGGAGGTTGGTGATCACTGAGGTCATGAACAGGCTTCCTTGGAGTATGTCTGCGAAGCATTCGAGGCTGCCCTCTAAGAGTGTCGCTCGTGAACTCGAGACCCTTGACTTGATGGGGTTCACTTTGCAAGCTTCTAGGCGGGGAGGATGTTTCTGGACGCCGAAGACGTTGGTCCTTCCATAGCCGAATACAACCCTTAGGATTTTTTTCTTTTCCTTTTTGTATGTCAAAATTTCTATTCCGAGCTGTGTAAAAATATTTTTGAAGTATATGAAATGGTGTTTACCCTTCTCGATTATCTTTCTTTGTGTGCCATTTTTTTTTACCAAATCAGAACATCGTGAGATATTTACTTTTCAGTACCGTGCGAGCCTTACAAGATGAAGAGCTTGGGAAAATCTCAGGGTTGTACCCCCCAATAGGAAGGAAAGAAGAGAATAGAAAAAAGTATTTCTCTGAAAAAAGAAGGTACACGAGCCCTCCTTTACGACCAATAGACCTTTAAATTTGAAGTGTGCCATGTTTTGGGCTTAGGCTTGCCGCAAAGGGTAGACAGCTGGTAGGAGCCTTTACCAAGGACTTGGATGACCTTCTAAGGTCCATTTCATTTTGGGGCGAGCTTACTAGCTCTTTGGGGATTCGAAGCCGAACAGTGACGCAGCACCAGGTCACCTTCGAAGAAGTGCTGTTTGTGAACTCGAGAGTTGTGGTATTGCACAAGTCTCTATTGGTAAGAGACTAATTTAATGTTGGCATTGTTCCGTTGCCCATCAAGCATGTCTAGATTTTCTCTTAGTATGCGGTTGTAATGCCCCAATGCGGAATATCGGAGCGGTAATACAGTTACATAAATAGTATAGAGTGAGAAATAACATCAAACCATTGCACAATTTGGAATAACGCCAATTAAAATCCCACTTCATTAATAATTCCTCAAATCAACTATTACAACACTAAATCAGAGCCAAAACTAGGGCCTAAAGTACTTTATTCAAATCCAAACTATTACAAACTGACTAATTAACAACTATCTAACTACTAAAAAGCAATGGTTGTCGTAATATGGGGTCACTCCCACTCTTCCTCATTCCCAGCCTCGTTCGTGTGGTAGTCTCCATCGGACTCACCTGAAACACATGAAATAAATAGCGCAGGGTGAGCAATAACGCTTAGTAGGACTTAATATCTCATATAAATAGGCATGCTTTAAGTGATTAACGTCTTATCAAATAGGATAACAAGAGAGAATGGTCATGTATAGTCAAGAGAGTAATGTCGCATGATGACGAGAGAACAATAGCACATTTCACGAGAGTGTAACAAGACAAGAATAATAACGGGTTGGCCATATAATGAGATAGCATGTAAAGTTGCACAACAGTGCACTAGTCACGATAGCATGTGTTGGTCAATATTCTTTCAACCACGAGTTCAAGTAAAATCATTAAATGATTGTCATAGATTAAATTTTGCTGGTCATGCGTTGGATGAATGTCAAACACCCTGATCATTAAACCTCCTCAAGTTATAGCCTTTCGGGTGCACCTCCCAGGACCAGATCAGGCCCCTTATAATGTTGCTTGGCATTGATCATGTTTTTATCTTAGACAATCACAGGATAGCCAATAGAGTACCAAGAATAGATGAGAGTAATTGACGAATAGACGAGAGTATAGAAAGAACGTAAACAGATGAGAGTACAAGAGTATAGATGAGAACTAGGGTTGTATTCGTAAATCGACGATAAACAGGCGATAGTAACAGTTGCACAGCATAGTTGTGCGCTGGCAGTCTGGTAGAAGTCACAACCGCCCTATAGCCATGCTACGAACACAGGCCAGAGGTCTGGCGTGATCCCAAGGTAAGAGAGAACAAACTAAGGCCGTTGGATCATGCTGATCCCTAAGGGTATAATAGGTCTTGATGTTACAACCCGCTCGTCGGCAATGGACGTCCGCCAAAACCAAGGAGACTTACGGAGGCCTTGACAAGGAGTTCCTGGTCCTATCAGGAGTATTCCCAACGGAGAGGTCGTCCAAGTCAAGATAAACGTATGTACAAAACAGTTGTCCGTCATACCTTGAGTGCTCGAAGGTAGAGGGACGCGATAGCGGTATACAAAACATATGAATAAAATGAAGACAAGTTCATTAAAATAATAGAGAAATTATATGAATAATTGTACTTAATTACCAGATATTTTATTAAGTAAATTTGGTGAGATTTCATGGAAAACATTTATGTAAAGTGTGTGCATGTGTAAGATAATCATGATAGTAAGATATAGTTGTGCACATAGCTTTTATTTGATGGAAAATCATGTGAATATTATCCATTATTGTTAAACAGGTCGTTACTATTCAAATTAGTACAATTTATGGGTTAAACAAGGATTAAATGACATAACTAACACAATTTGCATGAAGAATTAGGGTTCTGGTGGTGACAGTGAAATCGTGACAGGGGTTCTAGTTGCGTTTCGAATCACGATGGTTAGGTCAGTCGCGTTCTCAAGAACTGGGTCCGGCAATCGATTGATGTTGTAACCGTGACGGGGTGACCGGTAGTGATTTGAGTAAGCAGTCCAGAACGTGACGTGTCGATCTGTCGCGTTAAGGCCAATCGGAACATGGGATGAAGAACGCGACGAGTCGAGCCGTCATGTTCATGTCGCGATGTGCCCTTCTGTCGCAACTTGCTGAGAATCGAGATGGGTCGAGCCGTCGCATTTCTTAGAGGATCAGGCCAAGTCCCAAAGGTGAACCAGTCTACCTTGGGTTTCAATCCCATCCTTCCCATAGTGATACAGGGCTTTTTGAAAAATCATATAAAATCATATACATGTCAAAAAATCATGAAACTAGTTTAAATGAAACTAGACATGCATATGTATCAACGATGGCGAGTAATTAGAGAGTTGACATAGTATGACCATGTTATGAGCCGTTTACTTCATGATGACTTAAAATCATACATAGTGATGGAGATCAATTAAATTTGAAGATGGCACATCATAAGAATTGGGGAAAATGGTCTCAATGGATTGCAGACATCTAGTAGCATGTATAGTGAAGGTTTCATGATACGAAATCAAGCATGGATAGGGATTCAAGGTAAATAAGTCATTTCGGATACATGTTCATGACAGGAATTGAAGCATGAAATATTCCAAATGGCACGATGAAAATTGGGGAAAACATGGGGCTTTGTAAGCGGGGATCATGGTCTACCTAGGGTCGAACATAATTAGTTTGTGCTTGAGAAATTGCATACCTTTAACGCATTGAATCCTAGGGTTTGGAGATGTTGGAGATGACGAAATCCCCTTTGTTCCTAGCCTTTCCTCCTTGCTCTCCTCATCCAAATACTCCTTCACCTCGTGCTCCAACCTCCCAAGGTTCAATTGGGTCAGCTAGAGACGAAACGGAGGTGTATTTGTATGTTAATAGTCTCCTATTCTCCTTAAAACTCTTCCTTTCCCCAAACTCAGAATTTCCAATATTTATCTCCCATTTTCCTAGCCTTTATCTACCTAATAGGATTGGGGAGAAGTCTAATTTCGTGGGCAAAAGGGTTTGGGTAGGTCTAGGACTCTTTTAGAGATAAGTAAGAGTTAAAATAGACATTATCTTAACCCTTTTCCATTTATTAATATTTTAGGTATGAATTTACACTTAATTATCTCCCATCCAACTTGGGCTCTTCCCTTTTAGGCCCATTAACTCATGTATGGACCATTGGTGTAACCCATTTCCTAATTTGGCTTAATGGGTTTTAATTTAATCCCATTTTATTTAAATTTAAATTTATTTATAAAGGTTTTAAATTCTAGAGTTGCTATAGCGGCTATTGGCTGCTTTGTCGAAGTGCGTTCTACGAACAGTTGGGACGATGACCTCCAAGGGCACCACGGCTTTTGTGCCATTAGCCGGGTGAAAGGGTGTCTCGCCGATGACTGTTCGAGCAGTTGTTTGGTGGCACCATAGGATGTTGGGGAGTTATTCTGTCCACGATCCTCCTGCGGCTTCGACCCTCGTGCATATACCGTGCATCAATGTGCGGTTGGTGTTTTCCACCAACCCATTTGCCTGGGGATGAGTCACCGAGGTGAAGTGGTTGTAGATGCCAAGTTTCGAGCATTTTTTCTTGAATAAGGTGCTATCAAACTGTTTTCCATCGTCGGTGGTAAGGGCCTTCGGGAGGCCGAACCGAGAAAGGATGTTCTTCCACATGAACTTCCAAGCCGCTTGGTCTGTGATCTTAGTGACTACGTCAGCTTCGACCCACTTGGTAAAGTAGTCGATGGTGACCAAGAGGAGTTTCTTCCTACCCTGGGCTTCAGGGAATGGTCCCAGGATGTCTATTCCCCACCTCATGGCTCTGTGAAGGAATGCAACTACTCGGTTGGTTGATGGATAAGTGGGCCAAACTATTGGCATTCTGGGCATTTCTTCACATAGGACAAACAATCCTTTTGCAAAGCTGGCCACCAGAACTCTGCTCGAAGGATATTGCGGGCGAGGGACCTTCTGCCCAGGTGGCTTCCGCACAGACCCTCGTGTACTTCTTTGATCTTTGGAGTCATCTTAGAGGGACGAAGACATTTCAACTAGGGCCTCGAGAGGGAGCGTCGATAAACTTGGCCTTTGAAGGGAGTGAATTTATGGCTTCGTGCCAGGATCCAGCGAGCTTCAGTCCGCTCGGAAGGGAGCTCTCCTTGAATGAGGTAGGCTCAAAGGGGATCCATCCAATTTAGAGTTGGTTGTACAATTTCCATAGCTGTGACATTCACCTCTATGCATGGTGACGCTAGTTCTTCGATGAACATCGAACGAGAGTGAACAATGTCGCCCGAGGAGGTTAGTTTGGAAAGTGCGTCTGCCTGCGCATTCTGTTCTCGTGGAATGTGTACTACCTTGAAGTAGAGGAAGCTTTCTATTTGGCATTTTACTTGTTGAAGATATTGCGCCATGTGCGGCTCCCTTGCTTCAAACTATCTGTTGACATGGTTGACGAGAAGTTGCAAATTACTAAAGATTCATAGTTGAAGGGCACCGAGGTGCTTGGCCATCCTGATCTCGGGCAGGAGTGCTTCATTTTTGGCTACATTGTTGGACACCGTGATGCAGAAACAGAGGATATATTGGAACTCCATGCCTTCTGGAGAGGTGAGGACCAACCTTGCACCACCTCTGTAACACACGAGGATCCATCCACGTAGAGTTCCCATGGTGGTTAGTCTGTTAGTGGGGAGTCCTTCTCGATAGGGAGCGTGCATTCATCCATGAAATCTGCGAGCGCATGAGCTTTGATAGCGGTTCTCGAACGAAAGTCGATCTCAAATTCTTCAAACACAATGGCCCATTTAATGAGTCATCCGAAAGCCTCTGGGTACTATAAGACCAGCTTTAACAGTTGATCAGATATCGTGATTGGATGGGCCTAGAAATAAGGTCGTAGTTTCCGTACAGCTGTGATGAACGCTAGAGCAAACTTCTCTGCTCGGGGGTACCTTCTGTTTGCCTCTTGAAGCACCTTGCTGATGTAATACATCAGGTGAATTGTGGCATCCTCCCTGATCAGGACTGCACTGATGGAGTGTTCGATCACGGATAGATACATGAACAATTGTTCTCCTTGAACTGGTTTTGAGAGAACCGATGAAGCAATGAGGTATCTCTTCAGCTCCGTGAAGGCAGCTTTGTAGTCTTCAGTCCACAGTACTTGGCCCCCTTGCGGTGAGGTCCCTTTGGAGACTCGCAACGACCTGAAGAAGGGAAATCATCTTTCTGCTGCTCGGGACATGAACCTGTTGAGTATCGCGAGGCGTCCAGTGAGCCACTGGACGTCGCGTATTGTCTTCAAACTGCCCATCTCCAGTACTGCTTTGATTTTCTTGGGATTTGCCTCAATTCCTCTGTTAGACATGAGGAAGCCAAGGAACTTTGCCCGATCAAACCCCAAAGGCACACTTTGCTGGATTTAGCTTTATGCCGCACCTCCGTAAAGTTTCACAGGTTTCCATCAGATCTGTAATATGGTCAATGCCTGGACGGGTCTTGACTAGCATGTCATCAACATAAACCTCCAGGTTGGGCCTGATTTGTTGGTTGGACATTTTGTTGACCAGCCGCTGATATGTCATGCCGACGTTCTTCAGACGGAAATGGCATCCTGGTAAAACAGTAGAGGCCAAGGTCGATAACGAACGTTGTGGCATCCTGATCTGGGGGATGCATGCTAATCTCGTGATAATTAGAATAGGCATCCAAAAAAAATGAGGAGCTCGTGTCCGGAGGTTGCATCTATCAGCTGGTCAATGCACGGCAACGGGAAGCTGTCTTTTGGTGTTGACTTTGTTAAGGTCCTTGTAGCCCACGCACACTCGTCACTTACTGTTGGTCCTGCAGACGAGGACCACATTGGAAATCCTTCTTAGATATTGGGCTTCTTGAAGGAGAGTTGTTGATAGGTGTTGGGTAACGTGATAACGAATTACGGCCTGCCGCTCTCGGTTGACAGTCATCTTCTCTGCTACATACTCTTATGTTTATGTTGAGGTGGTGAGTGATCACTTCTGGAGGGATGTCGGGCAACTCATCGTCCGCCCAAGCGAACACATCCAGGTTCGCGAGTAAGAACTCCCTGTACCAAAGTCGTTTGGCCTCTGATAGCAGTGTTCCAATGAAAAGAACATGCTTGGGGTACTTTCCACCGATTTGGACGAGCACCAAATCCTCGGGGGGCGCTCCTCGGTTGGCCGAGGCCTCCTTGGTGAGAGTGGGTGGAGTCACTAGATCTTCGGCGACAGGCTCTTTATTTCTAAGTGAGCAGACATAGCACCGTTGCGACTCGCGCTGACTTCTGAGCACTTCACCCATGCCATGGGGGGTTGGAAACTTCATCTTCTGGTGCAGGGATGAAGGGACGACCTTTATGCTTCCGATCAGGTCTCGCCCCAAGATGGTGTTGTACCCTGGCATGCTCTTTACTACCAGGAGCTCTACCACCTTGGTCCCATCTTTGGGACCATTCCCAGAGTAATGGGGAGACGGGCTTGTCCCATTGGTTGGACCGAGACCCCCGAGAAGTCAAATAAAGGCGTTTCTATGGGATACAGCTGTTCAGTCGATAGACCTATTAAGAAAAAATAGTCGTACGATAACACGTCTAGAGCTCTCCCTTTATCTACCAGAATGCGACAAAAAGTACAGTGATTTATGGTCGCAGAAACCACCAGTGCATCAGTGTGTGGGGTTGTGACCGTACAAGATCCTCATCTGAGAAGGTGATGGCCTCTTCGAAACGTGTGCTTTCTATCCTTGTGGGATATGGCATTGTATGCGGTGCAAGGGATCATTCTACATGCAAACCCTGCTGCTCCCGAACCGCCCACTATCACATTAATTTCTTGTCTGTTTGGTTCATTATTCACGGGTTGTTCGGGGGTCCTTTCTCAGTGTCTCTGGCGATTGTCATGACAATGCACATACCGTACGAGATAGTCATGTTTGATTAGAGACTCTATCTCGTCCTTAAGTTGGTGGCATTCGGAGGTGTCGTAGCTGTGATCACAGTGGAAGTGGTAATACCTCTAGGCGTCGTGCCTGCGGGGATCCGAGCGCATTCTCACTAGCCACCGAGCATATTGCTTGTCACGGATCTCGGCTAAGATCTGCTCGGGAGCCACCAAGAGTGGAGTATACTCATTATCCAGACGCGGTTTGCGTGGGGAATCCCCATTGTGACGTCTCCTCTTCAATTCTCGATCTAAACTATCGTCAAAATGCTTCTTTTTGGTAAGTGGGATCACCTTGGTCTCCTCGACCAGCCACAAGGCTCTTTTTCGCATGTGGCATGCCGTTGGGTGACTGACAAGAGTTCTGCCAGGGTCGCTGGTTGCTGCACCCCCAACGTCCGTTGGAGGAATCCGTCACGCGTGCCCTGAATGAGGGCACTTGTGGCGAAAGACACATCTAGATGTGGGATGCGTAGGGCATCTCCCTGGAACCTTTTGACGTAGTCCCAAAGGGCTTCGCCCTTCTTCTGCCATACGACAAGTAGAGAGGCCGTCGTGCGTGCTTGTGATCTTCCTCCCAAGAAGTTGTCGCAGAAGGACCTCTTCAGCTGATGGAAGGAGGTGATGGAGCCCATCAGAAGGGTTTCGAACTAGGCCCGAGCAGTCTCCTTCAAAGTAGCTAGGAAGGCCCAGCATTTTCTCACATCTGAACTTCGTGGAACACCATATGCTAGTCAAACCCGTGGATGTGTTCCGCCAGATCGGTAGTGTCGTCGTTGTGAGCAATGGAAGGCAGTGGCATCTTCGACAATACATGGGCCTCCAGGATCTCCACCGAAAGGGGGAAGTGGAAGTCCAGATCATCGTTCGCTAGCATCTTGCCCCTTGCCTTATGGACAATGGCGTCCATTTGACGGGCGCGGTCCATCATTTGCCATTTCAAGACGACTATGCCGCCGAAGCCTCCTCGCTAGCTCCAGGTCAGAGTGTAGGGACCCTTCCCGCCAGGAGCTGTGGGTGTCCATGCATACAATCGAGCGCAGAGGAGGGGGAGCCACCGCGAACCTACGGGATGGCTCTGTCTGACGCTCCAATGTTTGGAGGACCGACAGAGCCTGCCGTGACTTGCGAGCAGATTCCACATGGCATTCCGGAGCCTGGAGGGTTGATGGGACCGGTTGCGGCAGTCGGGCAGATTCCGCCTACTGCTCAAGTGCTTGGGGGACTGGTGAAGCAAATTGTCTCGCCATTTGAGCCTGGAGCCCCTGATAGACTCCTACCAATTGTTGAAGTTGCTCTCGGAGCTCCGATACTTCCTAGGCCAAGACCAGGGCTTCGACTGCAGATATGTTGGCGGTAGCACTGACAGTAGTAGCAATGTCTAAGGTAGGAGGGTCTAGACCACGAGACTCTTCTTGTGAATGGCGGGAGCATGTCGTACAGCTCCCATGATTCTGGTGAGAGGATCGCCAGCAAGCCATGACTGTTCTCGTTCCCACAGACGGCGTCAAAATGTGGAGACCGTTCCTGTTGTTTAGTTACAGACCGAACATGATCCCCACGAAGAACAAAAAGAGAATAGTGGCAGGTCTAAGCGATGACCTATAATATAGTAGGATGTTAGGGGGACTTGGTTGATAACCGAGGAGAACCCTCTGATGCCTAAGCCAGAGATGACCGCAGAGACGACTTGAACGAAAGGGTTCTCTGTGTGTGTACTCGCGTGTGGGCGAATGTGAGGGCTAGATTGCTCATACCTCTACATGAAGGTCCCAATTTCTTTATATAGGTGTGAGGCCTCAAGAAAGTTGGAATGTCCCTGATGATTGGTATCTCTCTGGAATGTCCGTTGAGTTCTCAAGAAGGATGATGTCATCGAGAAGCGTCTCTTTGGTCCTTGTGAGGTGACTTCCCAAGACGTATGGAAAGGTGTGCCAGAACATCATTAGAGACCGTTGGAATCCCAAAGGTTGCGGGCAATGGTCGCCAGTTGGCAGGACTGAACAGGTGCCTCTAGGAGCTATTCGGTAGGACCTGGGGTCATTTACCAAATAGCTGATACTCGGTGGCCCCACCTTGTTCGATAATAGCCAGAGGCAGGCGAAAGGCGAAATCTCATGTCCGGGGACACGTAGTAATTTGAGGTGCTCAGAAGCCCTTCATGCGTCCAGGGACGCATGGCTGAATAACCATCATTTTCCTCCTTTGTTGCGTCATGATGGGCTCGTGGGCTAAGGAACTTGATAATGGTCTCCACAAGTCTCGTTTTAATATGAGATGAAAAAATTGTTCTCATATACAAAATTAAATTTTAGAGGAAATAGGTCCTATTGAACTTAAAAATTGATCATTTTGTCATTAAAAAAAAGGACCTGTACTTCTAGAAAAAAGATTGAGGATAAATAATGACTTTACAAGGTCCATAGTCGAGAAAGATTATAGGAATGAAGAATTGTAAACTTTATTGTGTTGAAAATTGATATGTAGATAGCAGTAAGCATGCAGATTCAATCTGGTCAGTATCACAAAAATAGATGGTAGAGAGAAAGATAGAAGATATGCAAACTCAAGGATCGAAGCATGATAGTGTTTTCTTTAAAGTTGTTTTGCACCTATCATTGTGCAATAGAATGATGGCAAACTATTTTCAGTATATGATGATCCACACCACTACAGCATGAAAGTGTATTCCAAATCACGTCGTCGGATGAACATTTCTTAAACCAGTTGCTAGTTCTTAAACAACACAGTAGAGAAGCCACGGGAAGAACATAGAAGAGAGAGAGGAGAAAGCATAGAAGAGAAAAACCTTTTTCTCTCTTCTCATACCCACTACAGTAGTAACCTCCATTAAGGGTGGACGGCCGTTTGGGTTTCAAAAATCGACAAGGAATCCAAAAAAAAGTCAAACAATCGATCTAAAGTTAATAAATAAAAGTAAAATAAAGAAAGTCACATAGATGGCCAACTAGACCTCCATGCGTGCATCACGACTACAGTAAGGCAAGGCAATTCGAGCGCGCGTGAAATAAGGCCTAAAGTCCACTAGATCAAATGAGCCCTCCTTCATGGTTTTTTCAAAAGATCACATCTCTGTGAAAAGAAACAACCATATATATAAAGGAGATAAATTTTTTCTCAACTTTCAATATGGAATAAATCTCAAGAACCAATCTAACATGAGACAAAAACCTCATAATAGAGAGCTAAGAACTCTTTATAGGGTTCACCAAATAAAACAAAATGAGAAACAAAATTTTAAATGAAGCTATAAATATTCCAACATATTATTAGTAGCAAACTGGTTATATGGTGAGCTGCGTCAAATCAACACAAAATTTTAATGACTATAATTTTTGAAACAGGAATATTTTTAAACAAAGATTAGATATTATGTACATGCGTCCAAACCTAAATTAAGGGTCCATTTGGTTGCATGTAAAATATTTTCATTAGAAAATAATTTTTTATGGAATAACTTTTACATGAAAATGAAAATCGTAATTGTCCATTTAGTTTTTAGGTAAATATTTTCACTAGTTATTTATGTAAATAAAAGATTAAAAAAAAGTGAAAAATCAACAACATTAAATGTAACTTTTATTAGAGAGTTGTATTGGAGCACATGGGATATTATGGTCCATTCCAATGAGAGGGGACCACATACCCTAGTGTAGTATCATCAAATTTTTTTATTTTATTTTTTTTATTTTTGATAAGTTTTTAAAAATAAAAAATTAGTGGAAAATAAATAACTTTGACAAAGACAATTTAAATTAGGAGAAATAAAATAAATATATAACTTGAATGAATATTGTTTATGGATATTTTAATAAAAATTAAAATTAAAACAAGAAATAAAAAATAATTAAATTTGACAAAGATAACTTAAATGAATGAAAAATAATAATAAAATAACTTAAATGAATAGTATCAAAACAAATTATCACTATAGCTAACACAAATGAATAGTGTCAATACGGCACATACGTGAAAACTGAAAAATGGCATTCCGGCTTTTACCGTGGATGTCGAAATCCGAAATGTTTAGGATAAAATTTTCCCAATTTTAATTTTCAAAAATACCAAATGACTCAAAATAAAGTTTCCTTGAAAACCTCTTCGTAGTGGGGTTTCCGTTTAACGGACCCTAAGTGGAAGCCTATTTTCTTATAAATGGGCACGAATAACTTTTATGATTAATCCTTGTTCGCATGCATCTATCCACTATATGTAAAATTCAAAACTCATCTTAATTTTACGTTTATATGGTTATTATCTGTATGTAAATGAAATATTACGTATAGTTTTTGTTGCCACTTTCTGCGAATAAATATCTCAGTATGAAAGTAAAAAGTTAATCAAAATATTCTATAGACAAAATTTAGCATGGTCACATGCTTGACAGTATATGTACATAATATATAAATAAATGTAAACAGAAGATAGATTTTTTTGTCGTAATTCTATTTTAGATTAGGGGTAAATATGTATAAAACACTCAGCAACACTTCCAGTAATTCTTGGATGATCCTTCCTTTCGATAAATTACCATGTCGCCCTTCCGATACCAAATGGCAGGCGCCCTGTGCAAGGGGCCAGTTCCAATAAATTTCCATCCAATAACAGAGGACTTGGGCATCGAATTTTATTTTTTTTTCTCATTTTAATTTTCAAATGAGAAAAAGTAATAATAAAATTTTAAAAAATAATTTTTTAAAAAAATAGACAACAAATGGAGAGGGATAGATAGAAGAGAGAGAATTATGAGATCTTGGATTTAGAATCTCAAAAACTGGTCTCTATATTTTTTAAATAATTTTTAATTTTTGAAAAATACAATACAATTGAGGGGGGGGGGGGGGGCAGCTAGATCACGAGATTTAACTGTCCAGGATCCTTAGGCGTCCATGCGTGAGAGATCAATTGAACGCACTGTGAGTCTCACGGACGATCTCCTTTCTCATCCCGAGAAATTTGATGATTGAATATTTTGTCCGATCGCTTATATTCGCAAATATAAATGAGTGTAGATTTCGCTGACAGCCGAATAAACCCCGCTCCCCCCACACCCAAAAAGGACACGAGGGTGTGGGGCCGGTCCCGAAGGAGATAACCATGTCGTACGGTCCACTAGGGAAATCTTTTTCTTTCTTTAAGGATTCCTTCCTCCTCCTCACATGGGACTTTCTTTTTCCTTTTTTTTTTTGGGTTCCAAATTTGCAGACTATGGTTAGACAATTTACAAAAAAAGTATCCGTCCGTCCATCTGACGGTGCAGAAAGTCCAGATCCAGAGGGGGGACCAGAACTTTGCTGGGGTCTGGTGGACCCCAACCGCATCAGACGGCGGGTAGGGACTCCGGCCGCCACAAGCAGTCTGGAGGGAAATCGGGCGCGCTGGGATACTCGAACAGCCCTCCATCGAAGGCAACCCCGTCGGTGCCCACCGCGGGCGACTTGTCGTCCGCCTGCCCGAAGCCCTCGAAGCCCATCGCCTCGTAGTAGTTGGGGATCTCGTCGTCGAGCCCCCAGATCTGCCCGAACCCCTGCGTCGCCTCGTTCCCCAGGTCGTCCTCTGTCACTTCTCGCTCGTCCGACGGCGGGGAGGTGGGCGGGAGGCCCAACTCGTCGTCGGAGGCTTCAGAAGTAGTCCAGGTCAGACTGGCGGAGGCCATCGGAGTCGGAGGTGGACGTGGACGGGGGCGGCTGGGGGGCTTTATTCTTCACCTGCTGCTGCGGCTCTTGGGACGGATGCGGAGACAGGGCGGTGATCTCTTCCTCAAAGCTCTTCAGGACGACAGCGAGATCGCCGGCGGCGAGGGCGGCCAGGTTGCGGTCGGCCGAGTCGACATCCTCTAGGATGTCCAGGAGGATGAGGTCGGCTGCCCGAAACCGCTTCGATTCCGGCGACTCCCCTGACTCGTCTCTAACTCGCTTGGCATTGTTGGTGACCGCGCTGTCCACAGTCTCACCCATCCCGACTAACTCGTAAACCCAAAGGGAAGTGGGTGTGTGTGAAAGAGAGAGAGAGGGAGGGAGGCGTAAAGAGCTTGCAGGAGGAGGGTGGGGGCGAGGAAACGCGGGCTTATGTAGGGCGGAGCTGTAGAGAGAGCGCTTACCTATAAAGAAATATTTAAATTAAATAAATCTTGATAAAGAAAACGAAAGAGGCGGAGGACAAACGAAAAAGGGTAAACAAGGGCAGCGGAGACGCATATAGGCGCGTGTGCCGTATGATCCCGAACTTTTGTCACGGGTGGCCCGCCTTTTTCTCTCTCTCCAACTCGTCGCAGCAGCCTCAACCTTTTTCTTTTGTTCCCTTCTTCCAATTAATTGGATTTGGAATCCGGGGTTGGAGTCCAGCACGAGGACAGAGAGCAGGCCGCAAGTTTACAGTTGAGTCGCCACGTACGGCTCTTCTTCATTTATTAAGCCGTTCGCTCGTGCCGACCGACCGGCCTCTGGCACGTGAGCGAGAAGGTCTAGTGTCCGTGCCCTCCCTCCCAACCCTCTCTTCCCGCCACCCGGTAGGTGGCGTGTTAAGTGTCGACCCACCCCACGTGGAATCCACCTCTTTCAATTAAATTAATTAATTAATTTTTCCTCATCTATTAATGTATTAATGGGTCTTGCAGATATCAGAAGATGACATGTTCAAATAATAAAATAAAATATTTATTATATTTTAAGGAGAATAATAAAAATAACGTAAATTATCTTTTAAATAATTTAATTATTTGAAAGAAAGAGAAGAAAGTCTTGTAAAGTTTTTAATCAATAAAATTGTTTGAACGATCCTCTAAGAGGTTAATAAATATTTCTAAAAAAAAGACATCGGAAGATGATTTGGCCGTGAGGTGAGGGGCGTGGTTATTTGTGTGGATAGAGCCATAGAGGAAGGGGAGTGGGCGCACCCCAGTCCTTTGCTTGGCCTGGGAGAAATTCCTAAAGATATCCGTCTCCGTCCTTTTTTCAACCGACCCGCCCGCTTCCGCACCTCGGTACCGCGCCTTTTGTCTGGGAACATTCCAGAAGGGACGCGGTGTATCGTAACTACCGTCGTACCCGTGGACCCATGTTGGCCCCACGACCTTTCAAATGTCTGGTTGGATGTGGCCCATGTGGGAGTGGGTTGGCGCGCCACGTCGTAGTGGGTTCCAACTTCCCTCCTCCGATTTCTATCCTTTACTTTTTCACCTTTTCTTGTTTAAATTCATTCCGGCCGTTTCTCCGTTGTAAGCAAATCCACTTTTTATTGGAGAATAAAATAACTATTTCCTTACATTGGTTGGTCAAATCATGCAGATCGATTATATCATATTCTCTGTGATGCGATCCGTTATCATAATGTATCGTTATATACGATGAGAAAGATAGTTGTTTATTTTTTTTATTTTGTGACTTGATTATTATATAAATACTAATTAATTAAAATCTCTGACTGTAATAGTTGTTTATTTTTTTTATTTTGTGACTTGATTATTATATAAATACTAAATTAATTAATAATCTCTGACTGTAATATGAGAGCTCATTACTGTAATAAAACTTAACATATACTGTAACAGAGGATAATATTTATTATAATGAGTTATAACTTTCTTAGAGATTAGAAAATAAATCAAATATTTGATAAGGACTACCAATTAATTTACTCATATCTAAAATGAGCAAATTTTTTTTAAAAATGAGCAAAACATAATAAAACATCATATAGAGGGGATGAAAAATATAAAAAACTTCATTTACTCATTCAAGTCAACCCACCACAATCATATAGTACCGTGATCTATGTCGACCCATGGTTCGCCGTGCCGCCCCGTACCGGGGCGGCACGGTCGAACCGCACCGTGCCTGGGCGCCAGCGGCGCCCAGGCACACGTCGGGTCGACCCGGGGGTCGCCCGGGCGTCCCGCCGCGAGACGCGGCGGGACGCCACGGTCCGGTCCGGTACAACACCGACCGGCGCCACGTCATCCTTTTTTAATTATTTTTTTATAACTTTTCATATTAGGTATATTAAAGTGATGTAAATGGTGTCCAATTAAGATGAAAATTTAAACATAGGTTAATTAAGAGATGATACAAATTATCGTAATTTTAGTTTAATTTTTTAAATTATTTTTTTATCAAATAAAAATTATCCTAAAAATTAATAAATCGACTTAATATCAACATCTAAGGGATCTAATGGTGTCTAATTGAGATGAAATTTCAACATAAGCTAATTAATATGTGATACAAATTGTAATTTTTTAGTTTAATTTTTTTAATTAATTTTTGTCAAGTAAAAATTGTCCCAAAAATCATTAGGTCGGCCATAATCTCGACATCTATGCATCAATAACTCATGATATTATATTTTTATATCAGTATATTTTTTCTAGTAATTATAATGACTTCATATTTGACTTTATTTTCGAAACTAAATGTCGTCCCGTTGAAGTACGCGCACAGAGAGTTCGTCGTACCGCGACAACTCTGCATTGCCACTTAATGGGTCTAATAGTGTCTAATTGAGATAAATTTCAAATATAAACTAATTAAGAGATGATACAAATTATAGTACTTTTATTAATATCTGTGATTAATTCATTAATAAATGATAGCCCAATGCCATAACTCAGAAGTGCGTGATTAATTAGCATTAATAAATGATAGCCCAATGCCATACTCAGAAGTGCGCGCTCCGACGGGGCGACACCAAAAACTGTAACGAAAATAAAATTTGAGAAACCATAATTTTCAGAAAAATGTGGTGATATCAGAAATGTAAATATCCAGAATTGTTGACGTACAGATTTCGATATTAAGCCGATGCAATTATTTTCCGGTAATTTTTCAGCCAGTGTAAAATAAATTCTAAAGATTAAACTAAAATCATCATAATTTGTAAAACCATTGCATTAGCTTATAGTTAAAATTGCAAGACAATGGATATTATTTGAATGAGTTTACAAGAGGATCTTCGGGTCAACCTAGTTTGTGGGTTAATTACGTCAAGTATTTTTTGGGATCTTCGAGATAGCTGATTTATGGGGTAATTACGTCAAATCATTCTTCTCCATCTGCCACAGGCGGCAGTGGTGGTGGTGGTACCAGCGTATGTACGCCAAGGAACAAGTCAATATTTAGAATATCAGCGTATGTACGAAAACTTATATCAAAAGTACATGTCTGATGCTGATTATTTGCTCTTCTTAGAGAGCACTTATAATGTGAGGTTGTTCGGAGATGGAAGTTATAGCCCCTACTACGAGGGTTTTGTGGACATACATGCTCAGCATGATGAGGAAGAGTAGGTAAGAACTTGTTAAATGTCCTTAGTGACATATTAAGGAAAATGATGCTAATTTGTAATTTTTCATGTAAAGAAAAATGATAATATGAGGACGACGATATATTGTATTTGACTTGTATCATGATTGTATCCTTAATAATTGCTTGTGTCATGATTTTAGTATGATTGTATGTATGTTAAATGAATATTAAATGGTTGTGGTGGGGTTGACTTAAATGAGTAAATAATTTATTTATAATTTTCAACCTCTTTTATGTATTTCTTATGTTTTACTCATTTTCTTTTGAATTTGCTCATTTCAAATATTAACTAAGTCACAGAATTAAAAAATAAATCAAACAGGCCAATTTTTCACCGTACCTCAGCGTACGGTACGGTTCGATCCGTACCGTACCATGAAAAATGCGGTACGGTCGATCCTAACGGTACGGCGAACCTTGTGTCGACCTAGTATACGAAGTAGATGCCATTAAAATTCTCATTCTCTACCTATATGAAATTTGCATTCTTTCATCACCAATGTGATTTTGTGAAGGAGAGACCTTCTTACTGTCAGACGTTCACAATAAATTTCTTAATAGAGATCCTGCAATTAAGTTGGAGAGTCAATATGACATCATTCAAGGGCTTCAATTCTCATTGGAGAAGAGTCCACCACACTACGAGAAAAATTAAAATTATTGACAGAATTTTTCAACGGATCAATATCCATATTGAGAAATTTGTTGGGATTCGATGGACTGCTAGACCATATAGATTCGTAATTTAGTACTATTATATAGACTGAATGGTATTACATCATAATGTAGCAGTCTAAACCGGTCAACACCACCTCCACTACCACCACCAACTTCAATGTGATCATTATATAATATTATGATAAAATCAATGTGTTCCATTAAATCAACACCAAGAATTCGAAAACAAAAATAAAACTGTAATATTTTAAAATTTATAATAAAATATTAATATGACACTGAGAAATTAAAAAAGATAGTTGTGAAGGCCATTTCTAGCCTCCTAGGCCTACGGGCCTATCACGGCCCACTACAGTCCATCATGACCCTGGTCATCAAGCCACGTGTCCTCGGGTTCAGCCAAAGGGCTTCCGAACACGCTTGGCCATCCAGAGACTAAGGGCCTTGAGGGTGGTCTCCAGACAACCCGCAAACTTGTTCGAGCAGAGTACCATCTACCACCAGGTGCCTCGCACTGTGCTTCCGAGCACTGGGCACCAAACAGCCTGCCCAGTAACCGAGCAGGCCCCTACTTGGTACCTTCCGACCAGAGGATCCAGGGCAGTCGTTCTCCACCCAAGGACAATAAATCCAATGGTGTGTCACGTGTCCCATGGCCAAGCGCATTAAACTGAAGAATCCCAATAGGCATCTCAACGGACAGCCCCTCGCTTGGGAACATGAACCAACGTGCCCCTCCAGTCATCATTGGAGAAGATAAGAGTCTGGACCTTTCATCTCCCTCACCTATAAAAGGTATAGGTAAAACCCATGCAAATGTACGAAACCTTCAACACACACTCGCCCACGCGCAGGCCACACACCGGAGAACCTTCTTTTCCTGCCTCCTTCTACAGTCCAACCTGACTTAGGCATCGGAGGGTTCCCCTCGGTTCTTCAACCGGGTCCCCTCTGATCCGTTCTGGATTTTGCAAGCTTCCGTCCGCACCGGCGACCGTCTTCCCTCTCTTCCTGAGTGGAGGCCCATTCGGCCCAGGCCCGAACGGGGATACGCATCCAGATTTTTGGCGCCGTCTGTGGGAAGGACAGCAGCCATGGCTCGCGGACGATCTTCTCACCAGAACCCTGGCAGCAGGGCGACGCAGTCTCACCAGTCGCGCGCAGACACGCGTGACTAATCCCCTCCTGCCGACGATAATGCTCCCCCCGCCGGAGCGCTTGATAACGGTCCTATCGCTGGCGTCCCAGCGACAGCCTAGGAGGTAGCGGAACTCCGGGGCTAGTTGCAGCAACTTGTGGGGGTCTGCCATGGCCTCTAGGCCTAGTTAGCCAAACAGCCGGCCCTGCTAGTCCCTCCGCCGCCGGAGCAAGAGGCAGAGTCGTCGCGACGGCGACCCCCTGCTCTGTCGGCTCGGCAAGAGCGGCGTGTGGAATCCGCCCGGCGCTCGCGTAGAGCTCTGTCGGGCCGTCGAACGCTAGAACGGCAGAAGGACTCTCCTCGCCGATCCGCAGTGGCACCACTTCCTCCGCGCTCCGTTGTCGCCGCCAACTCCCATGGGTCCAGGCGTGAAAGCTCAGTACACTCTGACCCGGAGTTGGCCAGATGCCTCCTCCGCATCGTCGACCTCGAGCGTCGCATGGACGCGATGGTCCAGAGGGCAGGACTCTGGGGAAGGACGACTTGGACTTCCGCTCCCCGTTCACCGTGGAGATCCTAGAGGCCTAGGTCTCCCCGAAGCTGCCCCTGCCTACCATCCCGCTCTACGACTGTACTTCCGACCTGCCGGATCACATCTACGGTTTTGAGTCGCACATGGTGTTCCACGGAGCATCAGATGCGGCTAAAGTGTCGGGCCTTCCCGGACACTCTAAAGGAGACTGCGCGAGTGTGGTTCGAAACCCTCCCTGCAGGCTCCATCTCCTCCTTCCACCAGTTGAAGAAGTCCTTCCGGGACAACTTCCTGGGCGGAAAATCGTAGCCGCGCATGGCGGCTTCACTTCTGTCCGTCCCGCATAAGAAGGGAGAAGCACTCTGGGACTACGTCAAGCGGTTTCTGAAGCACTTCGCATCCCTCGCTTGGATGTCCCGTTAGCCACCAGTGCACTCGTCCAGGGCACTCGCGATGGCTTCCTCCATAGGATGCTGGGAGTTCAACAGCCCACCACTCTGGGCGACCTGCTCTCCACCACTCAGCGCCACGCCGCGTGCGAGGAGAGTTTAGCAGCCGGCCGAGCGGAACAGGGCGACCAAACGGACAGGAAGAGGCCTTCCGACAACGGTTTTGACCATAAACGGAAGAAAGGTCGATGCAACGGAGATTCGCCATGCCGACCACGCCCCTTCACCGAATACACTCCCCTCACAGTGGCACCCGAACAGATCCTGGTCGAAATCCGGGACGAACAGCATGTTCGGTGGCCACCCAGGATGCGCTGTGACCCCCGCAAGCTCAACCAAGACAAGTACTGTCGCTTTCACCACGACCATGGCCACGACACCTCTTAGTGCCGCCAACTCAAGGACAAAATTGAGTCCTTGATCAAGCGTGGCTACTTAGGGTGATATGTGCGCCGAAATGACGACCGCCCCAGACGCTGAGAACGCACTCCCGTGCAACCCATCAACAATGAGCCAAAATGGACAGCAGATCAATGTGATCGAGGGAGGTTTTGGCGCAGGCGGAGAAGGCAACCAAAGCCGACGCGACTACGTCGGCGGGTGCACTTGGTGGAGAGGCCCCCCGCACCTAGACCAAGTCCTTATCCCTCCAGTCCAGCTTGCACACGATCCGAGGAGGCTATAACCTTCTCGGATGAAGACCTTGTAGGAGTTTCAACTCCACAC
Source organism: Colocasia esculenta (assembly GCA_014218235.1). Classification (NCBI taxonomy): domain Eukaryota; kingdom Viridiplantae; phylum Streptophyta; class Magnoliopsida; order Alismatales; family Araceae; genus Colocasia; species Colocasia esculenta. The sequence goes on from CM024762.1 coordinate 107,835,300, forward strand.
ACTGATGCGCTGGTCGTCTCAGCCACCATCAATCATTATAATGTGCGTCGGATTTTTGTAGATAATGGAAGCGCACCAAACGTGTTGGCTTACATTTGTTTCTTAATGATGGGATTAAAAACCGACCAGCTCGCCCCAGTAGAATTGCCTCTGTTCGGCTTCTCTGGGGTCTCGGTCCATCCCATGGGACGAGCACGCCTTCCGATCACCCTAGGAACGGTGCCGAAGAGTGTGACCAAGATGGTAGATTTCTTGGTCATTCGAAGCATGCCAGGGTACAACGCCATCCTTGGTAGGGCTTGATTGGCCGCATAAAGGCAGTACCCTCATCTCTTCACCAGAAGATGAAGTTCCCCACTCCGTGTGGCATTGGCGAGGTGCTCGGTAGCCAACGAGAGTCCCTACGGTGCTACGTCCTCTCCTTGAGGGACAAACATCCTGTCGTGAACCCAGAAGTCCTACCCGAGCCAGCTGACCAATCCTCCACCAGCTGAGGAACCCCTGCCGAGGATCTGCTGGCTATACCGATTGACGACAACCCCGATCACGTCCTTTATATTAGCGCACTGCTCCCAGAGGCCAAACAACAATGCTACAAGGCTTTCTTTCTAGCCAACCTAGACGTGTTCGCATGGTCGAACGGCGAGCTGCCCGGCATCCCCCCAGAGGTGATGATGCACTATCTTCATCTGGATCCAAGGGTGCCACGGGTCTAGCAGAAACGATGGCCTGTTAATCACGAACGACAGACTGTGATCCATGATCACGTCATCAAAAGTCGAGCTGTTGGGCTCCTCCGAGAAGCTCAATATCCAAGATGGATTTCCAACGTAGTCCTCATGCGCAAGGCCAATGGCAAATGACGCATATGCGTGGATTACAAGGATCTCAACAAGCCTACGCCCAAGGATAGCTTCCCCCTGCCGCGCATCGACCAATTAGTGGACGCCACTTCCTAGCACGAGCTCCTCAGCTTCCTGGATGCCTACTCTGGTTAACACCAGATCAGTATGCATCCCCCAGACCAGGATGTCATGACGTTTGTCACCGACCTCGGCCTCTACTGTTTCACCAGAATGTCGTTTGGTCTAAAGAATGCAGGAGCGACCTACCAACGGCTGATCAACAAGATGTTCGAGCAGCAGATTGGGCGCAACATGGAGGTCTACATTGATGACATGTTGGTCAAAACGCTCCTGAGCGCCAACCATATCACAGACCTCGAAGAAACCTTCGCAACCCTGCGAAGGTATAATATGAAACTCAATCCCACAAAGTGTGCGTTCGGACTACGCTCAGGAATGTTCCTCGGTTTCCTCGTCTCTAACAGAGGAATAGAGGCCAATCCCGAGAAGATCCGGGCCATACTAGATATGAGCAGCCCCAAAACCGTGCACGACGTCCAACGGCTCACTGGACACCTCGCTGCACTCAATCGTTTCATGTCCCGAGCAACAGAAAAGAGTTTTAACTTCTTCAAATTGCTGCGAGTCCCCAAAGGCGCTTCACCGCAAGGGGGGGGGGGAGGTACGGTGGATTGAGGACTGCGAAGCAGCCTTCACCGAGCTGAAGGCGTATCTGGCTGCCCCACCTGTTCTCTCCAAATGTAACACCCCGAAAATTTAGTGATTTAAAAATTTTAGAAATAAAGGGGAATAAATAAATTCCATAATTATCAGAATGATAAAACTTATGTACTATTATCGTATGAGAGAAAACACATCGGAAAATTTCGTAAAAATTATAAATCAACCCCAAATATTGTCCCTAAGTGTTCCACAAAGGAATTCATGCAACAAAAAATCTGATTGGTCGAGTGTATGTCACATGTGACCAAGTTAACTGAATTAGGAAACTAAGTCGGAAAAATTGTTAACACGGAAAAATAACCCAACCACAAATTAAATAAATATATTAGAGAGACTTCCAACACCATGTATTAATGACCCATTAACAAGATTGGGCCAATGAAGCACATTTGGCCCAAGGATAAAAATTTGGACAAGAAAATACCCAGAAATTCATGTATGTAATTATGCAGTGATTAGGGAGGGCAAATTAGGGTTAAAATTAGTGGTAATGGCCATGCATGGCAACCCCAAATCGTGGCCAACCCTGTATGACACCTTCCCATGGTGTAGCTACCTCCTTTGGGTGAGAAAATCCCAGATTTTGGAAAGTAGAAAGCAAAATTTGCAGCCCCCTTTCCTAGTCCCATTCGGACATGTAAATACACCCTAAATCTATAAGAACTCGTCACTAAACTCTTGGGGAAGGTTTGGCAACGAGTTGGGGTCATTTGGAGGAGGGCTAGGGCTTCAGAGGACGAGGAGAAAGGTTGGGAACCGGAGTTTCATCCCTCTTCATCCTCTGCTGCGTCCAGAACGTCGACTGGTCTTAGATCTTCATAAAGGTAGGTGTTCTCGGGCCAAGATTAAAGAAAACCTATACCATATTGTAGAGCTTTGAGTCTATGTTCATTTGCACTTTATTTGCCCAATTTTCATGGAGTATATATGGAGTATTAGTCGTTTTCCCTAAGTCGTGTATGGTTAGGGCTTTTCCCATTCTTCTCATTATGCATGCAATTTGATACCGAATTAGACTAAACTTCCTTCATGAAAGTTATTCTACTCATAGTCCCAATCATCTTTCACGTTTAAGGTTTTGTCTAAATGTTATTAATTAGAGAGTTACAAGCATGGTAAGTAAATCACTACATGAGATGTGTTTTCAAGTTACACATGATCTTTATGTTCTTCATATATTTCTCGAGATTCAAGACTCAATTAGATCTAACTCACAACATAAAAGTTCTTCCAATAGATGTCCTTGACATATTTCATGTTGAGAGTTTTGTCTAAATGTCAGTAGATAGAGATAAATAGGTATTGCATGAATATCTCATCCTGATTACTGTGTTTTCGGTTTGAAGTTTGAACCGCGTCTGGTTCAGGAGACGCGATTCCAGCGCTTGGTATCACGTCGTCCAGGTCTGACGTGATCCACTAAAAGGTGTCCATGAGAGGCGACGCGATCCTCGTGCTGACTGGTCAACGGTTGCGTGAGACTTCGCGCCTACCTCGGAGTCTGTGCAAGTCTGAATCGCGACTGTATCCCCGGACGCGATTAAGCAGTTTTCCCGCCCATCGGATTAAGCAATGATTTCCTGTAAGGCGTCGCTATACCTCGACGTGATTTATCTTGAAAGGCGGCTGTGTAGGCCGACGCGATTCAGTTTCTGCATCGTTTGACCTGTTTACCTGTACACTGTTTTGTAAAAACGTCCACTATGTTGGACGCTATTCATAGGCCGACCCGAGCCTGTACTTTTCAGTCAGTCAGTCAGCATGTTAGTCTTTGTGGTCCGTCAGCATGTTGCATAGAGTTCCATAGTGTGCATTGGCCTAAAAGAAATCCATCAATTTGAAAGCGGTAATGATATGAATATGATTCTAATGTGTAAATGTGATTGACCTTATGTTCATTTGATTATCTTGTGATCTTACTTATTGTCAATTGGACATGATAAGAATATGATGTGAATGTATGGGTGAACACATGTTAGCGTAGACGTGTTTAGTTAAAGTGATTCATCATGGGTTGTATAGGAGTTTCTTTAAGTTATATGCTTTCCGATGTTTCAGTTATTTGTTCATATTGCATACATGTTAGCAAAGATCCGTGACACGTCACTTACACCTTTGTACGAATAGGCACACCTTTCTTGGGGAATTGAGAGCTCTCTGCCGGTCATTCCGAATCGGCAAGACTAGCGATCTTTTCCTTAAGACCTCCGTAACTCTCCGCTCTCTATGGATTCCCACATAGAGGCCGAGCTGGTTGTACCATGAAGTACCCTGGAGATAGAGAGCACATGTTCCGCATACGATCTGTCATTAGTCATCTTCACGTCAAGACATTAATGAATTATGCAACATAAGAGACATCGTTATACTGCCCATTTGTTCTCTTGAGCTTTTGTCATACATCGACTCTATGAAGAATCATGTCTTTCTTACTATGAGCTTGTCATTGAAACTCCATGGCCATAATATGAATATGTTTGTTCGGCACAATATGGGACTTCGGTCCATTTGACCAATGCCAGTGCAATAGGGGCCCTGTCTGGTCCTGGGGAAGAGCGCCCCAACATACTTATTAACCGCGGGAGTATGGACTTGTGGTGCGTGGCATGGCAATGATACTATATGCAAGATTTGTGTGAATGTGCCTTCGTTTGATATGATAAGTTTGATATGATAAGTCTCATCACGTGAATACGTGATATCTGTGAATATGGCCAATTCATTTGATACGATTCTACTCTTGAAATATCTGTCCTTTGTATATGCAACTCGACATTTGACCTGATATGATATCCGTTCTACTCTGCTATTCAATCTGTTAGTATTGCATGCATTGTCATCATATACATGTTCATATCTTGCCTATTTAAAATGTTAATCATGTATACTAGTGCCCGCACAATATTGAGATGTAAATCCCACTGAGCTAGTTCGCTCACCCCTATCATCCTATCCTTTTCAGGTAGTGATGAGGAACCAGAGGAGATTGATGGGGTCAGGGCAAGAGTGATGAGCAACCGCCATATGAGGAGTTGATAGTCTAGGAATAGTTATTTGAGTAGTCGATGTAATAGTGAAACCTTTTTCATTTGAATAATGGGCCCTTTGATTGGCTCGATTGATGTAAGGTTTTTAATTAGTTGAATGAATGGAATAAAGAGTACTTTGGATGACAATATTATGGCCTCAAATGTGTTGTTATGTTTAATTGTGACTCTGCATTATTCAACTGTGATACATCTATTTGTATCGTTCACGTCTCCCGGTATTTATTCCGCTGCTAAATATCGAGGCGTGACACCAAACCTATGCTCAGGGAACCCCTGTTCATGTACCTTTCGGTCACCGAACACTCCATCAGCACAGTACTGATCAGAGAAGAGGTAATGGTACAACACCCTATTTATTACATAAGCAGGGTCCTCCAAGAAGCTAAAAGAAGATACCCTCGAGCAGAGAAGCTTGCTCTGGCACTTGTGACGGCTACACGGAAGCTCAGGCCTTATTTCCAGGCCCATCCGATCACAGTCCTCACCGACCAGCCATTAAAGCTCATCCTTCAGCGACCAGAGGCTTTTGGTAGGCTCATCAAATGGGCCATCAAGCTCAGGGCGTTCGACATCAGCTACATGATGATCAGATTTTCCCCATGTAATTTAAATGAATTAAATATCTATTTTGGTGATTAACAAAACTAAGACAATGTACATTTCTAACATATCTTCTATAATATTTGAGCACAGGAAATCTAACAAAGAAAAACAAGTTAAACTGGTAAGTATTCTTCATACCAGCATTTACAGTTCAAAGCATATAATTTTCTAAGTACACATCGACTCTCTAGTTGTTATAACAATTTCCTTATAATCATAACGATTTCATCATTCACATCGATTTTGGTTCTATAACGATTTCATAAGTCATCGCTATTCTATTGAAGTCTATCTCATAACGATTCGCTAAGAGATCACAACGATTTGCCTCTCATAACTATTCGCTAGGAGATCGCAACGATTTGCCTCTCATAACGATTCGCTAAGAGATCGCAACGATTTGCTCTCACAATGACTTGGTTCATAACGATTTGATCGTCGCATCGATTTGATAAGTGAGAACAACAATTTACTCTCACAACGATTTCGGTTTTCACAACTACTCGTTAAGTTTCATAACGATTCGATAAGTTACACAACGACTCAGTCACTATAACGATTCATTAAGTTACACAACGACTTGGTCGCAGTAACGATTCGATACATTAAATAACGATTTTTTCACTATATTGACTCGATAAGTGAAACAACTATTTGCTCATAACGATTCGGTTATTAATGCATAATGATTTGTGTGTACATCGAATTGTTTATGAAAGTATAACGATTCACATGAACAACGACTCATCCACACATCGATTTCATAAGTTATGCTCATATCGATTTCATTGTCTATATCGACTTGATATTCAAACCTATTCTTAGATAGTTTGAAAAGTCAATGTCTTCCCTCGCTTTTCTCTCACATCCATGCATTTATTATGACTGGTCATATCACTGCACTGCATGCAAACGATATCTTCTATTTCCATGCTTATACTGTAAACATCCTTTTAGAAGAACATAATGGAACTTCTATTTTGATATAAAATCATTCTAACGTTGACTGACAACAAGAGACAACCTAGCTGTCTATTCTTTTAGCAATTAATGCGTGCAGGTCTCTAACAGAGCACCTCAATACAACGTTGGACAATATGGAAGATAACGGACATCAAAGAAGATCCTCTCTCTTGTTGCATGCATGGAAAGCTAAAGATTGTTGAACAAGAAGCTCTACAGTGACATGCAGTCTAACGTAAACAAAAGCTTAGAGATAACGGACACTTCAACGTTCAAATTTCAAATGGAAGTCATATATAGAAGACTAAAGCTCCAGAAACACACAACACTTACGAAAATCTTTACAAGCTTCTTGCGAACATTTGAAAGAGCAAAAAGCCTCACTCTGTTGCTTGTCTAGCTCTTAGCTCTCTGCATTCATTGTGTTAGTCTTGAGAGCTTCTGTAAACTAAGAGTGTTCCTTATCGTAGAACTCTCCCTCTCAGTCATTGCTTGAGATCGAGCGTTGGTCCTTAAGCTTGATCTAGGGGCGTATCCTTCCTTGAATACATTCCTGTGTTCTTTCCCTTCGTGTTGAAGGAAGACCTAGTGGGTTCCAGGGTGTTTTTCCCTTCGTGTTGAAGGAAGACCTGGTGGGTTCTAGGGTGTTTGTTTCCCTTCGTGTTGAAGGAAGACCTGGTGGGTTCCAGGGTGTTTGTTTCCCTTCATGTAGAACGAAGACCTGGTGGGATCTAGGGTGTTGTAATTCCTCTTCGGGTTGTGAAGAGAGGACCGACTGCGGCTGGGTGTGTAAGTGTCCTTGAGGGGGACTGTACCCTTGGGTAGTGAAATCCTGAGTTGTTGCTCAGGGACTGAACGTAGGACTCCTGTGGAGAGGAGGTCCGAACCAGGATAAATTCCATGTGTCGTGTGCTTGATTGCCTTGTGTTTGCTATCCTCTTTTTGCTAACACTAACAGTCATCGAAGTGTGTTGTGTGATTGTTTTTCTGAACAGGTTTTAAAGTGATCAAAATTTTAAGAATCCCATTCACCCCCCCACCCCCTCTGTGCTTGCTAATTGGGCAACAAGTGGTATCAGAGCTAGTATCTTCGACAAAGAAGAAGAACCAACGATCTGAAGAGAAAAGATCAAATGGCAGCCCAAAGTCACTTCGAAGGTTAGTCAGTAAACAGGCCACCACTGTTCGATGGTGAAGATTACACATATTGGAAAACAAGGATGGAATACTTCCTACAAGGATTCGATTTTCAAATATGGTCTATAATAGAAGAAGGTGATCTAGTTGTTCTAAATAACAGAGAACATTGGACAGAAGATGATAGAAAGAAGATTTCTCTCAACTGCAAAGCTAAGAGCATACTGTGCTGTGCACTTAGCAAGAAAGAGTTTAATAGAGTTTTAGCCTGCAAATCAGCAATGGAAATGTGGGAGAAGCTTAGAATTACGTACGAAGGTACAGATAAAGTAAAAGAGACCAGAATGGACATTCTGGTGACACAGTATGAGAGATTTCAGATGCAGCCAGGAGAGTCAATAACTTAGATGTTCAGCAGATTTATAGATATCACAAACGGGTTGGCTGGTCTAGGAAAAAGCTATGAAATGGGAGATATGGTTAGGAAGATCTTAAGATCCCTACCAGCCTCGTGGACTCCAAAAGTGACAGCAATAGAAGAGGCAAATGACTTGAAGAGAATGTCGCTAGAGAAACTCATTGGGTCACTCATGGCTCATGAGATCAATATGGAAAGATTGGGAGAATCTTCTAGCAGAAAGAAGCACTCCAACGCACTCAAGACAGAAGAAGACGAATCAGAAGAAGGCTCATACAGCCAAGAAAGCATAAACAGCAGTGAAGATGAAGAAGCAATGCTGTCCAGAAGATTACAACGAATACTAGCCAAGAAAAAGAAGTATCAGTCCGAAAGAAGATACTTCAAGAAAGGGAAAGACCCCAAAAGGTCCAAAGTCTAAGACTCAAAGAAAAATGAACCAATCTATTATGAATGTAAGAAGCCCAGACATATCAAGGCAGAATGTCCGAAACTCAAGAAAGCTGAATTCAGAAAGAAAGATAGTTCCAGGAACTTCAGAAGGTATAAAAAGAAAGCTATGGCAGCTTCCTGGGACAACAGTAGCGACTCAGACAGCGAGTCAAGCTCAAGCAATGAAGAAGAAGAAGCAAACTTGGCATTCATGGCCAACATCAAAGATAAGGTAACATCAGACTCATCTTTTTCTTCATGTAATGAATCAGATTCTGATAATTTGGAAGAAGCTTTTAATGAACTATATTGTAAATACAAAGAAGTATGTAAGTTACTAAAAACAAGTAAGAAAAACATCGCATGTTTAGAAAACACTAACTCAGATTTAAAATCTGAAAATGAGTAAATGGACAAACAAATTACGGAACTAAAAAAAAGAAACAATTTGTTATGTGAAGATCTGAAAAATAAAAATGAACAGATAGTTAAACCAGAAAAATAAGAAACTCCAGATGAACTTAAAAGGTGATTAACACACTAACTGAAGAAAATGAAAAGCTATTAAGTATATTAGATAAATTCACAAATGGAAAACCATCACTAATACTAAAGGGAGCTAGATGGTCAGGTAGAAAGAAACATGGATTAGGATCCACACCTCTAGACAATGAAGAAACAGTAATACATCCTAAAACATATCCAACACCAAAGTTTATAACTGAACAAGACACAACATATAAATCAAATTTTAAATACATTCCAACTGAAAAGGTAACTATGATGTCTTGCTATAGCCATTGCAACAAGCTAGGTCATATCAAAGTATCATGTCCAACTAAATATAAAATATGGATAATCAAAAGAAAAAATGATGATACTAACCAACTAGGACCCAAAAGAACTTGGGTGCCTAAAGCTTAGTGTTTTCATTGCAGGTAAACCTTCGAGCATCAAATGGTATTTAGACAGTGGATGCTCAAGGCACATGTCAGGAAATAGGAAGCTATTTTCTCATCTCAAAGCTGAGAAAGGCACATTCACCTATGGAGATAATGGAAAAGGGACTGTAATAGGCAGTAGATCAGTGAGTAGCAAAGGGAAAGCAGTTGTTGAAGATGTATTATGCGTCAAAGGACTGAAGCACAACCTCATCAGTATCAGCCAGCTGTGCGACAAAGGACATCAAATCAGATTTCAAGAGTCAAAGTGCAGCATTATGAAAGATGGTGCAGTCATCTTTGAAGCCAATAGAGAAAAGAACCTATATGTACTTTACCTAGAAGAACTAAAAGATCAGGATATCTGTCTGGCCGCAAGCAAAGAGCAGTCAACTGAACTGTGGCACAGAAGATTGGGCCACTGCAGTCTAGATGGCATGAGAAAGTTGATCAAGAGAAGCTTGGTTGAAGGCCTACCCAATGTTAGCACAAGAATGGATGGTGTTTGTGGGCCATGTGCAGAAGGAAAGCACACCAAGTCATCCTTCAAGTCGAAGACTGTGGTAACAACCTCAAAACCCTTAGAAATCTTACATATGGATTTATTTGGGCCAATGAGAACCACAAGTCTTGGAGGAAAGAATTTCGGGTTTGTTATAGTAGATGATTACTCCAGGTTCACATGGGTTTCTTTCCTAGAACACAAAGATGATACTTTTGACAATTTTGTAAGCTTCAGCAAGAAGGTACAGAAGGATAAGAAGTATAGTATTATCAGCATTCGATCGGACTATGGAGGAGAATTCCAGAATGAGAGATTTGCTAAGTTTTGTGATGATCAAGGCATAGAGCACAATTTTTCAGCACCAATGGCACCTTAACAAAATGGAGTTGCTGAAAGAAAGAACAGAACTCTATTGGACATGACAAGGACAATGCTGTCAAAATATGATTTGCCAAGGTATTTTTGGGCCGAAGCAGTTAATACATCATGTTATATCATCAACCGAGTCATGATCAGGCCAATCCTGAAGAAGACTTCATATGAGCTATACAAAGAAAAGAAGCCGAAGATTAGTCATTTCAGGACATTTGGATGTCCATGTTTCATCCACAACAACGGCAAGAGAGACCTCAATAAGTTAGATGCTAAATCAGATGAAGGTATCTTCATGGGGTATGCCTCTAAACCTAAAGGATATAAAGTATTTAATAAGCACACCTTGTTAATTGAACAAGCAGTGCACATTATTTTTGATGAAACTAACCCTTCCTTGAAAGAGGAAGAAGATAGTGATGTTGATGATGCAGAAAATTTGTCTAAGAAATTAAAGGATACATCCATTGAGGACAAGGAAAACCCACCTTTGAAAGACCAGCAACAAAAGGACAAATCTCATGATAATCTTCCAAAAGAATGTAGGTATAAGAAAGATCACCCTCTAGACAACATCATTGGTGATCCGTCAGTTGGGGTAAGAACCAGAGATAATGTAATTCCTTGTGACTATCTAGCTTTTGTTTCACAAATAGAGCCTAAGATAGTCAATGAAGCTCTTACTGATGAATCTTGGATTTTAGTCATGCAAGAAGAACTGAATCAGTTCAAGAGAAACCATGTGTGGTCACTTATTCCTAGACCGTCAGATCATCCAGTGATTGGCACCAAGTGGGTGTTCGGGGACAAATTGGATGAAGCTGGTGTGATCATAAGAAACAAGGCCAGACTGGTAGCTCAAGGCTATTCTCAAGAGGAAGGCATAGATTTCGATGAAACCTATGCACCAGTAGCTAGACATGAGGCTATTAGAATTTTACTTGCTTATGCATCTGCATTAAATTTAAAACTCTTTCAAATGGATGTGAAATCAACATTTTTAAATAGTTTTATAAAAGAAGAAGTGTATGTGGAACAACCGCCTGGTTTTGATGACATGGATTTTTCGGATCATGTATTTATATTGCATAAAGTTTTATATGGTTTAAAACAAGCACCTAGAGCATGGTATGAACGATTAAGTGCATTTCTATTAGATCATGGTTTTATTAGAGGAAAAGTAGATAGTACATTATTCATTATGTCCAAACTCAAAAATGTGTTACTTGTTCAAATATATGTTGATGATATAATATTTGGATCTACTGATGAATCTCTTTGCAAGTATTTTGAGAAGCTAATGCAGGGAGAATTTGAAATGAGCATGATGGGAGAGCTTAACTACTTCCTCGAATTGCAAATCAAACAAGGAAAAGAAGACTCATATATTTGTCAAGCCAAATACACAAAAGAGCTACTAAAGAAATTCAGTTTTGAAAATGCCAAGCCACTGTCTACACCAATGAGTACATCAACAAGATTAGACAGTGATAAAGATGGTAAGAGAATATATCAGAAGCTTTACAGAGGTATGATAGGCTCCTTGCTTTATTTAACAACAAGTAGACCTGATATTTTATTTAGTGTTTGCATGTTAGGTATCAGGCAGACCCTAAAGAATCCCATTTAATTAGTGTCAAAAGAATTTTTAGATATTTAGCAAAAACCCATGATTTAGGCTTATGGTATCCAAAGTCATGTGAAATCAACTTAGTAGGTTATTCTGATGCTGACTATGCTGGATGCAAGGTAGATAGGAAAAGTACCAGTGGATGTTGTCAATTTCTTACAGGATGTCTGATCTCGTGATCTTCAAAGAAACAAAATTCAGTGGCACTATCTACAGCTGAAGCTGAGTACGTGGCTGCTGGAAGTTGTTGTACACAACTTCTATGGATTAAACAACAACTTGAGGATTATGGACTCCAGATCAAGACAATTCCACTATTGTGCGACAACACAAGTGTAACAAATCTAACCAAAAATCCAGTACAACACTCAAGAACTAAACACATTGAGGTTAGATATCATTTCATTCGTGATCATGTAGCAAATGGTAACATAGATATTTCTTTCATTGATACTAATAATCAGTTAGCATATATCTTCACAAAGGCCTTACCTGAAGAGAGATTTACATCTCTTAGAAGGGAACAAGGCATGTGTAAATTGTGAATGATTTATCTGCATGAAAACTGAAATATTAATTTTCAGAATATCTATGATACCCCGAAATTTTCTTTCTTTTATATTGTGCATGTGTCTTTACTTGTTGCGTGTATAACATATGTATTCAATTGTGCATATTACCATTTCTATACTTCTCATGAACACATGCACGTATATACATGGTATTTTAGGTGAGAATAGGTAATTAGCTAAATTGATGTATATTGTGTATACTAAAATCCTAGGCATATAATACTTAAGTAATATCACGCATGTTTAATCTAATTATCGATATGCATGTTATATTTATATATTTTATGCATAATATAGATAATTATGTTGTATACGTGTGCGTATTTATACATATGTCAATTCAAGTGTGTGCATGCAAGAATTATTTTGTTGTATAGAGTATTCTTAGTTAACTTACTTCATATTGCATCTTAATAACACTATACATGTACTATCTAAATTTTGAAGTGCATATTATCCTACCTATTCCATGGATATTGTGTGTAAGTATATGAAGTATAAATGCATATATGTATGTTATCTTATGCATGTGATATCTATCTATCTAATCCTATGTACATCAAATCATCTATAGTATATGAATAGTACTTAAATAACATTGTGCATGTGATAGGTAAGTATTGCTATGGACCATGTAAGTACATGAGGATTATTTTCATACACGTATAAAAATATATATTAATGTGCATGCATTATCTAGCTATCAATGTATGTAGATCTCATGCATATTGTACGTGTTGTGCACATAGTAAGTAATTATTGTCATACATTTTGTAAATAATTATGAGTTCATTTACGTGCATGCAAAATATATTTAAATGTATATGAATTATTTAATTATTGATGTGCCTCTTGTATTTAATTGTTTTATACATGTTTTAAGTAACCATGGTGTGTATATGTATACATACATATGTTATTCTTGTTTAAATGAAATCTATCTACTTTAAACATGTTAAATTATTTATGGTGTTAAGGTACTTGAATGATAATGTACATGTAGAATTTAACTAATGATGAACACATTTCATTATAAGTTCATGCACGATGTATGTGATGATGAAATGTGTATGTATATGTGCATATATGTATGTTATTGATGCATATTACCCTTAATTATGATTAGAGTAAGTTGTATTTAATTAAATATTATGTAATGCATTTATTTTATGAGGTAAGGATATATGTAGTTATTTTTACATATACAAAATTGTTTTGGAGTATTAATGCATTTATTTTAAGGTTTGACGGAGTTTTGACTGCACTGTGCAGTGGGCGGCCAAGACCTGGACGCCAACTGCCAGGACTGTGACTGGCGTCCACATCACTGGACGCCAATACACAGTGGGCGGCCACCCCATAGATGCCAACCCCCTGTTGGCGGCCAGACCCTTGACGTCAACTGTGCAGTTAACTACAACCGATGTTGACGTCAACATCCTCTTGTGTAACGGTTCCAGAATTGAAAATGCTCACGTTTTGGCCAGTTCTAGATTAGGAAACCCATCCTAATGCATAGGAAACCTACCCTACTGCGTACCCAAAACCCCAAGCCTATAAAATACCCATCCTAGGTCGAGGAGAAGGCTTTTATCATTTGGTGAAACCCTTGGACCCGAGATGAGGAAAAGCTGATCTTTGGAGGACCGGATCCGTCGACTGGAGGTGTTCCCCGAGGAGCTACATCAACTGGAGGATAGTATATGTGACAAATGTAAATAAAGTGTGAAATTGATAAATAAGATATGTAAAGTGATTAAATAGTATATGTGACAAATGTAAATAAAGTGTGAAAATGTGATAAGGTGAATGTGTAACAATTGGGCCAAGAATGACACTGCTACCCTAGAGGCTTCGAGAGCTGTACATAGAAAAGTCCCTATGGAAGGCTCTATGTATGAAAAGTATGACCTAATGACATTAGGAAAAACCTGGAGGTGGACAAGTACCACTGGATAGGGTAGAGAGGGCTTCTCTCGGTCTGCGCAGTTACCAAGATTCACGTGCAGTTACCAAGATTCACCACTACATTGCCTAGGTGGTGAGTATGTGATTATGAGTTATGTGTTTATGAGTTGTGTTATGGGTTATGTGTTATGAGATGCGATGAGTTGTGCTATGAGATGAGTTATGAGTTATGAGATATTGGTTTGTGTTCTCTAATTGGTGGTTAGGACTATGTGTCATGGCATTTTAAGTAATGAAATATGAATAAAGTGTGAGATGATATGCGAATGTGGCACATGATGAGTGAAAATGATATAATATGTGATAAGTGAAAACCAAAGGGTAAATGATATGAAGAATGTGTGAAAAGATATGTAAGAGAGAGAGTAAATATGAATAAGAATGTGATTTCATGTGAAACCAATATGATAGTGCATATGTTCATACTTCCATGTATTAATACTTAAATTGCAATATCATGTTTAATATCATGTCATGTATTCATTAATCTTCTTGTAATAATGTATGTGAGTATACATATATATGTGTGTAAACATGTGAATTATGCAACACAAAAAGGTGAACATGTGGAATTGCTAAATGAATAAGATAAAGTGTAAATAGATCTAATTCTATGTAATTGAGTTTGTTTCATGTCAAAACAGCAAGAAAAGTGTGGCTATGAATGTGATAAATACATGTAAGAATGTTAGTTCCATGCTAGATGTAATGTTCAATTAGTATAAAGTTCCATGCTTAAGTGCTTATTGTTGCCAACCAATTTGACCATGTTTTAACTTTTCAATTCATGCTATAAAATATGAAACCATGTGTATGATATTTAATTATATTAAAATAGCGAGCAAAATGTACAATTAAATGTGAAAAGTGCATGTTAGGTTGCTCTTTTCTTTATGCTCAATTCTATGTTCTAGTTGTAGAAATATATCATGAAATGGAATAATGTGTGGATGGATGAATCATGCTACATGTTAGGTGTAGAAAATATGTACAAGTGTATAATAAAGTACCCATGATTTAGAATAAACAAGCGATAGACTAAAGCATGTTTAAGTGATTAAAATATGCGTTGATAGTTAAGAGTAAGTACCATGTGTATTTTGTAGTTTAAATGATAGTATGTATTCTTTAGTGTTTAATAGCTTAACATGAATGTGATATGTGTAAGATTAAGCCTTTGGTTTGCTTGCTGAGTCTTTAGACTCATACTTGCTTCGGCGTATAGGTGAGTCAGGTGTTCCCATTTTGGAGGAAGGCGTAGCGAAGGTTGATCTCTTGGAGAAGTAGCTTTTGAGGAGAGATTATCAGTTGTACTTTTCTTTTTCTCATAGTATGAATAAAGTAATTGTATGGACAATATTGGACAATGTAGTTCTTTTGTCATGTAATAATGTGGACATTGTCATTTTATTTCGCTATATAGACTGTGGAATGTGTGATGGTGATGGAATAAACGTTCAGTAATTATTTTATTTCCGCTGTTATCAATTGCTATCCACGTACTTTTCAACCTATCGGCTAGTGTTGGGTTATTATCCCACTGTGACGATGCTCTTTATACCGATGGGGATTGGTATAATTGTACCGGTATGAGGAGGTTGACATGGTACATGGATAGACCATCATCATCACCATATTGCAAAGTATTTATAGGAAAATTTCCATATATGTAGAAATTACTAAAAATGGAAGGAAGATAGTTAAGTAAATAGTTAGGTTTAGTAATCTAGATTCTAACTAAATTGATTATTTTGCAGACTATGGCTGGACGTGGTATACGTAGTGCTCAGTCCAGGAGGCATGAGCAGAGCCGCAAGGTAAAGAAATTTGTGAAAGGGCTCAAACCATCAGTGAAAGCTAGGCTTTTGGAATTGGATCCCCGTAGTTTGGAGGAAGTTCTTGGCATGACAAATAGGAAAGAGAGTAGAGTGGAATCATATCAAGGAGAAAAGGAAGCTCAGAAAGAGGGAGTACCAAAGCCATTCCAAAGGCAAGAAAGGAAGATGAAGAAACTCATGGAAGGTCAACAATCAACTGTGGCATCAGGCAGTGAGAAGCCCGAGTGCATTCATTGCGGGAAGCGTCATGGCGGGAACGCATGTTGGCAAAAGGAAGGAAGGTGTCTTAAATGTGGCAGCAAGGATCATCGGCTTAGGGAGTGTTCGAACCTGAAGACGAAGTTCATCTCAAGACATGTTTCATCAGCAGCAATAAAGGAGCAAGGATTAGCCGGAGATGACCTCGGCGACGTCACCACAGGTACTCAATTCGATCTTCGAGGACGAAGATCTTTTACAAGGGGGGGAGAGTGTGATACCCCGAAATTTTCTTTCTTTTATATTGTGCATGTATCTTTACTTGTTGCGTGTATAGCATATGTATTCAATTGTGCATATTACCATTTCTATACTTCTCATGAACACATGCATGTATATACATGGTATTTTAGGTGAGAATAGGTAATTAGCTAAATTGATGTATATTGTGTATACTAAAATCCTAGGCATATAATACTTAAGTAATATCATGCATGTTTAATCTAATTACCGATATGCATGTTATATTCATCTATTTTATGCATAATATATATAATTATGTTGTATACGTGTGCGTATTTATACAAATGTCAATTCAAGTGTGTGCATGCAAGAATTATTTTGTTGTATAGAGTATTCTTAGTTAACTTACTTCATATTGCATCTTAATAACACTATACATGTACTATCTAAATCTTGAAGTGCATATTATACTACCTATTCCATGGATATTGTGTGTAAGTATATGAAGTATAAATGTATATATGTATGTTATCTTATGCATGTGATATCTATCTATCTAATCCTATGTACATCAAATCATCTATAGTATATGAATAGTACTTAAATAACATTGTGCATGCGATAGGTAAGTATTTCTATGGACCATGTAAGTACATGAGGATTATTTTCATACACATATAAATATATATATTATTGTGCATGCATTATCTAGCTATCAATGTATGTAGATCTCATGCATATTGTACGTGTTTTGCACATAGTAAGTAATTATTGTCATACATTTTGTAAATAATTATGAGTTCATTTATGTGCATGCAAAATATATTTAAATGTATATGAATTATTTAATTATTGATGTGCCTCTTGTATTTAATTATTTTATACATGTTTTAAGTAACCATGGTGTGTATATGTATACATACATATGTTATTCTTGTTTAAATGAAATCTATCTACTTTAAGCATGTTAAATTATTTATGGTGTTAAGGTACTTGAATAATAATGTACATGTAGAATTTAACTAATGATGAACACATTTCATTATAAGTTCATGCACGATGTATGTGATCATGAAATGTGTATATATGTGCATATATGTATGTTATTGATGCATATTACCCTTAATTATGATTAGAGTAAGTTGTATTTAATTAAATATTATGTAATGCATTTAATTTATGTGGTAAGGATATATGTAGTTATTTTTACATATACTAAATTGTTTTAGTGTATTTATGCATTTATTTTAAGGTTTGACGGAGTTTTGACTGCACTGTGCAGTGGGCGGCCAAGACCTGGACGCCAACTGCCAGGACTGTGACTGGCGTCCACATCACTGGACGCCAATACACAGTGGGCGGCCACCCCGTGGACGCCAACCCCCCTGTTGGTGGCCAGACCCTTGACATCAACTATGCAGTTAACTACAACCGATGTTGACGTCAATATCCTCCTGCGTAATGGTTCCAGAATTGTAACTGCTCGTGTTTTGGCCGGTTCCAGATTAGGAAACACATCCTAATGCGTAGGAAACCTACCCTACTGCGTACCCGAAACCCCAAGCCTATAAAATACCCATCCTAGGTCGAGGAGAAGGCTTTTAGCATTTGGTGAAACCCTTGGACCCGAGATGAGGAAAAGCTGATCTTTGGAGGACCGGATCCGTCGACTGGAGGTGTTCCCCGAGGAGCTACACCAACTGGAGGATAGCCTATGCATAGGAGAGGAGATCCAAACTCCAGGGAACCGTCTGCATCCACAGAAGAACCAGATCTAAGGCGTTTCTTAGCACCTTCTTGGCAGGGCCAAGGAGGGCTTCACCGACGATTCTTGACCTTCGTAGATTTTTTTAGAGGCAAGTAGACCCTAGATCTTAATCCTATACATGTACCCTAAGTCCAAGGTATTTTTCTAGATTTTTCCTCGAGTCCTGGAACCCCAAATTCACCCTTGTATGGAGTGCTGTCTGTGTGTGCTGCTGGAAGTAGGTTGGCGGCAACATCTGCTGCAATCAAGTTCTTGAGTTGACGGCAAGGGATGCTGCAGTTGAAAGTAAACGACCACATCCCTTGACGTCTACTTCTTCAGTGTCCTGAAATTTTGCTTTTTGATCTTTTTAAGCTGTTTAAATGATTTCTGAACGTAGTTTCATGCTGTAAATTTTATGGGTGATTTTAAACAGTCATTAGGTAATATCATGAGGTTGCCCTAATTTTCTGTGAACTGTGTTAATTATTAAAATTTAATAATTGCATTATGAGCATCACATAAACATGATTAAATCAAGTAAAAATAGACTTGTTGTAAGTTAGAGTCTTATAATTTTCACATGACAGCATGAGGTCTGCTATTTGAATTCTGAACTGTTAGCACCCAACCATGTTCATATGTACCATGTATAAAGATATTTCAATGAATATGTCTGAAATATAGTTTAAATTGTAGAAATTATGTTTACTATTCGAAAAATCTGGAAATTTGTATATGTGATATTTTTACTGCTATTAACCTATAATAAAAATTTAGAACTAATCTGATGACAGTAATTGTAATTATTAGTTAAATTATGGGAACTATTCACATTTGATATGGTAGAACTAATCTTGTGTAATTCAGAAATTAACAGCATGTTTAAGACTGAATTATGAGTTGTTTTATTTATGAAAATAGTAGTATCATGATTAGGCTAACTGAGACATGTGAAATTGATAAATAAGATATGTAAAGTGATTAAATAGTATATGTGACAAATGTAAATAAAGTGTGAAAATGTGATAAGGTGAATGTGTAACAATTAGGCCAAGAATGACACTGCTACCCTAGAGGCTTCGAGAGCTGTACATAGAAAAGTCCATATGGAAGGCTCTATGTATGAAAAGTATGACCTAAGGGCATTAGGAAAAACCTGGAGGTGGACAAGTACCACTGGATAGGGTGGAGAGGGCTTCTCCCAGTCTGCGCAGTTACCAAATTCACCACTACATTGCCTAGGTGGTGAGTATGTGATTATGAGTTGTGTTATGGGTTATGTGTTATGAGATGCGATGAGTTGTGCTATGAGATGAGTTATGAGTTATGAGATATTGGTTTGTGTCCTCTAATTGGTAGTTAGGACTATGTATGATGGTATTTTAAGTAATGAAATATGAATAAAGTGTGAGATGATATGCGAATGTGGCACGTGATGAGTGTAAATGATATAATATGTGATAAGTGAAAACCAAAGGGTAAATGATATGAAGAATGTGTGAAAAGATATGTAAGAGAGAGAGTAAATATGAATGAGAATGTGATTTCATGTGAAACCAATATGATAGTGCATATGTTCATACTTCCATGTATTAATACTTAAATTGCAATATCATGTTTAATATCATGTCATGTATTCATTAATCTTCTTGTAATAATGTATGTGAGTATATATATATATATGTGTGTGTGTGTGTGTGTGTGTGTGTGTGTGTGTGTAAACATGCGAATTATGCAACATAAAAAGGTGAACATGTGGAATTGCTAAATGAATAAGATAAAGTGTAAATAGATCTAATTCTATGTAATTTAGTTTGTTTCATGTCAAAACAGCAAGTAAAGTGTGGCTATGAATGTGATAAATACATGTAAGAATGTTAGTTCCATGCTAGATGTAATGTTCAATTAGTATAAAGTTCCATGCTTAAGTGCTTATTGTTGCCAACCAATTTGACCATGTTTTAACTTTTCAATTCATGCATGATATTTAATTATATTAAAACAGCGAGCAAAATGTACAATTAAATGTGAAAAGTGCATGTTAGGTTGCTCTTTTCTTTATGCTCAATTCTATGTTCTAGTTGTAGAAATATATCATGAAATGGAATAATGTGTGGATGGATGAATCATGCTACATGTTAGGTGTAGAAAATATGTACAAGTGTATAATATAGTACCCATGATTTAGAATAAACAAGCGATAGACTAAAGCATGTTTAAGTGATTAAAATATGCGTTGATAGTTAAGAGTAAGTACCATGTGTATTTTGTAGTTTAAATGATAGTATGTATTCTTTAGTGTTTAATAGCTTAACATGAATGTGATATGTGTAAGATTAAGCCTTTGGTTTGCTTGCTGAGTCTTTAGACTCATACTTGCTTCGGCGTATAGGTGAGTCAGGTGTTCCCATTTTGGAGGAAGGCGTAGCGAAGGTTGATCTCTTGGAGAAGTAGCTTTTGAGGAGAGATTATCAGTTGTACTTTTCTTTTTCTCATAGTATGAATAAAGTAATTGTATGGACAATATTGGACAATGTAGTTCTTTTGTCATGTAATAATGTGGACATTGTCATTTTATTTCGCTATATAGACTGTGGAATGTGTGATGGTGATGGAATAAACGTTCAGTAATTATTTT
Organism: Colocasia esculenta; assembly: GCA_014218235.1. NCBI lineage: Eukaryota > Viridiplantae > Streptophyta > Magnoliopsida > Alismatales > Araceae > Colocasia > Colocasia esculenta. Next base: position 107,856,147 of record CM024762.1, read on the forward strand.
ATTTCCGCTGTTATCAATTTCTATCCACGTACTTTTCAACCTATCGGCTAGTGTTGGGTTATTATCCCACTGTGACGATGCTCATTATACCGATGGGGATTGGTATAATCGTACCGGTATGAGGAGGGTCGTTACAATATCAATTATTTTTTCTCCCTGAATTTAAGCAAAATTTCACAAATATTGTCTGGTTGTTAATATCCTTGACGGTTCATTATTTTATAAGATTTTATCTCTGTCAAACTAGTCAGCTTGTAGTTTTCTGCCTTTATGGTGCCTCAAATTTAAAAAGTCACTTTATCCTTAATTCTTATATCTCGAAATCTGTGTGGCAACGATTCACATACCACCTTCATCTCCCTCTATCTGCCTGAGGCGATACCCTATCGACTCTGGCATCGACTCTCTGTGATTTCAAGTTTCCAACTCCTTCCCGCGAGAAATTTCTTGAGGGTTTCTGCTTCACCTCTCCTTCCAATCATCCAGAAACTTTCCCCATTCTATTCCATGGCCTCTTCTAGTGTTTCCGGCAGCGTTGGGGGCTACGAAGCTGAGTTTCTCACTGCAGAGCAGCAAGAAAGATTTCCCTCAGTGAAGACGAAGCTGTGTGGAAATAAGGCTGTAGATGTTGCACATTTGCAGAAAAAATGGGATGGGCAGTGTAGTTGCAGCAATGGAAAAGATGAAGTGGTCAAAGATAGCAACTCTATCATAGATGAGTTACCCAGATCTCGTCAAAGCTTTCTATGTGTGCCTGAAGACTGAGGAAGACGGGTCCTTGACATCATATGTCAAAGGAACCCAGATTAGAATCTCATATACTCTTTTGGAGTCTCTATTTGGAGTTTGCACCACCGGTCATAGTGGGGTTCACACTATGGACACCTAGGCTAAAGGATTTGGGATTATTGGTCCCGAGTTTAAGCTTAAGGATGGGAAGTTGGATATCAACCAGATGAACGCCTTCAACCGCCTCTTGCACTTTATGGTTTGTCAGATTCTGGTCCCCAGAAGCGCCACTTTCTCAACTTGTACCAAGGCAGATTCAGATATGATGTTCTGTACCATCCAGAACCAAGAAATAAACATGGCAGAAGTTATTCTGGAAAGAATGAAGTTTGCATCTGCTTAGATTTGGGACAAAAAGAATAAATTAAATGTGTCCCTTCCATATGCTCATCTACTCACCAAGGTTTTTCAACATTGTGGTATAAATTTATCTGGAGCAGTGCTAGAGAAGATGGGGCAGGCAATCCGCAGCATAAATTTGAAGAAGTGTGGATTTTCTCTGGTTAATGGTATATGGACCAAGACTTCAGTGGCTAAAGGTGAAGCCATCATCGGCGAAGCCCAAGAGGTCCAGCAAGTAGTAGTAGCCACAGCAGTTCAGGAAGAGGCAATTGAGCACCAACAGAAGAAGCAGCAGGCAGCAGAATAGAGGATATTCCTCATGAGCACCTTGAACCTATTGAGCAATCGCAAGTGATTGCCCCTCCAACTTCTATGGTAGGGTCAGTCCTCAGAAGAGTGCTAGACTCCATTGCAAGCACTCAAAGTGTGCCAGAGGTTGCTCTTGAAGAAGAAGTTGTGGCATCAAGCCACACTGCAGATGTGGTGATGGAGGATGCTCCCATTCAGGGGGAGCAGGAGATTGTGAGCAAAAATGTGCAAGGAGTAACCACTCCTATTCAAGAAGAGCAAGTTGTTGAAGAACAAGTAGCTTCTCAGGGGGAGCACACAGCCAATGTCCCCAATGTTGATGAGTTCAGAGAAGGCATTGTGGAAAGTGCCTCAGATAACAGTGATGACTCCGTGGAGCCTGTTGAAGGGGCAAGAGAAGTCAAGGGAAAAGAAGTGGCTCAGAAAACTCCTCTCCTTACCTGGCGGCCATATCAAAAGAAGAAGAAGCTAAAGATAAATATGAAGCCTATTATCAAAAGACTGGATGAGCAAGGCAAAATTATATGCTCAATGCAATCGGATATCCAGTCAATCTTTCTAGCCAGAGTTCAGCAGCTAAGGAGATTGGAGCCTTGACCTTTGAGATCCAGTCTTTGAAAAATGATTTTGGAATGGTCATGCAAGTTTTCAGATGGATGAGAAGTGAGTTTGGCAGTATCAAAAAGCTTGTGACTGAAATGTTTGCCCCTCATACTCCTTCTGGGCCATCAGGGCCACCTCCAGAGAAGCCAGCAGAGCCATCAGGGTCATCTAAGAATGTGGAAGGGCCATCTGAGAATGTGGTTGGGCCATCAGGGGCAGTAGTTGTTGATCAGGTGGCAGCTGTGGAATCTGGGCCAACAGGGCCAACTGAGGATCTGTCAGGGCCAACTGGGCCAGTGGTTACTGAAGCTGATCATGTCAGGACAGAAGAAGAAGCTATAGCTCCTGAGCCCCCAGCTCCTTCTCCCATTCAGACGCCAGCTCCTTCCTCACCACCATCCTCCTCCACAGCCCCTCCAGCTCCACCTACCTTCAAACAACCTGTACCTAGAACCATCTCATCTTCAACACCTTTTCCCTCTGAACCTTCCTCATCTCCTGCCATTTCTACATCAATTCCACCACCTCCTCCTATTCTTGAAGACCCTCCAGTCTCATCATCAGCTGGAGCCTCCTCTTTCTCTGGTCCTTCTTTAGATGGACCGTCCATCCCACCTCCTTCTACCCATCAATCATTTCTCCATCCTCCTACTCCTCCTTCCTTTGTCACCTTTATACCTGAAGGTGCACAACTAGAAGGTCCCTTTCTCAATAAATTTGAGGATGAGTTGGAAATTACCACCATCCGTTCAGTTCTGGCAGTTGCCTCTCATGTCCACAGGACTAACCCTTCTAGTCCTGTCCTAAAAAGAGGAAACTCTCTAACACTCTTGCTCTTCCCACCGAACCTAAATTTCCTCCTCTTTGGTTTTCCCTCACAGTTTAAAATCAGAGAAAACCAATCTACTGTGAATATCTCCAAAAATGTATCTTTGCCACCCTTTTTGGTGTTCCTTTTCTCAACCTCACCGATCACCTCAATGTTGTCCTTCCCTATAATCACTTCTCAAAAGCCGATCAATCCAAAATCTTCCAAATGGCTGAATGCAAGACTGAAGATCAGTGGGCTAAAGGGCATAAGGCTCTCTACAGGAAGTTTCTTCTTATGAAGTCCGAACGGTTTCCACCCCGGGATCATCCACTCACTCTCTCTGAGTGGTTTGTCATCCATCATCAGTCTACCTGGGCACCCTTTATTCAAAAGGAAGTTAAGCTCATCAGGTACTTCCAACTCTTCAATGACTATCGATATCTTCACAAGCTACCTGAAGTGCAGTTGGGTCAATTCCAGGGATCCATTGCTTTGATGAAAGTTGAAAATCCAGTAAATTGCTCCTTCAAAGTGGATTTTGCTACCTTGCAAATTCCAGACACTGTGTTTCTCCCTAAGCTGCACTCCTTGGTCATGGACTCCTCAGTTGGTCCTGTAATTTTTGATAGATTTGCTCGTGTCATGGGTAGGATCTCAGCTCAGCAGGGTCGTCTCCCCTCCTTCCCAAGATTCATCTTCAGAGAATATCATCTAGGTCATATTTCCTCTGAAGTTCTTGCTCCTTTGCTATCTGATTGTGAAAGGCTTTCTCCTACTGACTGGGAAAAGCACTATAATCAGTCTGCCCTTCAGCTGGAATCAATCAACAGCTCCTTATTCATAGAAGGGAAACCTACTCTTACAGCTGAAGCCTTTTTGGACATGAACTCTATCAATTTAGTTCAGGACCCTTACCTTCAGCGGGTCGAGCGGTACAAGCTATTTTTGGCCTTGAAGAAAGATCTTCTGCAACATCAGATCTACTACCCTATCAAGATCAACCAATTTCTTTAGTTTGCCAGCTTTGGATCTTTCTTCTCCTTCAAAGAATCTCTTGGCAATGATGAATATGCTAATTTTCTAGAAGATCATCGCCAACTTCACATCAAGATGATGATTCCAGACCTTACTCTATTACTTTTGGGGTTTTCTAGACCTATTTTGAAGAGCAGGAATGCAAGGCTTTGCGCATTATTCATCGGCATGCCTCCCTTCTACCTTCTGCTTTCTACCTTCATGTAACCCCTCAAGATAAATAGAAAAGTTCTTTGCTCTTATCTCTCTTCTTTGTCTCCGAATGATTCCTTTTGCTTAATGACAAACAAGGGGAGAAATATATTTCTGAAATACATCTCTTATATCTTATTTCGCAATTTATTTAGATTTATTTCAGAACATCTTTTATTGTTGCTATGTTTTGTCATCACCAAAAAGGGAGAGATTGATGATCAGATTTTTCCCATGTAATTTAAATGAATTAAATATCTATTTTGGTGATTAACAAAACTAAGACAATGTGCATTTCTAACATATCTTCTATAAGATTTGAGCATAGGAAATCAAACAAAGAAAAACAAGCTAAATTGGTAAGTATTCTTCATACCAGCATTTACAGTTCAAGGCATATAATTTTCTAAGTACACATCGACTCTCTAGTTGTTATAACAATTTCCTTGGAATCATAACGATTTCCTCATTCACATCGATTTTGGTTCTATAACGATTTCATAAGTCATCGCTATTCTATTGAAGTCTATCTCATAACGATTCGCTAAGAGATTGCAACAATTTGCCTCTCATAATGATTCGCTAAGAGATTGCAATGATTTGCCTCTCATAACGATTCGCTAAGAGATCGCAACGATTTGCTCTCACAACGACTTTGTTCATAACGATTTGATCATCGCATCAATTTGATAAGTGAGAACAACGATTTGCTCTCACAACGATTTCGGTTTTCACAACGACACGTTAAGTTTCATAACGATTCGATAAGTTACACTATGACTCAGTCACTGTAATGATTCATTAAGTTACACAACGACTTGGTCGCAGTAAAGGTTATTCGCAGTAACGATTCGATACATTAAACAACGATTTGTTCACTATATCGACTCGATAAGTGAAACAACGATTTGCTCATAACGATTCGGTTATTAATGCATAACGATTTGTGTGTACATCGAATTGTTTATGAATGTATAACGATTCACATGAACAATGACTCATCCACACATCGGTTTCATAAGTTATGCTCATATCGATTTCATTGTCTATATCGACTTGATATTCAAACCTATTCTTAGATAGTTTGAAAAGTCAATGTCTTCCCTCGCTTTTCTCTCACATCCATGCATTTATTATGACTGATCATATCACTGCACTGCATGCAAATGATATCTTCTATTTCCATGCTTATACTGTAAACATCCTTTTAGAAAAACATAATGGAACTTCTATTATGATATAAAATCATTCTAACGTTGACTGACAACAAGAGACAGCCTAGCTGTCTATTGTTTTAGCAATTAATGCGTGCAGGTCTCTGACAGCGCACCTCAATACAACATTGGACAATATGGAAGATAACAGACATCAAAGAAGAACCTCTCTCTTGTTGCGTGCATGGAAAGCTAAAGACTGTTGAACAAGAAGCTCTACAGTGACATGTAGTCTAACGTAAACAAAAGCTTAGAGATAACGGACACTTAAACGATCAAATTTCAAATGGAAGTCATATATAGAAAACTGAAGCTACAGAAACACACAACACTTACGACAATTTTTTACAAGCTTCCTGCGAACATTTCAAAGAGCAAAAAGCGTTGTTGAACCACTCTCTATTTGTTCTTGTATTTTGGTGATAATAAAACTTATGATGTAACTTAAATTGAATATTTTGTTTCATCTGTGTCGCATCAATCTCATAGCAAAATGCTGAGTCTCACATTGATGCAATATGGCGCACTAAAATGATAAAATCGATGTTTAATCAATATACATCGATTTCAGTTTAAGTGCCAAAATTAATAAGCGCTACAACGATTTGTTAAGAAATCGATCTCAGAACGATTCGTTAAGTGGCCATAACGATTTGTTAAGAAATCGATCTCAGAACGATTCCTTTTATAGCCACAACGATTTGCCCTCATATCGATTTCCTTGCATAACGATTTCATAAGTGATCACATCGGCTTGGGTCTCATAATGATTTCATAAGTGATCACATCGACTTCTTAAGTGAGACAACGATTTGCTCTCACAACGATTTGTTTACAAATGAGCAACGACTCTTCACATAACGATTTCATAAGTCATGCTCATAACGATTTCTTTAGACCGTAACGATTTCTTAAGTGAACGCATCGACTTGCCTTCACAACGATTTGTTAAGAAATCGTTCCATAACGATTTCATAAGTCATGCTCATAACGATTTCTTCAATGATCATAACGACTTGTCTTTCACATCGATTTGTTCATAAACTTGCAATGATTTACTTGTAAATGAACAAAGATTTCTCTTGAATATTTTGAAAGTGTTTTTGGCGCTTAAATGAAAGGTCAAATATCTTCTGACAAAAAGCTGCATACATAATCCTGTCAAAAAAAAAAAGATTTGACCTACTATTTTAGTATGTTAGCAGAAGCACAGTACTATGCATCGTTTATCATAAACACTCTTTTATGCTAACACTTTCTCCATGCTCACAGACCTCGAAGACCATCAAAGTCTGATTAAGACAAATGAAGAGGAGATAAGCAACGGCTAGAACTCCAACGGATCTCTTCAACGGATCTATTCAAGCTGCTCATATAAAAGATGGAGCATTGCTGAAGATCAAGAGACAGCTTTCCTGAAAATCCTTCAAGGAGTGTACAACTGTGAGAAGAACCTTCACGCCACAAACACTCAGAGAAAGAGAGAAGAGCTCGAGCCAAAAATCTACAGAAGCTTTCAAAGCAGAAGTCTTCATCGCCTTCAAGCCTTCTTCTCTTCCATTCTCCCTGTGCTCATTGTAATCTTGGGGGAGAGTCTGTGACTGTGAGCTAAATCCTGAGTGTTCATCTTGTAATAGCTCTCAGTCTGATCTTTCTTTTCTAAGAAAGATTTTTGTCCAGCTGTAGGACTGTATACAGTGTGTAACCTAGCTAGAGGTTAGTGTCTAGCAGAACCGTGTTGGGGTTTGTACCAACAGGACCTAGCTGGGGGTTTAAGTCTAGCAGAACCGCACTGGGGTTTGTTCCAGGAGGTTTACTTCTGAACCTGTAAAAGAAGTAGGTTTGCTTCTGAGCTTAGAAAAGAAGTGGGCTGCCTTCTTGCCCGGAAAGAGAAGAAGACCTGGTGGGGTATCCAGGGTGTTGTAGTGTCCTTGAAGGGGACTGTACCTTCAGTTAGTGAAATCCCAAGAGTTAGCTTGGGGACTGGACGTAGGACTTCCATGTGGGAAGGGCCGAACCAGGATAAATCTCCTGTGCCCTTTTGTGTGATTGTTCTTTTGCTTCCGCACTGCCACTCTTCATCACACTAACACTAACCAAACTTTTAAGTGTTCACGTTTTGATTTCAGATTTCAGATAATCCTATTCACCCCCCCTCTAGGTTACCTTGCTGCCACACACCAAAGGGCCAACAAGTGGTATCAGAGCGGGTCTCTGAACTTTCAAAAAGATCCAACGATCTTAGAGCAAAGATCCATGGCAGCTCAAGGATATGCTGAAGGCCAATCTGTCACCAGACCTTCATTCTTCGATGGAGAAGATTATCAATATTGGAAGATGAGGATGGAATGCTTCATTCGAGGCACAGACTTTGATCTGTGGCAGGTAATAGAGGTAGGTGATTTCATTATTGTTCCAACTGAAGGCACTACTGCCATTACAGCAGCTGATAAGAGTAAGCTATCTCTAAACTTTAAGGCTAAAAACTATCTATGTTGTGCTCTATCTAAAAGAGAGTTTAGTAGAGTTTCTGCATGTAAATCTGCTAAAGAAATATGAGATAAATTGTAGATAACCTATGAAGGAACAGATAAAGTAAAACAAACTAGAATAGATATTCTTATCTCTCAATATGAGCAATTTAAAATGCTTCCAAATGAAAACATTACTACTATGTATAATAGATTTTCAAGTATAGTAGTAGGTTTAAATTCTCTTGGAAGAATTCTTTCTAATGAAGAAACCGTTAGAAAAATACTTAGGTCTTTAACTATTTCATGGACACCTAAGGTAACTGCTATTGAAGAGGCCCATGATTTAACTAAATTATCAATTGATAATTTAATAGGTTCTCTCATGGCACATGAAATAAATATGGAGCGATTATCTGAAAGCTCATCTAAGAAGAAATGTACTAATGCTCTTAAAGTTGTAGCTGCTCCTTCTACCTCTTCTTCTAGTTTCCAGGATGCAGATTCTGAAGACTGTAATATGGATGAAGTATTGTCCAAGCTTCAGAAGATTTTGAAGAAGAAGAAAAACGGATCAAGAAGGATCCAAAGAAAAGAGAAAAAGGAGAAAGAACTAGTCTTCTATGAATGCAGAAAACTTGGACATCTGAGACCAGACTGTCCAAGGCTCAAGAAGATTGGTCAAACTGATAAGCCCAAGGAGCAGCACAAGAAATTTAAAAGAAAAGCCATGGCGGCTGCTTGGGAAAATGATGAGGTCACAAGCTCAGAATCATCAAGCTCAGATTCCGAAAAGGAGCAGGTAAATCTAGCCCTCATGGTGGGACTAGATGAGGTACATTCTGACTCATTTTTTAATTCTTGCACAGATTCAGGGTCAGAATCAGAAGACTTAGAAGAAGTCTTTAATGAACTGTATGAAAAACATAAGGGGGTTGTAAAAGAACTAAAAAATCTGAAAAACAACTCTACTTGCTTGGAAAACACCAATTCTGATCGTAAATCCGAATTGGAGCAACTAGAAGAACAATTAAAAGAATGTAAAGATAAAAATTATCTTTTAAATGAAGATTTGAAAAGCAAGAATAATGAGAAGTTAGAGTTAGAAGAAAAATTAAAAACTCTAACTGAAGAAAATATGTATTTAAAAGAATCAGTTAGAAACTTAACTGAAGGGAAAACATCTTTAGCCCTATGCTTAAAAGGATCAAAATATGGAAATAACAAACAAGGGCTTGGATACATACCTCCAGAAAAAGGAAAACAAGCCATGATTCCATAAAAATATCCACTACCAAAATTTGTGAAAGAAACCAAGACGCCCCAGAAAAAGGCCCCTGTAAAAGAAAAGGTTACAGAAATCTCGTTCTAAAAACTCAGCACAAAGAAAATAAGAACAACAAAACAATCTGTATTCATTCTTGTTCTCATTGCAATAAACTAGGACACACTGTAAACACCTGCACAACAAGGCATTTAGTTTGGATCCCTAAAGGATATTTTCATGCATCTAACCATCAAGGAACAAAAGGATTTGGGTACCTACCTTTGAGTAATTTACTTGCAGGTTAGCCTTGGAGCATCAAAAACCAAAGATGCTCAAGGCAGGAGTGACTGCAGACTCTTCATTCAAATCACATCTGAAGAAAGAGTAGTCACAAAAATTGAATTGGTCTTTATTGCTAACAATTATTTGCAAGTTTCATTCAGGTGGAGTCTCTCGTTCTGGGGGAGCACAGATTAAGGGGGAGTCATTCCTTATCAACTATTATTGTTGAACCCCTCTATGGTAAGAAATTCTCTCAAAGGGGGAGAGAAATTCATGGTAAGATCATTCCTTTTTGGTTAGTGACAAAAAGGGGGAGAGTTTGTATGAATTTTCTGGAACCTCTATGTTTTATATATTTCTTGTCAGAAAATTCTCATAAATTTTGTCATCACCAAAAAGGGGGAGATTGTTGAACCACTCTCTATTTGTTCTTGTATTTTGGTGATAATAAAATTTATGATGTAACTTAAATTGAATATTTTGTTTCATCTGTGTCACATCAATCTCATAGCAAAATGCTAAGTCTCACATTGATGCAATATGGCGCACTAAAATGATAAAATCGATGTTTAATCAATATACATCGATTTCAGTTTAAGTGCCAAAATTAATAAGCGCTACAACGATTTGTTAAGAAATCGATCTCAGAACGATTCGCTAAGTGGCCATAACGATTTGTTAAGAAATCGATCTCAGAACGATTCCTTTTATAGCCACAACGATTTGCCGTCATATCGATTTCCTTGCATAACAATTTCATAAGTGATCACATCGGCTTGGGTCTCATAACGATTTCATAAGTGATCACATCGGCTTGGGTCTCATAACAATTTCATACGTGATCACATCGGCTTGGTCTCATAACGATTTCATAAGTGATCACATCGACTTCTTAAGTGAGACAACAATTGCTCTCACAACGATTTGTTTACAAATGAGCAACGACTCTTCACATAACGATTTCATAAGTCATGCTCATAACGATTTCTTTAGACCGTAACGATTTCTTAAGTGAACGCATCGACTTGCCTTCACAACGATTTGTTAAGAAATCGTTCCCATAACAATTTCATAAGTCATGCTCATAACGATTTCTTCAATGATCATAACGACTTGTCTTTCACATCGATTTGTTCATAAACTTGCAACGATTTACTTGTAAATGAACAACGATTTCTCTTGAATATTTTGAAAGTGTTTTTGGCGCTTAAATGAAAGGTCAAATATCTTCTGACAAAAAGCTGCATGCATAATCCTGTAAAAAAAAAAAAAATTTGACCTACTATTTTCAGTATGTTAGCAGAAGCACAGTACTATGCATCGTTTATCATAAACACTCTTTTATGCTAACACTTTCTTCCATGCTCACAGACCTCGAAGACCATCAGAGTCTGATTAAGACAAATGAAGAGGAGATGAGCAACGGCTAGAACTCCAACGGATCTCTTCAACGGATCTATTCAAGCTGCTCATATAAAAGATGGAGCATTGCTGAAGATCAAGAGACAGCTTTCCTGAAAATCCTTCAAGGAGTGTACAACTGTGAGAAGAACCTTCACGCCACAAATACTCAGAGAAAGAGAGAAGAGCTCGAGCCAAAAATCTACAGAAGTTTTCAAAGCAGAAGTCTTCATCGCCTTCAAGCCTTCTTCTCTTCCATTCTCCCTGTGCTCATTGTAATCTTGGGGGAGAGTCTGTGACTGTGAGCTAAGTCCTGAGTGTTCATCTTGTAATAGCTCTCAATCTGATCTTTCTTTTCTAAGAAAGATTTCTGTCCAGCTGTAGGACTGTATACAGTGTGTATCCTAGCTAGAGGTTAGTGTCTAGCAGAATCGTGTTGGGGTTTGTACCAACAGGACCTAGCTGGGGGTTTAAGTCTAGAAGAACCGCACTGGGGTTTGTTCCAGGAGGTTTACTTCTGAACCTGTAAAAGAAGTAGGTTTGCTTCTGAGCCTAGAAAAGAAGTGGGCTGCCTTCTTGCCCAGGAAAGAGAAGAAGACCTGGTGGGGTATCCAGGGTGTTGTAGTGTCCTTGAAGGGGACTGTACCTTCGGTTAGTGAAATCCCAAGAGTTAGCTTGGGGACTGGATGTAGGACTTCCATGTGGGAAGGGCCGAACCAGGATAAATCTCCTGTGTCCTTTTGTGTGATTGTTCTTTTGCTTCCGCACTGCCACTCTTCATCACACTAACACTAACCAAACTTTTAAGTGTTCACGTTTTGATTTCAGATTTTAGAAAATCCTATTCACCCCCCCCTCTAGGTTACCTTGCTGCCGCACACCAAAGGGCCAACAAGCCTCACGCTTGCCCCCCTGTAGGTTACCTTGCTGCCGCACACCAAAGGGCCAACAAGCCTCACTCCGTTGCTTGTCTAGCTCTTAGCTCTCTGCATTCATTGTGTTAGTCTTGAGAGCTTCTGTAAACTAAGAGTGTTCCTCATCGTAGAACTCTCCCTCTCAGTCGTTGCTTTAGATCGAGCATTGGTCCTTAAGCCTGATCTAGGGGCGTATCCTCCCTTGAATACATTCCTGTATTCCTTCCCTTCGTGTTGAAGGAATCTGGTGGGTTCCAGGGTGTTTGTTTCCCTTCGTGTTGAAGGAAGACCTGGTGGGTTCCAGGGTGTTTATTTCCCTTCGTGTTGAAGGAAGACCAGGTGGGTTCCAGGGTGTTTATTTCCCTTCGTGTAGAACGAAGACCTGGTGGGATCTAGGGTGTTGTAATTCCTCTTTGGGTTGTGAAGAGAAGACCAGCTGCGGCTGGGTGTGTAAGTGTCCTTGAGGGGGAATGTACCCTTAGGTAGTGAAATCCTGAGTTGTGGCTCAGGGACTGGACGTAGGACTTCTGTGGAGAGGAGGTACGAACCAGGATAAATTCTGTATGTCGTGTGTTTGATTGCCTTGTGTTTGCTATCCTCTTTTTACTAACACTAACAGTCATCGAAGTGTGTTGTGTGATTGTTTTTCTGAACAGGTTTTAAAGTGATCAAAATTTTAAGAATCCCATTCACCCCCCCCCCTCTGGGCTTGCTAACTGGGCAACACTACCGTCCAAGGACGGCCATTAAGGCACAAGCTCTAGCAGACTTCGTGGTGGAATGCACCCTTCCAACAGAGAAGGATCCTCCACCGGCGGACGAGCCCCCGTGAGCTCTACGTCCACGGGTCCTCCTGTGTCACGGAAAGTGGGGTAGGCTTGGTCCTTACCTCCCCAGAGGGTCTAGAGTTCCAGTATGCCCTTAGGTTCCACTTCGCCTCCTCCAACAATGTAACTGAGTACGAAGCACTCCTGTCTGGGATCTGCATGGCCAGGCACCTCAGAGCACTCCAGCTACGGCCTTCAGTGATTCCCAACTAGTTGCAAGCCAGGTGAACGGACAATTTGAAGCCAGGGAGCCCCGCATGGCGTAGTACCTCCAACAAGTCAAACGCCAAACAGAGGGCCTCCTCTACTTCGAAATCTTACACGTCCCACGAGAGCAGAAATGCGCGGGCCGATGCACTCACCAAGCTATCATCTTCAGGCGACATCGCCCCTTCTCGCTCTGTGTTTATAGAAGAGCTCACCGCACCGAGCACCGAGGTGGATGTAGTGGACATTGAGACCGAACCACCAGCACCGAGCTGGTTGGACCCTCTCATGGCCTATCTGCTTCATGGAGAGCTTCCCCCCGACCAAGGCGAAGCTCATAAAATCAAGTTGCACTTCCAGAAGTTCACCGTCATTGAAGACCAATTGTACCGATGTTCCCTCTCGAGACCCCTTCTACGGTACCTCAGTCCCGTTGAGGCGACACCGGCCATCGAAGAGGTCCACGAGGGTCTATGCGGGAGCCACCTGGGGGGCAGAACATTGGCGTGCAGCATCCTTCGAGCAGGGTTCTGGTGGCCCTCTATGCAAAAGGACTACACGTCCTATGCTAAGAAGTGCCCGGAGTGTCAGAAGTTCAGGCAGCTTATCCGACAGCCTGCCAAACAGCTTCACACTCTGTTCGAACCACGACCCTTCACTCGTTGGGGTTTATGTGACCTTTCACTGAAGCCCAAGGATGGAAGAAATTCCTGTTCGTTGCCATTGATTACTTCACCAAGTGGATCGAGGCAGATCCTGTTGCCACAATCACCGACCAGGCCGCGTGGAAGTTTGTGTGGAAGAACATCCTTTGCCGATTTGGCGTATCGAAGGTGATTACCTCTGACAACGAGAAATAGTTCGACAGCGCATTCTTCAAGCAGAAGTGTTCGGAGCTTGGCATCTACAACCACTTCACCTCATTTGCACATCCCCAAGCAAACGGTTTGGTTGAGAACACCAACCGAACACTGCTCCACGGGATAGGCACAAGGGTGGAAGCTGCTGGAGGTTCGTGGATCGAAGAGCTCCCCAACGTACTATGGTGCCACCGAACAACTGCTCGGGTGGCTACCGAAGAGACGCCTTTCCACTTGGCCTTTGGCACATAAGCTGTTGTGCCTTTGGAGGTTGCTCTCCCCACAATTCGAACAACTCATTTCAACGAAGCGGCCAACAATCACGCGTTAAGGGAGAACCTAGACATGCTCGGTGTACGTCAAAGCGAAGCCAACATAAGATTGGTCTCCTACCAACAGTGCCTTGCGCAATATTATAACTCCCGAGTACTGGAGCGGCGCTTCTTCGAAGGAGACCTGGTTCTACGCCGTTGTTCGGCATTGGATCCCCGAAGAGCAACTGGCAAACTCGCCCCTAAATGGGAAGGACCTTATCAGGTCACACAGGTTCTTGGGAAAGGCTCATACAAGCTAACTACCCCTAGCGGCGAGGTCATACCCAAAACCTGGCATGTCTCTAATCTAAAGGCTTATTATCTAGAAAAGTCTCATGTTCGGCGTTCGACCTCTCTTCCTCCTGTTCTTCCAGTCTAAAAAGAAGGTTGTTCGTACCATCCCTAGTCAAAGCTCTTCAGCTTGAAAAATTAGTGTGGTGCCTAAGAAACCTTAGAGGCATCCGATATAAACCTCAGGTCGGGACTTTTCAGTTCCCGAAAACTTGTGTGGTATTCGTGAGCCTCGAGACGATCGGCGAATCTCGATTCGAACAGAACATAGCAAGGGAAGAAGATAAGAGAGCCATACACATACCCAAAAGAGGTACATTTCATTTCCTCAAAAGTTTATACAAAGGGCCCACTGGGGGGCAAAGATAGAGGAAGATACAGTTCAGGGAGCCTGCTCGGAGGGTCCGACCTCGTCACTCCCAGGGGCCATCTGCCCGGCTTTGAAATTCGCAAAGCGAACTCCATCTAAGCGAGGGTCCTCTGTACGGTGCCGACATTCTTGGAGAGCAGCCTCATACTCATCCGTAGCTAACCTCTGACCTTGGTCCTCGCCGACCTAGAGGCCCACCTTATAGCAAGACGCACCATATTGTTCCAAGTCTTCTTGGAACTCAGGCCCCGCCTTATATTCGGCAACTTCTCAAGCCTCGGCCTCGGACAGAACCCTCGAGAGTGCGACCTTCTCTGCTCGGACGACGACGAGATCCAACTCGGAAGCTCAAAGCATGATTCAGAAGTTTTTCACCTCCTCCTGCAGCTCAGCTTCCTGGCCCTGGTGTTGCTCTTCGCGCTCCTCGCAGAACACGAACTCGGCATCCTACATCTGTTGGTGGTACTGAGCCCGCAGCGCAAACTTCTTCAACACCACCAGTGATCGCGTGGCTCTGTCCACCAGAGCCCCAATGTCGACCTCACCGTCCTCATCCGAACGACGCTCCTCCAGTTGCCCTCCTCCGATCGCTCGAAAGTGCCCTCCGGACTCAGCCCCTGGCACTGTGCCAGCACTTCAAGCTGGGAAGCGGTGGGGCAGGGGGGGAGGCTCCTGGACGTGCTCCTCTGGAGACGCCCCAGAGCATCGTCCATAACCATCTCCAAGGGCCGTGCCGGAGATTTAGTCTTCAGCATCTGGGAAACAGGTGCTTGTTGGGTTGAGTGTGTTTTAGAATTTCCTAAAGTTGTATTTTAATAATGACCAATGAACATCACTCATACCTTGATTTTGATGATGACATATTGAACATTTTATACATATCACTACAATGCTTAAACAACATGTTTTTGATGTTTAATATCTCACATTTTAATGATAATATCTTGTATTAATGGTTTACACTTTATATTTTTGGTTCACACACTTTTGTCGCAGTGGTGTCGACACAGTCCACCTGTGTGTTGACACTAGATGACTGTCCCAAAAGCATGTTCTGAAGCAGTAGCCAGTGGTGTCGACACAGTCTGCCTGTGTGTCGACACAGTCTGCCTATGGTGTCGACACAGTGCTCCATGGTGTCGACACTAGATCACTGTCCCAGAAGCCCAGTTTGAAGACAATGCCTGTGGTGTCAACACAGTGCCCTATGGTGTCGACACACTTTAACTGAAACTCAAAAACGTGAATTTTTCTGGATACATGGCTGCTTGGGAATCAAGGGATTTGACCTAGATTTCTGTGCCCATGCACCCCAAGGCACTTTATGGACATATGGGGCTATAAATACCCATGATTCTCCTACCCCAAAGGCAAGAGAGCCCATACACTTCCAGAAGAAGCTTTTTGGCGGCAAAAAGGGGTTTTCCAGATCTGGCTCCTTCTCCAGAAGCTGCAGGCCATCCTTTCAAGAGGAAGAATGTGGGAATCAAGGGGAATCTCTGGAAAGAAGGTTGATGTGCTAGGAAAGGGAGTAGATCCAATTGAAGAGCAGTAGTAGAAGAGGGATTTCTGGCATTTTAGATGCCATAAAAGAAGAGTATCACTGATTGAGGAGAATCTCCATCGAATTCCATCTAGGCTTTTCAATTCAAGCATCTGCAAGACTTCTTCACTGAAGAACATCCAATTCATACCTCTTTCACCTAATTCTTGGAGTGTTCATCTTATTTCTTCTTGTGAGATCTGTACATGAAGTTCTGTACAGATTTTTGAGTTTATTGAGTCTGTGAATCAGATCATTGCTAGAGGATCTAATTTCTTTCATGTTTGATCTAGCTTTTGTACTACGAGCCGTCGAGCTCTGGTTTGTGAGTCGTCGCACTCACTGTGTGGTTTGAGCCGTCGTGCTCAGTTTGTGAGTCGTTGAACTCAAGGTTGTGTGTTGAGCCGTCGTGCTCAAGGGTGTTTAGAGTCGTCGTGCTCCGATGTGAGTTGTACTCTTTTGAGTAGTGGAGCCTCACTGTGTGAGGGGTGGATGTAGGAATCACTGGTGTGATTTCCGAACCACCTAAAAATCCTTTGTGCAATGGTTTGATCTGCTTGTCTGCGCTAGATGCTTGCATAGGATTTCTCTTTCACACTAAGTGTTTAATTGCTTCACACATCATCTACACACACCCACATTTCAGATCAGTAAATTGTTTGTTTGAATTGATCTCTGATTAGAAGTAATTTTGAATTGCTTAAGCTTCCGCAGTAATTGGTGTCAGATCTATTCAACCCCCCCTTCTAGATCTGATCCATCCACCTATTCGATCCTACAATTGGTATCAGAGCGGGTTAATATATGTTTCTGATCTGATTTGATTGCTTCTGTTTGATCTCTGTGTTAATTGCTTGAATTGTTTGCTTGCTCTTTCATTGTCTCTCATTGTGATTGATGGATTCTTGAGGATTTGGAGCTGAGGGCCATTCCATTAATAGACCACCATTTTTTGATGGGTCTGATTACTCCTATTGGAAGAATCGCATGCAAGTTTTTCTAAGGGCACAAAACTATGAAATCTAGAAAATAGTTGATAAGGGTCCTTATGAAAATCAGGGAGATGAGGAGAATTGGACTAGAGAGCAGATTAGGAAAGCTACTCTTAATTACAGTGCCATGAATATGCTTCAGTGTGCTGTCCACCCTAAAGAATATTCAAGAATATCCATGTGTAAATCAGCTAAAGAAATGTGGGATAAACTTGAATTAATGTATGAAGGAACATCTCAAGTTAGGGAAACCAAAACAAACATACTTGTTTCTGAATATGAATTGTCTATGATGAAATCTGATGAATCAATTTCTGAAATGTTTGCTAGGTTTATGATAATTGTCAATGGACTGAAGGCACTAGGTGAGGAATACACTGATGCTGATCTGGTAAGAAAAATTTTGCGTTCTCTATCATCCATTTGGCACACAAAGGCTACAGTGATTGAAGATTCTAAGGATTTATCCAAAATTTCTTTGGATGAACTCATAGGATCTTTAATGACTTATGAAATAAATCTGAAAAGAAGTGAAGAACATATGCTTAAAGCTAAACCAGTAGCACTTAAGGCTTCATCAAGCAACAAAGAGAAAAATCAAGAAAAATCAAGTTCTGATGAGTCTGAGTCCAATGAGGATGAACTTGCCCTCATGACTAGGCAATTCAGAAAATTTTTAAAATCAAGAAGAGGAAAATTCAATGGAAAGAAAAAATATTTCTCTGGTAAAAGGAATGCTTCTTCAAATTTTAATGCTGGTAGAAATTAGAAAACTGATGAAGGTATTATTTGCTATAATTGCAACAAGGCAGGACACATGAAGGGTGAGTGTCTTGAGATCAAAAAGAACAAATACAAGAAGAACAACAAATTGAATAAGCCAAAAGCCATGATACCAACTTGGTCGGATGAAGACCAAAGTGAAGATGAAGAAGAGAACTCCTCAAGTTCTGTAAATGAGGAGTTATGCTTTATGGCAAACAGCAGTGATGGAAAGGTAAGTCCTTCTTTTGAACAATATACTGTTGAAGATTGGCAAGATGTATATGCTGAGTTGGTTGAAAAATATTCTGAAATAAGAAAAGAAAACAAATATCTGAAAAAGAAAATTGAAAATGTCATGCATGATACTTCCTTAAATAGAAGAATATCTAAACTTGAAAATGAAATAACTGAACTCAATGAAGAAAAGGAAGATCTTTTGAATGACATTGATGAATTTAAAAATGCATCTCAAAAGGCCAACAATGATTTTGAAAAACTTTCTAAAAGAATAGAATTGCAACAAAAAGAAAAGCAACAAGTCATTGATGAAGTTCAGAAACTCAAGAAGTTGTTGGATGAAAAGGAACAAATGATAAAAATTTCACAAATGGAAAAGAAAACCTTGATGCATTGTTAGGACTAAAAATGAATGCTACAAAACATGGACTAGGATTCACCATAGAAAAATCTTTGAAGAATAAATCTGGTGAAAAGAAAGAAAAACCTTCAAAAATTCCTTTGATAAAATTTGTCAAAAGCACTAGTCTAGAAAACAAAAATAAACAAGTGTCAAAGAACACATCTGAAATACCCAAGAATCAGAACAAAAAGAATGTTTCTAACCAAAAGAAACAAAACAGGTCGACACATATTACTGATAGGTCGACACCAGTCAACCACAAGTTGAAAACTGTGGCTGCTGAGTCGACACCAGTCCAACACAGGTCAACCTGTCCAATTCTAAAAAACAACAACCAGTTGAACAGAAATTCAAATAAAAATCTGAAAAATTGTAAAAACACAAAAACAAACTTTCATGATGGCTATTGGAGATCCAAGACATCATGTCAATCTAATTGGATCATCATAATCCTTATTGGTACCATTCACAATCCTTTTATCCAAAGGTTCCAAGATATCAACAGAATTCTTGGTTTGGATTTCCATACATGAACAATCATGCCAAAATGCATAATTTCCATGTTTATGAAAGGAAAAACACTGGTGTTTTCATTCCAAATCAGAATGTTAAAATGCTAAAAAGGGAAATCATTTCTGAAATAAAACAAAAGCCAAAAACAACTCAATTTTGGATCAGAAAAGACTTATTGTTTTTGCTCAAACAAACTGATGGTCCTAACAATGTTTGGGTACCAAAATCTTTTCTTCTCTGATCTGATTTATGCAGGAAAGTCGTGCACCCAACTCCAATGTGTGGTTCCTTGACAGTGGGTGTTCACGACACATGACTGGAGGCAGAACAAAGTTTTCATTTCTGATTGAAAAGGAAGGAGGATCTGTTACTTTTGGAGGTAAAAATAAAGGAAAAATCATTGGATCTGGAAAGGTTGGTAAATCCTCCTCAAACTCAATTGAAAATATTTTGTTAGTTGATGGTTTGGATTATAATCTTTTGAGCATTAGTCAATTGTGTGACAAAGGTCATAAGGTTGTTTTTGAATCTGATTTTTGTAAAATAATTGATTCTTCAACTGAAAAAATAAAATTCTTTGGCAAAAGTGAAAACAATGTCTACATGATCAATCTTGATAAAAACTTTGCTGAAAACATTTGTTTGGTGGGAAATAAAAATGAAATTGCATGGACATGGCACAAAAGACTTGGTCATGCAAGTTTCAACACAATAAATAAACTCTTAAGACTAAATCTGGTTAAAGGACTTCCTGAATCTTTTCCAAATGTTGAAAATCAACTTTGTGGGATATGTGCACAAGGAAAACAAATCATAAAATCTTTTAAAATTTTCAATGATGTACTCACTTCTAAGCCACTAGAGTTACTTCATATGGACCTTTTTGGGCCAACAAGAATTCTTAGTCTTAGTGGTAAAAGATATGGATTTGTCATCGTTGATGATTTTACTAGATACACTTGGGTCATCTTTCTATCCAACAAAAGTGATACTTGTTTAGAATTCAGGAATTTCTGCACCACTGCCTTAATGGGTTTTTCATATAAAATCAAATCCATTTTGACTGATCATGGGGGAGAATTTGAGAACAAAGCTTTTTCTGATTTATGTGCTGAACTAAACATTTTTCACAGATTCTCTTCTCAAAGAACTCTAGAACAAAATGGAGTTGTGGAAAGGAAGAATAGAACTCTGGTTGAAATGGCTAGATCTATGCTCTTGGAAAGTAAATTGCCCAAATCCTTCTAGGCTGAAGCTGTGAACATAGCAAATCACATCTTGAACAGAGCATTGGTCAGACCAAAAATCAGAAAAACCCCCTATGAACTTTTAAAAAACAAAAAAGCCAACTCTGTCTTATTTTAAAATCTTTGTTGCAAGTGTTTTGTACATAACAACAATAAAGAAAATCTTGATAAATTTGATGCCAAAAGCCATGAAGCCATTTTTCTTGGCTATTCAAAAATTTCTAGAGCTTATAGAGTTTACATTCTCAAGAATAAAACTGTGGAAGAATGTCCACATGTAGTTTTTAATGAAAACTCATATCAAACTGATGACTCTACATCTTGCAGGGTTCCTCAAAATAATGAAGAGGATGACTTCGTTGTCGAATCTTCACCAACTGTTGAAGAGGATGAAGATCCATTTGAAAATCTAGACAATTAATCACCTACCACAAGTGGTTCAGGTAATATTGTTCTAGAACTGAATGCATCCCAAGAGGTAATTCTTGAAAACAGATTTTTAAGAGATCATCCAATTGAGAATGTAGTTGGTAATGTGCATGATAGAGTTAGAACTAGATCATCTTTTCTAAATGCAATAAATGAAGACCCACTAGCACTAATTTCCCAAATTGAACCCAAGTCAATTGATGAAGCTCTAACTAGTGAGGATTGGATCAATGCAATGCATGATGAACTTCATCAATTTGACAGAAATCAAGTGTGGGAATTAGTACCTAGACCTAGTGACCAATCTGTTATTGGTACTAGATGGGTGTTCAAAATAAATTGAATGAAAATTGACAGGTTGTTAGGAATAAAGCAGACTAGTTGCCAAGGGGTACAATCAGGAGTTTGGAATTGATTTTGAAGAATCATATGCCCCTGTAGCTAGACTAGAAGCTGTGAGAATATTTCTTACTTTTGCATCATCCCTGAAATTTAAAGTTTATCAAATATATGTGAAGAGTGCTTTCTTGAATGGATACATCAAAGAAAATATTTTTGTAGAACAACCTCCCAGTTTTGAAAATAAAAAATATCCTGATCATGTTTTCAAACTCATTAAGGCTCTTTATGGTCTTAAGCAAGCTCCAAGAGCTTGGTATGACCGTTTGAGCTCATTTTTGTTGAATAAAGGTTATACAAGAGGTAATGTATACCAAATCTTGTTTACAACAATTGTCAATAATCAAATCATTGCTGTCCAAATCTATGTTGATGACATAATTTTTGGGTCTACAAATAAAGAACTGTGTACTGAATTTGCTGATAACATGAAAACTGAATTTGAAATGAGTTTGATGGGAGACTTACAATTCTTTTTGGGATTGCAGGTACATCAAACCAGTGAAGGGATTTTTATAAGTCAAACAAAATATGTGAAAACTTTCAGCACCTCAAGCATTCAAGCACACCAATGGCAATAAATGTAAGACTGGAGGAAGATTCATTTGGTAAGTCAGTAGATCCAAAGACCTACAAAGGTATGATTGGTTCTCTACTTTACCTCACCACCTCTAGACCAGATATTCAGTATAGTGTGTGTATGTGTGCTAGATTTCAAGTCAATCCTAAAGAAAGTCACATGTTAGCTGTCAAAAGAATTTTTAAATATCTTGTTGGAACATGTGAACTTAGAATTTGGTATCCTGCTGGTTGCAAGTTAGATTTAATTACTTACTGTGATGCTGATTATGCTGGTGGTAAGCTTGATAGAAAAAGTACTAGTGGCTTGTGTTTATATCTAGGTGGATGCTTAATTTCTCAAAAAGCAACATTCAGTAGCTCTATCCACTGCAGAGGCTGAATATGTTGCGGCTGGTTATTGTGGCACTCAAGTTCTTTGGGTGAAACATCAGCTCCTAGACTATAATCACAAATTGGGGTGTATTCCTATTTTGTGTGATAACACTAGTGCTATTAATTTGTCTAAAAACCCAATTCAGCATTCACGAACAAATCATATTGAAATAAGGCACCATTTTCTAAGGGATGAGGTTGCTAAGAAATCTTTTGAACTTCACTTCATTGAAACTAAAAAACAAATTGCAGATATTTTCACTAAGCCTCTTCCAGAAAACAAATTCTCATCTTTAAAAAGAGAGTTTGGGTTGTGCAAATTTTCACATTCTTGATATCTTCTATCTCTTTTTGCAAATAAAAGTCTTCCTGTTCTTGCAAATAAATTCCTCACTCTCACATTGCATTGGTATTCTTGGTATATCAAATGGCGATTTGAAGAAAGACAAGTCAGGCTTGTCTGGACACTTTCACTATGCGTGAGTATATGTCTCCGCCAAGTATCAAGAGTCTTGTATGCAATTGTTGAGGGGGAGTCCTTGTCTTTCAATACAAAATTATTGTTCATTCCATTCGTATTTCTTCAATAATCTTCATGTTCACCTTGTGAGGGGGAGATACATGAAAGGGGGAGTCATTGTCACATTCATTGACCTTACTTGTCTATCTTGAACCCCAAAATTATCAGAATTTTTGAGTCATTGTGTTATTTTCTTATGAGAGAATTAAGACATTGAAACTAAACTCATTGTGCATTTAGTTTAATTTCAAAGATTCATTATCATTTCAAGGTTAAGCAATCTTAATACTGAATGTCTTTAAAATGACTTGCAAAACACTTGTAGGCACATGAGTGGCTTTACTATTTAACATGTGCATGTTTAAGCTTCATTTTTACCACATGTTAAGAATAATTCTTCTAATTTTGTAGTCATGACTTATCTGGTCAAAATAAACATATTCCTACAAAACATCAAAAGAAAATGATCAACAATCTGGAACGATACAAACAGAGCAATGCAAATTCTTGAACCACTGAGTAACCGGGCCATTTCATTTAAAAAGTGATTTGTTCCGCATAAAAAGTGGAAATCAAAATTTTCAAGTCTGTATAAGATAATGAAAGTTAAACCACTGAGTAATCAGGAGGTCTTGCATCTGATCAATGTGATCTCTTGCACTGAAAAGTGAGATTTAACTAATTTATTCTTGTATTCTTTGTAGTTAAAAATGAAAGAAAATCAAATTGACAGGATGGAAAAGCTGAAGACCTTAATAAAATTCATGTATACTGAGTTTAGAACTATTATTCTACATTGTGTTAAAATTAAAGCTTCTAACATCCTTGTTAAATACTTCTGCTCACTCATATAGGTCACTTTACTTCACATTTGTATCATTATTTTAACTACATTCAGATCATTATATCTTGTAATACCTTGTGTTGAGTGTGTCTTTGTGGTTAAACTTTGTTGCACAATAACCAAAACATAATAATTTCTCTCATTTGACAATATCACTTTGCCTCACTTATTTTGATTATTTCTTACCATTCATTTCCTACATTTCATTTCTTGATCTCCTACAATTTTTGTTTCTCTCTCTTATCTATCTTTTTGATGCTGTCAAAAAGGGGGAGAAAGTTCTATAAAGGGGAGAAAGTTTCTTATGGGAGAAAGTTCAAAGGGTGAATATGATCAAGGGGAATTATTGCAGTCAAGGGAGTCAGGATATTGTGAGTTTGTGCATATATTTTGTCATCATCAAAAAGGGGGAGAATGTTGGGTTGAGTGTGTTTTGGAATTTCCTAAATTTGTATTTTAATAATGACCAATGAACATCACTCATACCTTGATTTTGATGATGACATATTGAATATTTTATACATATCACAACAATGCTTAAACAACATGTTTTTGATGTTTAATATCTCACATTTTAATGATAATATCTTGTATTAATGGTTTACACTTTATATTTTCAAGTTCACACACTTTTGTCACAGTGGTGTCGACACAGTCCACCTGTGTGTTGACACTAGATGACTGTCCCAGAAGCATGTTCTGAAGCAGTAGCTAGTGGTGTTGACATAGTCTGCCTGTGGTGTCGACACAGTGCCTTGTGGTGTCGACACACTTTGACTAAAACTAAAAAACGTAAATTTTTCTGGACACGTGGTTGCTTGGGAATCAAGGGATTTGACCTAGATTTCCCTGCCCATGCACCCCAAAGCACTTTATGGACATATGGGGCTAAATACCCATGATTCTCCTACCCCAAAGGCAAGAGAGCCCATACACTTCCAGAAGAAGCTTTTTGGCGGCAAAAAGGGGTTTTCCAGATCTAGCTCCATCTCCAGAAGCTGTAGGCCATCCTTTCAATAGGAAGGATGTGGGAATCAAGGGGAATCTCTAGAGAGAAGGTTGATGTGCTAGGAAAGGGAGTAGATCCAACTGAAGAGCAGTAGTAGAAGAGGGATTTCTGGCATTTCAGATGCCATAAAAGTAGAGTATCATCGATTGAGGAGAATCTCCATCGAATTCCATCTAGGCTTTTCAATTCAAGCATCTGCAAGACTTCTTCACTGAAGAACATCCAATTCATATCTCTTTCACCAAATTCTTGGAGTGTTCATCTTGTTTCTTCTTGTGAGATTTGTACATGAAGTTTTGTATAGATTTCTAAGTTTATTGAGTCTGTGAATTAGATCATTGCTAGAGGATCTGATTTCTTTCATGTTTGATCTAGCTTTTGTACTATGAGCTGTCGAGCTCTGGTTTGTGAGTCGTCGCACTCACTGTGTGGTTTGAGCCGTCGTGCTCAATTTGGAGTCGTCATGCTCCGATTGTTGTTTGAGCCGTCATGCTCAATTTGTGAGTCGTTGAACTCAAGGTTGTGTGTTGAGCCGTCGTGCTCAATGGTGTTTGGAGTCATCATGCTCCGGTGTGAGTTGTACTCTTTTGAGTAGTGGAGCATCACTGTGTGAGGGGTGGATGTAGGAACCACTGGTGTGATTTCCGAACTACTAAAAATCCTTTGTGCAATGGTTTGATTTGTGCTAGATGCTTGCATAGGATTTCACTTTCACACTAAGTGTTTAATTGCTTCACACATCATCTACACACACCCACACTTCAGATCAGTAAATTGTTTGTTTGAATTGATCTCTGATTAGAAGTAATTTTGAATTGCTTTAGCTTCCGTAGTTTTTGGTGTCAGATCTATTCAACCCCCCCTTCTAGATCTGATCCATCCACCTATTCGATCCTACAGTGCTTGGTCCTCCTCGAACCCGGCGTGATCCTTGGTGGCGGCCATCGATCGATCGGCAGGAGGATCTACTCCGCCAACCGCACCACTGACGTTCACGTCTGTCGTCACCTCTTGGCTATCCCCAGTGGCGGGAGTCTCCCGAGGTCCTTCACCCTCGGTCTCGGCAGTCTGCTCGGCCTCATGCGATCCCACAACTGTTGTCTGTGTCTGACCCTCTTCAGCCGCTTCAGTGGGGGGAATAGGGGCCATTGTCCCCTCGGACGCTTCCGCCACGCACGCCGCCCCTTCGGCCACCTCGGAGGTTGATCTTTGTGCGGCAACGGCTCCGCCTCCCGCCATGATGACCGGTGCTTCCACCACGGCGCTCGATGCTTCCGCCACACCTCCCACCTCTGTGCGGCCCATGGTAGGGCCCTGGGGCATGGACGCCTTCACTTGCTCCACTGGGGAGCCTCCATCAGAATGGTCGCTTACCACGACCAAACCCAACTCCGAGAACATCCCCTCGGCTGTCAGGGGCCTTGTCTGAGACGTGGTGCGCGGACTCGACTACTCGACCGTCTTCACCAGCTTCCTCTTCTTTTGGAGCTGGAGTTGGGGCATTACGTCCTCCTCTTCCTCCTCATCTTGCCTGGCCGTCCTCTTCACGGGTGCAGACCCCTTCCGAAGATTAATCTTCAGGGGCCTCTTCTCCATGGCTCGGGCAATGGCGGGGTGGTCTTCTTCGGGTTCTGCCGGAGGAGCGCCCTCAACCAGATGTGTCAAGAATGAGGTGATAGTGATCTGCTCGGCGTACCCCTCCATACCCTTCTAGTCCTGACCAGCAGCCAGCTCTTCAACACCTGCGCAGAGGAAATATCAGAGGACGGTTCCGAACAAACTCAACATCAAGCACTAAGGATTGAATACTTGCTCCATGGTCGGCTCAAACCGTACTCGACGAGTTTAAACTCCGTTAAGTAGTGCTCTGTGTTCCTCACGAGCACTGTGTTCAAGTTGTTCGAAGCCTTTGCCTCATCCCGAACAAGGAAAGGAACATACTCTTTTGTAGGGTCCTTGACCCGAGTAGGGAACCCCCATTCTGGCGCTCCACCTCCTTCGCGACGGGCGACGAAGAAGACACAGTGGGTCCACCCCTTGTTGTTTGAGTGTTTGCTCCCGAACAGGATCTGCATCCTGTTGGCTCGGTGCTTGGTATACAGCATGCCGTGCCCTGACTACGGCGAAGATGTGATGCTGAAGTACGATCGGAAGACCGCCGCCATAGCCTGCAACCCCCGCAGTTTGCAGATGATGCAAAAAATGCAAATCGTCCTCCATGAGTTTGGGGTCATCTGTATCGGCACGATCTTCCAGACGTTCAGCAGGTCCTTCGCCACCACCGGCAGCGGCAGTCGGAATCCCGCCTCCATCAGGTCGAGAGAGAGGGCGACACAGCCTGGTTTGGCTACTGGGTAGGATTCCTCCTCCTTCGCGAGGAGGATGTTGTACTCCTCACCGATCCAGTAACGCTCTCAGAGACCCTCGAAGAAGTGATACTTCGGCCCCCGAGTCGCCTCCTGTGCTGTTCCACTCGCTCCAGCGACGGCCACGGCTTTCCCCTTCTGCGACATGATAACATGAGAAGCAGGGAAGGAAATGGCGAATGGCGAGAGATGCGGGAAGAAGATGATGGCAAAGACTGGGAGCGAGGAATATTTCGCAAGGAGGAAGGCATGAGCCCTGCCTTCTCCCCTCCACTTCCTTATAAGGGGGAAAAAGTGTGGAATTCGAAACAGAGGAGCGACGGTTCTCCCGCTCCAATGGCTCGTTCGAACGTGTTGCGCAGCATTCAAATGCACGACACGTCACCCCGACTATCATGAGGCTTCCGTCATCGAGGCAGGTTTCAAATGGCATCGTCCTGAAGCCGTTCACACCGCCAAGGTCGATATCGTATTTAATGCGAAGGTGACGTTCGAGCAGGCCTCCACTCTCAAGTGCCGCAGTACCCTTGCCAGCTTCAGAGCGTGGGGGGCAAGTGTGGAGGCCATTTCTAGCCTCCTAGGCCTACGGGCCTGTCACAGCCCACTACAGCCCATCATGACCCATCAAGACATCAGGACCCCAGTCATCGAGCCACGTGTCCTCAGGTTCAGCCAAAGGGCTTCCGAACACGCTTGGCCATCCGGAGACTAAGGGCCTGGAGGGTGGTCTCCGGACACCCCGCAAACTTGTTCGAGTAGAGTACCGTCTACCACCAGGTGCCTCGCGATGTGCTCCCGAGCACTGAGCACCAAACAGTCTGCCCAATAACTAAGCAGGCCCTTGCTCGGTACCTTCCGACCAGAGGATCCAGGGCAGCCATTCTCCTCCCAAGGACAATAAATCCAATGGCGCGTCACGCGTCCCATGGCCAAGCGCATGAAACTGAAGAATCCCAACAGACGTCTCAACGGACAGCCCCTCGCCTGGGAACCTGAACCGACGTGCCCCTCAAGTCATCATTGGAGAAGATAAGCGTCTGGACCTTTCATCTCCCTCACCTATAAAAGGTACAGGTAAACCCCATGCAAAGGTACGGAACCTTCAACACACACACTCGCCCACACGCAGGCCACACCCCTGGAGAACCTTCTTTTCCTGCCTCCTTCTAAAGTCCAACCTGACTTAGGCATCGGAGGGCTACCCCTGGTTCTTCAACTGCGCCCCCCTGATCCATTCTGGATTTTGTAGGCTTCTGTCTGCACCAGCGACCGTCTTCCCTCTCTTCCTAAGTGGAGGCCCATTCAGCCCAGGCCCGAACGGGGATACACATCCACAATAGTAAATTATACGTAAAGCATGACCACTTATATAAAATATAATGATATTTAATTTTATAATTATTTTATATTTTTAATATAGTTTTGGTACTATTTTTGATTGTGTGCACTTCGACGAGATGACATTCTATTCTGAAAATAAAATCAAATCTGAAGTCATCATAATTACCAAAAAATATATTGATTCTAAAAATATAAATATAATGAATTATTGATGCATAGATGTTGAGATTAAGTCGTCCTAATGATTTTTGGGACAATTTTTACTTGACGAAAAATTAATTTAAAATTTTAAAATAAAATTATTATAATTTGTATCATCTCTTAATTAACTTATGTTTGAAATTTTATCTCAATTAGACACCATTTAGACACCCCTTAAATGCATCGGATGTGAGAGGGGAAGGAAAAAAAAAATAGACCCAAACAGTCTGCCGCGGACCGGACCGTATTGATTCACAGTGTGCCATAGCGGCAAGCCCAGGTCACCCCATTGGGGTGATCCAACCATGCCATGTCTCACAAGAGTCATGGCACAGTGGGGTATGGCCAAACCTCATCGGCACAGTGCAGTTTGGCCAACCATGACGTTGATGGGGAGTCACTTATCTGCTTCACAATCAGATATCTCTGTCCATCCCATTAGCAACAATATTTCTCCCGTATTTTAGTTAATAACTGATTTTTTTTAAAAATATATATTTTTAAAGTTGATCATACCGCACTGATTGACCGTGCCACATTCTTTGTGACACGTTACAGTTCATACCGTATTGATCGGTTAACCGAAATAATCAAGTCGGTCGATCC
The DNA here is from genome assembly GCA_014218235.1 of Colocasia esculenta. Lineage (NCBI taxonomy): Eukaryota > Viridiplantae > Streptophyta > Magnoliopsida > Alismatales > Araceae > Colocasia > Colocasia esculenta. The sequence goes on from CM024762.1 coordinate 107,885,015, forward strand.
ACTTTCATCTCACTGTGAAGACTAACATATGTATGTCATATATGACTATGGGCTCTAGAATTCAGATAAATGACATGGAACTCATACATTATTTACGTTTTATATCATTTAAGTAAATATTATAATTTGTTGTTTCATTTATTCATGATATTACATGTAAATAAAGAAGTACCCCCATTTTGAATCTAATAAAAATAGAAAAATAATAATTATTGGTTCAATTTAAAAATCAAAATTAATTTTAAGTCCATTGACTCAAATTATTAACTTTAGATCCATTGACTGTAAAATTATTAAGTGTGGATTCTTTTCAATAAACTGTTGCGTTGGTTTTTCTTTAATGTTCAAATTACCCCCAACCCAAACCCAGCTATCACAAGACGTAGTTGGGGCAAACCCCACGTAATGCCCCAACGCGGAATATCGGAGAGGCGACAGTTAAATAAATAGTATAGAGTGAAAAATTGACATCAAACTATTGCACAATTTGGGATAATGCCAAATGAACCAACTTTATTGATAATTCCACTATCTCTGTTACATTTTCTAATTCAGAGTCAAAACTATGGGCCCAAAGTATTTTATTTTCATAAATACAAACTAACTAACTAATACTAAAACTTTTGGTTGATAGATCAACAGATTACTCTTACAACTTCTCGTTTCGATCCTCATGCGTGTGATCCTCATCATCATATTCACCTGAAAGCACAGCGATAACGCCCAGTAGGACTTAATATCTCAAATACAGACATACTTTAAATGATTAATGTCTTGAAATAGTAGGAAACTAAGAGAACGATCAAGTATAGTCAAGAGAGTAATGACACATGATAGCAAGAGAACAATAGTACTTTTCACGAAGAATATAGCACAACTAGCATGTTAAGGAATGACCATATCACGAGATAGCACGTATAAAAGCACGATAGCACGCAAGCACTTTGATTGACTTTTATCAATCGAGAGAGTCTAGCACTTTGTTTGATTATCTTCGATTAATCTAGCTAGTCTAGCACTTGGATGCATGTCGAACACCCTAAGCATTTAACTCCCATGGGCACTAGCACGTTCGGACGCACCTCCCAGAACTAGATCGGGCCCTTTATAATGTTGCTTGGCATTGGTCACGTTTTTATCTTAGACAATCAGTCAATAATGGCCATAAGAGTACCAAGAAATAGATCAGAGTAAATAAAGAATAGATGAGAGTATAGAGAATGTGAATGGATGAACGAATAGAGTATAGATGAGAACTATAGCTTAATGCACGTAAAACAACGTTAAACAGACGATAGTAATAGTTGTACAACATGCATGATTCATGTTGGCAGTCAGGTAGAATTCACTAACTGCCCACGAGCCATGCTGCGAACACAACCTAGAGGTTTGGCGTGATCTCAAGATAAGAGAGAAATCTATGGTCGTTGGATCATGCTGGTCCCTAAGGGTATCATAGGTATTGCTGGTACAACCAGGTCGTTGGCATTGGATGTCCGCCAAAGCCAAGGAGACTTACGGAGGCCTTGATAAGGATTACCTAGTCCAGTCATGAGTATTCTGAACGGAGAGTCCATCCAAGTCAAGAAAATGTGTGTATAGAAACATTTGCTCGTCTTGCCTTGAGTGCTCGATGGTAGAGGAGCTTGATAACAGTATCCAAATCGTTCGAATAAAATGAAGACAAGTCCATTTAAAATAATAGGAAAATTAACATGAAATAATTGCACTTAATAACCAGATATATTATTGAGGTGGTTTCTGTAAGGTCTCATGGCAAAAATTCATGTTTGGTGTGTGCATGTGAGAAAGAATCAAAGATAGCATATGAGAGTCATGAGCATGTCTTTTAAATAAGAAAACCATATGGATATTGTTAAAATTAATTAGCATGATGTTACTGTTCATCACATAACATTACAAGGGTTTAATCATGATTATAGAGCATGAATTAACAAGATTAAATTGAATGTTAGGGTTCTGGAAATACATAGTGAAAATGTGACATAGGTATCGGTCGTGTTCAAATCGCGACGATTAGGTCTGTCATGTTCAAGGGAATTGAAATAGGCCAATCGATTGATGATCTGAAAGGCGACGGGGTGATCAGTTGCGTCTAAGGCAATTGGTTCCTAGACTCGATGGGCAAGGCTGATGCGTTCAAGACAATCGATAAGTGGTACTGATTGGTGACCACATAGTCGCGACGTCAAGGTCTATCAAGATAATGGCAATCAGAATAGGACATAGAGACACAATGTGACGGAACACCTCGTCCAAGCCCGTTAAACCGATAACGTACTTGATCCGAGTCCGTCTCCCGCAAACGGGCCGAAGTCTTGCAAGGGATACCACACCACAGTCTGTGAAAACACAAAGGAACACACCATTCCATATATATATTTCACAAATTTACATAGCCATATTTCCACAAAACTGAAAGAAAGTACAAGAGCCTGGGGCATACCTCGAGGTACAACTGGAAGAAGTAAACAACTAGCTACACTAGCTACACTACACTGCTGAAGGTGCTGACCCTGCACCGCTACGACGCGGCTCTGAACTGGACGACGGCCGAGAAACGTCCTCTTCGCCTTCACCTGTGGGGGTAGGGGTGAGTCTCGCTAGTCACTGGCTCAGTAGGGAACTCCCCCAACACCGAGCAAACCAAAAACACAGGTACGATGGCGATAAACTATACTAGCAGTTTATAGAACAACTAAGCAGGATATTAAAGCTGTAAATATACTCACCGTCTGCCGACTAGGTAAAGCAATTTAATAAATAAACGGCAAAACCAAACAGGTGTACGAGCTAAAGTAGAGTCCGCCACACTCGAGCCACGTGAACTGGTTCGCGACACCAGTGACTGACTCGGACAAACACACACAGGTCTACCTCTCAGTCTCGCAGCCACGACGAAAGATCCAGCTGCCGCTCCACGTGAAAAGGTCAAGCAACTGTGGAGACCAACTAAACACCACCACCTGCTGACCACACGGTCGCAGGCCCATGCCTGGCACCTCCAGAGACCCTGGCCTGGCTCGCTAGAGTGAGGCACTGGAGAAGGACTAGCTGGGGACCAGTGTCGACTACTGGTGTCCGTACCCCCAACTACGAGCTTGCTACAAGTGACCAAAAGACAAGTACAACAGTCACTGTCCCACTGTCGTCTTTCCCTCAGCCGGACGTACAACTCAAGCAAAGGAGTGAGGGTGTCCAGGTCAGACGACACAGACCTCGACGGTATAACACAAGTACCGGGACAAAGCTCCGAGCTAACAGCCTGGCTCACAGAGAACCTGGGGCACCCAACTGGAGAGGTAACCACGGTAGGCGTCGCACTACTTGCCACGTACACAAAATCATGTGCACGTTACACACAAACCACGTGAAGTCTCGTACAAAACCTCGTGCACTGATAGTTCACCATACGTGAACACCACGTAAATACGTAAAGAACTGACTAACTGCGTACCCAGTACACTAGTCTCAGAAACCACGTGCACCCTGTGCACCATAAGTACCAACACACCACTTATTATCGATAAACACCCTGCATGGCAATATTTAAATAAACACATGTTGGCGGCAACATCGACTATCGTCGATGGAATATAGACGGCAAGGGATCTGGCCGTCTAGTTCCCAGCTGAAGAACCTGGCGTCAATCGATGTTGACGCCAAGCTCCTCAACTCTAGTTCCTGCAGAAACCCTAAACCGATTCTGCAGGCATTCTTGGTCCTAAAATCATCGAGAAAACATGAGGAAATACTTCTCTAACATCCACGCACTATAACCAAGCCGTAACAGCATGTTTCACTACTCAAATTAATCAAACCACCCATTAACCCGCATGGAACACTTCCTTCCCAGAAACGTGATTATTGTTAAACCACTCCTATATTTTACCATTTTATTTTGGTGATAACAAAATTTATGTTTAATTAATTATTATTAAAAAAATTTAATATCATGTTTTTCTTAATAAATATAAATTTATGTGATTAATTGAATATTAAATATACTTAATAGCATGATTTTTCTAATAATAAATTAAATATCATGATTTTCTAATAAATATAATTTTATGACATTATTGCCATGTGATTTACACTAAAACGATAAATCGATGTCCATTCAATATACATCGATTTCAGTTCACAAACTCTTATAAGGATTCACTCTCTTAAGGAATCGATCTCATAAGGATTCGCTCTCTTAAAGAATCGATCTCATAAGGATTCACTCTCTTAAAGAATCGATCTCATAAGGATTCACTCTCTTAAGGAATCGATCTCATAAGGATTCGCTCTCATAAGGATTCACTCTCTTAAGGAATCGATCTCATAAGGATTCACTCTCTTAAGGAATCGATCTCATAAGGATCCACTCTCTTAAGGAATCATTCTCATAAGGATTTGCACACAGATTTGCACACAGATTTGCACATAGATTTGCACACAGATTTGCACATGGATTCCTTTGTAAGAACATGGATTCCTTTGTAAGAACATGGATTTCATAAGTGAAACATGGATTTGATCTCTCTAACATCGATTTGCTTTATATTTTTAAAATGTTTTTGGCATCTACTGAAAAAGTCAAATATTCTTGATTTGCGTAATCCTCTATCTTTCTGACAGGAGATCTTTTTGCTTATCTCTCTAGATCTCTTCTTTCCTACCAAAAAAGGGGATTACTTACTACTTCTGGGTGGCAATAGAAACATAGAGGTATGAGCATTTTTGATAGAAACACTCTTTTAACTAAACACTTTCTTCTATGCTTGCAGACCTCGTAGACCACAAAATATCAGAAGAAAGAGAATATGAGCAACGGCTAGAACTCCAACGGATTTATTCACAGCTGCTCATATAAAAGAAGAAGCAAGGCTGAAGAAATAAAAAGTGAGCTTTTCTGAAGATCTTTGAAGGAGTGTACAACCAGTGAGGAACCTGAACTCCAAATACACTCAAAGGAAAAGAGAGAAAGAGCCTGAGCCCAAGAAGAAGTGTTCAAACATTTGAAGCATTCGAGCTTTCAAGCTTCCTTTCTTCTCTCTTCTTTTTCTCCATGTGCTCATTGTAATCTTGGGGGAGAGTCTGTGACTGTGAGCTAAGTCCTGAGTGTTCATCTTGTAATAGCTCTCAGTTTGATCTTTCTTTTCTAAGAAAGATTTCTGTCCAGCTGTAGGACTGTATACAGTGTGTAACCCAGCTAGGGGTTTGTGTCTAGAAGAACCTAACTGGGGATTGTACCAGTTGTTAACTTTGCTAGGGGTTAGTGTCTAGCAAAATCGCACTGGGGTTTGTACCAGTAGGTTTGCTTCTGAGCCTAGAAAAGAAGTGGGCTGCCTTCTTGCCCAAAAAAGAGAAGAAGACCAACTGGGGTGCTGGGTGTTGTAAGGTCCTTGAGGGGGACTGTACCCTTGGTTAGTGAAATCCCAAGAGGTTGCTTGGGGACTAGACGTAGGACTTCCATGTGGGAAGGGCCGAACCAGGATAAATTTCTTGTGTCCTTTGTGTGATTGTTTATTTGCTTCCGCACTGCTGCTCCTTATCACACTAACTAACCAAAGTTTTAAGTGGTATTTCTTCTGTGTTTAAATCTCTATTTGCAGAAACCAGAAAAACCTATTCACCCCCCCTCTAGGTGAACTTGCTCCTAAACGATAACGGGCCAACAATTATCACGTCGTTTCATGCTTTCAGAATACATTAAAGCGATTAGAATGAACTAAAGGGACCGTCCCCTACCTCCGGACGCGCTTAAACCTCCTAAATCCTCCTAATTCGCACCAAAACCTCCGCGAGCTTCTACCGGAATCACGCCTCGCACTGGCGTTTCCTAGCACAATTGGTCACCGCCACTCGTTCCACGATCCCCCAACTAGCCTTCTGCAACCATTGGGAGCACTGGGGAAGCAAGGACATGAAAATAGAGTGAGGGAGAGGGAGAACCGAGTGGAAAAGCTGTCCTCGGGTGATCCTATATTCTGCAGGTCGCATAGGTTGGCGTCAACCCTGATGTCGCATAGAAAACTGCCACCATAAACGTCTACAAAGTCTGACGTTAAGTTCATAAGGTTGACATCACCTTCGATGGACGTCAAACCAGTCAAAGACCACACCTGGCCGTCAACCCCTAATTAGCTACAGTAGGTCCTATTTTGTTTCAGGACCAAACTTGCGCCAAACCTGCGCACACCACACGTCCAAACCACACTGGCCTCACAAAGGGTACTAAAACCATCACACACATGATTCATAAGGATCCGAAAAGCATGCGACGTTACATTACTATCATCTAAAAAGAAAATTTTGACCTCAAAATTCATAGCACAATTCAAACATAAACAACTTAAATATACACATTTTCACAAGTACTATCATCTAAAAAGAAATACAAAACCTTATTCAAACAGATAGGGATACCCCTTAGCCATCTCCTCGGATAATTCCCAGGTATCCTCACCACCCAACCTATTTTCCCATCGCACTTTAACTAACTCGATTTCTTTATTTCTCAGCTTCTTTATCTTTCGATCAGTGATCTGCACTTGATATTCTGGCATTGTCATATCCGGCCTCAGGTCACCACCTTGGTAACTGATTATTTGAGCTGGATCTTCAATGCACTTTCTTAACATAGAAACATGAAATATATCATGGACATCTGCAAAATCTGTTGGCAAATCCAGCCTATAAGCTATTTCCCCAATCTTTCAATTATATGGAAAGGTCCCACATACCTTGGGCTCAACTTTCTAGTCTTGCCAAACCTCATAATACCTTTACTAGGGGAAACTCTCAAGAAAACAAATTCTCCAACTTCAAACTGAAGTGGTCTCCTTCGATTATCAGCATAACTCTTTTGCCTGCTTTGAGCTGCTTGTAATTTTTCCTTAATAAGCTTTACTATTTCTGTGGTTTGCTGAATTAATTCAGGACCCACTAACTGCCTTTCCCCCACTTCATGCCAGTTTAATGGGGTTCTACATGGCCTTCCATATAAGGCTTCATATGGTGCCATTCCAAGACTGGTATGGTAGCTATTATTATAGGCAAACTCAACCATTCCCAAATGATGCTCCCAATTACCTCCCCAAACTAAACAACAAGCTCGCAACATATCTTCAATTGTCTGGATAGTCCTTTCTGTTTGACCATCTGTCTGGGGATGATAAGCGGAGCTATATCTCAGCTCAGTGCCAATTACTTTTTACAGACTTCTCCAAAAACCAGAAGTAAATCTTGGATCTCTGTCAGACACAATAGTCTTCGTAACACCATACAGTGGAATAATTCTATCAACATAAACCTTTGCTAATCTGTCCACTATCCAAGACATACTTACTACCACTAATCTGCACATCTTGGTCAATCTATCCACAAATACCCAAATTCCATTATGCCCGGAACTCGATTTTGGTAAGCCTGCCACAAAGTCCATGGCAATATCATCCCATTTCCACTGTGGAATGGGCAATGGTTGCAATAGACCTCCAGGCTTCTGATGCTCTGCCTTAATTTGCTGACATATAGCACATCTTGAAACAAACTCAGCTATTTCCTTTTTCATATGAGGCCGCCAGAAATATTTTTTAAATCCTGGTACATTTTAATACTACTTGGATGGATAGTGTACCTGGATTTATGAGCCTCTTCCAACACTCTCTGCTTTACCTCTCTTTCTGCTGGAACAAACAACCTGCCTCTGAGCCTAACCACACAATTATCATCAATGGTAACTCCCTCCATTTTCACAATTCCAACCAAATTTGCATCTATTTTCTGAGCTTCCACAATCTGCCAATACAAGGACGACTCTACAACACTACTGAATAGTACTGCCCGTCGTTGACTGCTTGGCACATACAAGGAGTTCTCCGCTATTTCCTCATACAATTTCCATTCCTTGATCATCATTTGACTTATATATGCCTTTCTACTCAAGGCATCCGCTACCACATTGGCTTTACCCGGATGATAAGCCAAACTGAAGTCGTAATCCTTCAAATATTCCACCCACCTACGCTGACGAAGATTTAAATCTTTCTATGAGAAGATATGCTTTAAGCTTTTATGATCTGTAAAAATTTCAAATCTCTCGCCATACAGATAATGCCTCCACATTTTCAAAGCAAACACAACTGCTGCTAATTCTAAATCATGGGTGGGATACTTTTCTTCTGCAGGCTTTAACTGCCTGGACGCATAAGCTATCACTTTATTATGCTGCATAAGCACTGCGCCAAGTCCTTTCCTTGAAGCATCTGTATAAACCACAAAACCACCACTTCCTGCCGGTAACGCCAATATAGGTGCTGATGTAAGCCTCTTTTTCAACTCCATAAAACTTTTCTGACATTCACCGGACCACACAAATGGCACACCCTTCCTGGTTAATTTAGTCATGGGTGCCGCAATCTTAGAAAAATCTTGTATGAAGCGCCTATAATAACCTGCTAACCCCAAAAAACTTCTAATCTCAGTGATTGTCTTAGGCACTTCCCACTTCATCACCGATTCCACTTTACTTGGATCGACTGCCACTCCATCTGCCGAGATGACATGACCCAAAAACTGAATTTCCTTCAACCAGAGCTCACACTTATTAAATTTAGCAAACAACCGATTATCTCTTAATAACTGAAGAGTAAACCTCAAATGAGCAGCATGCTCCTCTTTAGAAGCTGAATAAATCAGAATATCATCTATAAAGACCACAATGAATTGGTCTAAATACGGATGAAAAATTCTATTCATCAGATCCATAAAAGCTGCAGGAGCATTGGTCAGCCCAAATGGCATAACCACAAATTCATAGTGATCATATCTAGTTCTGAATGCTGTTTTATCTATATCTTCCTCTTTAATTCTTAACTGATGGTACCCGGACCTCAAATCAATTTTAGAAAATACCTTCTCTGATTGCAACTGATCAAATAGATCATCTATTCTTAGTAACGGGTACTTATTTTTAATGGTGACATCATTCAATTTCCTATAAACAATACACATACGAAAACTTCCATCTTTCTTTTTCACAAATAATACCGGAGCTCCCCACGGGGAATGACTCGGTCTAATGAACCCTTTCTGCAATAGCTCTTCTAATTGCTTTTTCAATTCTTTAAGTTCTGCTAGTGCCATCCGATATGGAGCTTTAGAAATCGGCATGGTACCTGACAGTAACTCAATGGTAAAGTCCACCTCTCTATGTGGAGCTAAACCAGGTAAATCTTCGAAAAAACATCAGCAAATTCCCTAACCACGGGAACTGCCTCCACTGACCGACTAGCCCCTACCAAACTAACTGAGGCTAAATAAGCCACACACCCTGCATTTATTAGCTTTCTAGCTCTTATTGCAGAAATTATAAACTTAGAAGTACAGAAAGGCATACCTTGATACTCAAACACTGAACCATTAAGATGGCAAAACCTGGTCCTCTTCTTTCTGTAATCTAACAGTGCTCCATAAGTCTCAAGCCAATCCATTCCCAAAATAATATCATAATCTGTCAACTGCAGGCATACAACTTACCTGGCATCTGGTTTCCTTCAATCACAACAGGAGCTTCATCTATATAGCTCGAAGTAAACATAACTCACTTGAGGGAACCTCCACTACCAACTCACAGGATTCCTCTTTCAAAGGATGAGCTATGCAATCCAGGAATTCTTTAGAAATAAAAGAATGAGAGGCACCCGAATCAAATAAAACTCTTGCTAAATAGTCATAAAGAGGTAAAGTACCTTCTATCATATTCGATGCCTCCGCCTGGGCTCGGGTGATAGCCATAACCCGACCCCTTCCCCGTTGCTGCGGTGCTCCTCTGCCACGACCTGCCTGTGGCTGCTGAAACTGCTGCGGCTGCACACCTCTTCTATATCCATACTCTCTTGGATAGGGGCAATTACAGATCAAATGCCCTGGGTGATTGCAATTATAACATCTATACCCTGGTGGAATAATGGGTTGCCTGGCAGTACTCTGCTGCGATTCCTCCACCTCTGGCCTACCACGACCTTGCTGAAATTGCTGTCGACCTCCCCATCCTCTTCCTTTACCTTTAAATGCTTGCTTCAATTTCTGGCCCCACTTACCAAAACCTGATGAAGAAGGTCCTGCTGGTGCTTTACCCTTACTCACACCCACTGACTGTTGCGGTAGCCGAGAACTACCTGAATCTGACTCGCCCACCTGACGAGTTCTAATAGACCTTTCCAACGTAGCTGCCCTCTAAGCTGCTTCTTCCACTGTTTTACACATAAGTGGCACTATTGCATTATGCAATTCTACTCTTAAACCCCGAATAAAATATTCAACCATCATATTATTATCCGATACTACATAAGGCGCATATCTACTGAGTGCCATAAATCGCATCTGGTATTCTAAAACTGAAGAGTTACCTTGCTGGAGTGTCTGAAACTGCTCCCTTTTCACTTGCTGCACTTGAATCGGAAAGAATGTATCGTTAAATACATCAAGAAATTCCGACCAAGCGATAACCTCTTCTGTCCTGCCTGCAAAAGTGGTCTGCATCTTCAATCGCCACCATTCCAATGCAAAACCCCGCAACTGATAGGCAGCTAGCACGACTTTATCTGTTGTCGGACACCTCATGGTCGTAAAGACCCTCTCAATCTCATGAACCCAGTGTTCTGCTATATCTGGATTCGGCCCTCCAGAATAAGTAGGTGGCTGCAATCTCAGAAACTTCTCAACTTGCATCACTGGTTCCTCTGCTATTAACACTGGTGGTGGCAAGGGTGCAACAAAAGGCACTTCCACTCCTGGTGGAATTGGAGCTATAGGTACAGTCTCTCCATCCCCAGGTGGCACGGCAACAAGTGGTACCGGCGCCTGCTGATCCATCCTCCTCCTAATATCAGTGAGGCTCCCCCAGATCCTCTCTATCATACGCTGAGTGCTCTCCTCTGGATCATCTCCTCCACCACCCCAATCTCTTCTATCAGCCATTTCAAATTTCAACATAAACAAAACATCAAACAAACACAAAACAACAAATTATCATAAACTAGGGCCCCTACCAACAGTGTACAAAGATCGAAATAAGGCTATGTATCTTTCTAGCTCCCTTATATTAACACTTACCTTGCGTTGATACCAACTGTGATGGAACACCTCGTCCAAGCCCGTTAAACCAATAACGTACTTTATCCGAGTCCGTCTCCCGCGAATGGGCCGAAGCCTCGCAAGGGATACCACACCACAGTCCGTGAAAACATAAAGGAACACACCATTCCATATATATATTTCACAAATTTACATAACCATATTTCCACAAAACTGAAAGAAAGTACAAGAGCCTGGGGCATACCCGAGGTACAACTGGAAGAAGTAAACAACTAGCAACACTAGCTACACTACACTGCTGAAGGTGCTGACCCTGCACTGCTACGACGCGGCTCCGAACTGGACGACGGCCGAGAAACGTCCTCTTCGCCTTCACCTGTGGGGGTAGGGGTGAGCCTCGCTAGTCATTGGCTCAGTAGGGAACTCCCCCAACACCGAGCAAACCAAAAACACAGGTACGATGGCGATAAACTATACTAGCAGTTTATAGAACAACTAAGCAGGATATTAAAGCTGTAAATATACTCACCGTCTGCCGACTAGGTAAGTAATTTAATAAATAAATGGCAAAACCAAACAGGTGTACGAGCTAAAGTAGAGTCCGCCACACTCAAGCCACGTGAACTGGTTCACGACACTAGTGACTGACTCAGACAAACACACACAGGTCTACCTCTCAGTCTCGCAGCCACGGACGAAAGGTCCAGCTGTCGCTCCGCGTGAAAAGGTCAAGCAACTGTGGAGACCAACTAAACACCACCACCTGCGGACCACACGGTCGCAGGCCCATGCCTTGCACCTCCAGAGACCCTGGCCTGGGCTCGCTAGAGTGAGGCACTGGAGAACGACTAGCTGGGGACCAGTGTCGACTACTGGTGTCCGTACCCCCAACTACGAGCACGCTACAAGTGACCAAAAGACAAGTACAACAGTCACTGTCCCACTGTCGTCTTTCCCTCAGCCGGACGTACAACTCAAGTAAAGGAGTGAGGGTGTCTAGGTCAGATGACACAGACCTCGACGGTGCAACACAAGTACCGGGACAAAGCCCCGAGCTAACAACCTGGCTCACAGAGAACCTGGGGCACCCAACTGGAGAGGTAACCACGGTAGGCGTCGCACTACTTGCCACGTACACAAAACCATGTGCACGTCACACACAAACCACGTGAAGTCTCGTACAAAACCTCGTGCATTGATAGTTTACCACACGTGAACACCACGTAAATACGTAAAGAACTGACTAACTGCGTACCCAGTACACTAGTCTCAGAAACCACGTGCACCCTGTGCACCATAAGTACCAACACACCACTTATTATCGATAAACACCCTGCATGGCAATATTTAAATGAACACATGGCGGCAACATCGACTGTCGTCGATGAATATAGACGGCAAGGGATCTATCTTCCCAGCTGAAGAACAATCGATGTTGACGCCAAGCTCCTCAACAGTTCCTGCAGACTGATTCTACGCATGGAAATATCGAGACATGAGGAAATACTTCCTCTAACATCCACACACTATAACCAAGCCGTAACAACATGTTTCACTACTCAAATTAATCAAACCACCCATTAACCTGCATGGAACACTTCCTTCCCAGAAACGTGATTATCACGTCATTTCATGCTTTTAGAAGACATTAAAGCGATTACAATGAACTAAAGGGATCGTCCCCTACCTCCGGACGCGCTTAAACCTCCTAAATCCTCCTAATTCGCACCAAAACCTCCGCGAGCTTCTACGGGAATCACGCCTCGCACTGGCGTTTCCTGGCACAATTGGTCACCACCACTCGTTCCACGATCCCCCAACTAGCCTTCTGCAACCATTGGAAGCATTGGGGAAGCAAGGACATGAAAATAGAGCGAGGGAGAGGGAGAACCGAGTGGAAAAGCTGCCCTCGGGTGACCCTATATTCTGCAGGTCGCACAGTTTGGCGTCAACCCTGATGTCACTTAGAAAACCGCCACCATAAACGTCCACAAAGTCTGACGTTAAGTTCATAAGGTTGACGTCACCTTCGATGGACGTCAAACCAGTCAACGACCACACCTGGCCGTCAACCCCTAATTAGCTACAGCAGGTCCTATTTTGTTTCAGGACCAAACCTGCGCCAAACCTGCGCACACCACACGTCCAAACCACACTGGCCTCACAAAGGCTACTACAACCATCACACACATGATTCATAAGGATCCGAAAAGCATGCGACGTTACACACAACATAGTGAACCGTCGCATTATCAAAGCGACATGATCTGCTATCACGACCTAGTTGAGAATACAACCAATCGGGCCATCCCGTTCTCAGGAACCCTGCCCAACCCTAAAAGGTGAAATGGAGCACCTTGGGTTTCGGTTTAGTCTTCCAAGGGATTGACATAGAGGCCTTTAGAAATTAATATCAAAATGTATACTTGATGAAAAATCATGAAATCAGCATTAAACGAAACTAGACTTGCAGGGATATCAACAGTAAAAGGTAATTAGATTTCTAACATGGTATGAGCATGCTACAAATAGGTTACTTCTCGATGAACTAAAAATTAGACACAGTGGTAAAAAGGGATTTAATTCGACAAGAGTACTTGATAAAAATTGGGTAAAACATGTCATCAGGTTTCTGACATCATGTAAAATGTACAATAAAAGTTTCATGCTATGAAATCAAGTATACGCAAGGAATTAAAGGGAACATGAGGAGTCGGGTACATGTTCTTAACATAACTTTGGGCATTAAATACTCATAAACGACATGATAGAAATTGGGGAAAACATGTGACTTTCGTAGCTAGGATCATGGACTATCTAGGGTCGAGTTTAATTTACTTTTGCTTAAGACATTACCTATCTTTGAGTGCTTTGTGATCCTAGGGAAATAATGCGAAGAACATGACTTCAAAGCCTCTTACTCCATGATTTCCTCGTCTAACAGCCTTCCTCCGATGTCCTCCAAGCTCCAGGAGATCAATAGGGTCGGGCAGGGATGAGGTTGAAGTGTATTTGTATGCTTAAGGTTAACAAGTCTCCAAAAACTCTTACTCTTCCTCCAACTCTGAATTTCCATGATTATCTAACCTTTTTCCTTGCATTTATCCTTCTATTGGCTTGGGGTGGCTCTAATTCTGTGACCAACTAGTTAGGATAGTGTTAGGACTCTATTTAGAATATTTATGAATCATAATAGTGATTATCTCGCCCCTTGTTAATTTATTAATAATTTAGGTACGAAATTAGGCCTATTTATCTCCAATCCATCATTAGGATTTTGCTTTATGGCCTAATAACTCATGTATGCACTATTAATGAAAGCTCATCACTTGTTTTTGCTTAATGAGTTTTAATTTATTCACATTTCTTTGAATTTAATATATTTATCTCAATTTAAAAATTGAGATTTGCTACATTCTCCCCCTCTTAAAAAAAATTTGGTCCCCAAATTCACACGATAATATGAGGAAGAATGTCTTACCGAATAGATCCAGATAGTTCCGTCTCATCGTCGATTCTAGTTCCCAGGTGGCTTCTTCTACCCCATGGTTGTTCCAGAGTATCTTGACCACGGGAATAGATTGATTCTGAAGTTGTCGTATCTTCTTGTCCAGTATTCTAATTGGCTTCTCTTCATAAGTCATATCCTTCTGCAAGACTATATCGTTGCAGCATATCACATGAGATGAGTCATACACATACTTCCTCAGCATAGACACATAGGAGACATTGTATACAGTATTGTGGAGGTAATTCTAGATGATAAGCCACTTTACCAATCCTTTCAAGTACTTTAAAAGGACCAATGAACCTTGGCCCTAACTTGTCCTTGATGCAAAATCTTTGGAACCCTCAGGTTGGGGATACCTTAAGTAGCATATGATCTCTAATATGAAACTCCATGTGTCTTTTTCTTTTATCTACATAGCTATTTTCCCTGGATTGGGCTATTTTGATTCTATCTCTGATGAGTTGCACGTCTTTGCTATTATTTTGCACTAAATCAGGTCCCAACCATTGTTTTTCACCAACCTCATTTCAGAATACTGGTAATCTACAGCTTCTACCATACAATGCTTCAAATGATGCCATCTTTATACTTGCCTGATAGTTATTGTTGTAAGCAAATTCCAACAATGGTAGTTGCTCATTCCAATATCCTTCGAAGTCTATAGTACAAGCTCATATCATGTCTTCTACAATTTGGTTCTTCCTTTCAGTCTGACCATTGATCTGTGGGTGGAAAGTAGTAGGGCTATTCACGGTTCGGTTCGGTCCGGTTTGGACCTCTTTTTTGAGAAAACCGACCGAAATTATGTTCAAACCGAACCGAACCGAAATTATGTTCAAACCGAACCGAACCAGTTCGGTTCGGTTTGAATCGAAAAAAAAAAATAGAATAAAGGGCAGATGGGTGGCCCTGGGTTTCAAACGGGCCGCCCAAGAGAACAAAACGCGCCCACTGGGCTAGGCGTTCTTTCATGATATTAGTTATTATTTAAATATATTTAATATATACTTCAGTTCATTCAGTTTCCCTGTGCAAAATCGAACTGAACTGTGACATTGTTCAACCTGAACCGAACCGAACCGAACTGGTCGATTCGGTTCGATTTTTCGGGTTGAACCGATTAATGAACACCCATAAAAAGTAGTACTAAAATTGAGTTTAGTATTGAGTGGAGTTTCAAGTCCTTTCCAAAAGCGAGAGGTAAACCTTGGGTCACGATTGGAGACTACAGAGGCAGGAACTCCATGTAGTCTCACAATCTCTGTTACATACATTGCAGCTAGCACGTCCACACTCCAGGTACTCTTGATTGCTAAGAAGTGTGCAGACTTAGTTAGTCAGTCCACTATGACCCAAATAGCATCGAGTCCACCATGAGTTCGGAGTAAACCCATGGTGAAGTCCATGCCAATGCTTTCCTACTTCCATTCTGGTATGTCCAGGGGTCTGAGTACACCCGCAAGATGTTGATGCTCCATCTTGACTTGCTGATAGGTGAGGCAGTGTGCGTCATGCTCAGCAACCTCACACTTCATGTTAGGCCACCAGAATGTTCCTTTTATATTTTGGTACATCTTGGTTGCACCAGGGTGAATAGTGTACTTGGTTTTGTGAGCTTCATCCATCAGCTTCCTTTTCAATTCTTCATTGTCATACACATAGGTCCTGCCATGAAATAGTAATCTTCTGGTCTGTCTACTATAGTTTCCTTGACACAAACCAAGAATGGATCGTTTGCTTGTTGATCTATGATCTCGATAAAAATGTTAGGTTCCACCCTCAGGTTAGCAACCAATACATGATCATTCCTTTGCTCAATATTTATGTCTAATTTGGTGAATTATTCTAGTAGTTGCATCTCGCCCATAACTAAACAGATGCCACAGGCTTTCTGCTAAGTGCATCAGCTACAACATTACCCTTACTAGGGTGATATTGAATGTTGAAAGTCAAAGTCCTTAAGGTACTCCAACTATCTTCTCTGTCTCATGTTGAGCTCCCCTGGGAGAATAGATACTTCAGGCTTTTATGATCTAAATAAATAATGAATCATTCTCCATAGAGATAATGTCTCCAGATCTTGAGTGGAAAACAACTACAGTCAATTCTAGGTCATGAACAGGGTAGTTGACCTCATGAGACTTCAATTGTCGTGATGAATAGGCTATTTACCTTTTCCTCCTACATCAGTACACATCTTAGACCAATTCTAGATGCATCAGTATAGAGTGAGAATCCTACACCTTCAACTGATAAAGCGTGGATAGGTGCAAATGTCAAGCATTTCTTTAATGTTTTAAAGCTCTTCTCACAATCTTTGCTCTAGACATAGGGGTTGTCCTTCCTGGTGAGGCGAGTGAGGGGTACAACAATCTTCGAGAAGTCTTAAATGAACCGTCTGTAGTATCCATCCAGTCCAAGAAAACTTCCAACTTCAGTCACATTTGTTAGTTGCCCCCAATTGAGTACAACTTCGACTTTGGAAGGATCAACAACTATACCTTCTTTGGATATAACATGGCCTAGAAATGAAACTTATTTGAGCCAAAACTCACACTTGATCAATTTTGCATAATGCTTATTGTCACGCAAGATTTGCATAATGATCCTCAGATGCTCCTGATGCTCTTCTTTGGTCTTGGAATATATAAGGTTATCATCAATAAATACCACGACAAATTTGTCGAGGTATGGCCGATAGATGTTGTTCATCAATTGCTTGAAAGTTGCAGGAGCATTTGTTAAACCAAAAAGGATAATGATAAATTCATAATGTTCATACCTACTCCTGAAAGCCGTCTTATAAATATCTTCATCCTTGATTCTCATCTAATGATACTCAGACCTACGGTCAATCTTGGAGAAATATTTAGCTCCAAATATTTGATCAAATAGTTCATCGACGCGAGGTAGATTGTACTTGTTTTTCATAGTTAGCTGGTTCAACTGCCTGTAGTCAATGCACAATCTCATGGATCTATCCTTCTTCTTGACAAATAGAACAGGTGCCCCCCATGGGGAAGTACTCAGTTTGATGAAGCCTTTCTCTAGCAACTCCATTAATTGATCTTTCAATTCCTTCAACTAGGCAGGAGACATTCTATAAGGTTGACATGACACTGGTGCAGCTCCAGGGATCAAATCGATAGAGAAATTTACATCTCATTCAGGAGGAGTTCCTGGCAGCTCCTCAGGGAAAACGTGAGAGTATTCTTGCACTATGTGTATATCTGCTATCTTGGTCTCTTTCTTTTCAACTACAACAGTGGCAAAGAATGCCACACATCCTTTCCTAATCATGCATTGTGCCTGGATAGCAGAGATTAGAGACAAGCGTCTTTTGTGTCTACGTCCCGTGAAGGATAACTTAGGGAATTCACTAAATGTAATCTTCCCTCATCTACAATCAACGCTAGCCCCATAACTGGAAGTCAATCGGCTCCTAATGTAACACCATAGCCTTCCATGGGCATACACCAGGTCGGCTCTTAGATTGAGTTCTCCAATCATCACACCAGCTAATAGAAAATATTTGTTCAGTTTGGCTTTCTCACCCAGTGGTAGTTTGACCAGGCTTGTCACAATGCTTACAGTTGGTCTTGATCGGAGAGGGGGTAAAGATCTTGGGCTTCTTTTCTTGGCCTGACCCTTCAGTGATGTTAAATGGCCGTTTCTTTCCGTTGGTTGGTCTGCTTGAAGAGCTAGATGCTTGTTCCTTCTTAACAACTCTACCCCTATTGCGATCAATGAAATTGGTCGCATCCTCCAACAGTTGGGCCTTCTTCACCATATCAGCATAAGTCTAGGTGTCGAGTGGTGCAAGTTGAGTGATATATGAAGGTTTGAGTCCATTGAGGAATCACTTTGCCTTCATCCTCTTGGTGGTGACAAGGTGATTGGCGTATCATGCCAACTGAGAGAATTGAGCCTCATATTGAGCAACAGTGAGGTTCCTCGGTTTCAATGTAGTGAATTCAATAGCCTTTCTCCCTTGAACTCGTTCAGAGAAATATTTAAAATTGAATTCCTCCTTGAACTCGTTCCAAGTGAATTGCCCATCTGTCCTGGTGGCTTCCACGGACTCCTACCATGCACGGGTGTTTCTTTCCAATTGGAAAGAAGCAAGTAGTAATTTGTCACCATCCACGCATTGCATGGCATGGAAGATGCATTCACTCTCCTTTAGCCAGTGTTCTACCTCATCAGGATCAATCATTCCACTTAATTGTGGTGGATTCATGCTCCAGAAATTCTTGTGCAGATCCCCTGCTCCACGGTTACCACCGACTTAGGATGCTTGTAGTAGAGCATGGGTCAGATCTTGAATCGTCTGCTGCACGTCACGTAGTTGTGCACGCTCCGCTACCATTGCTATTGTTCAAGTCCCTTCATAAAAAAGGGTATAACAGTTAATAGGCTATATGTTGAACCACTGCTATATTTTATCCTTTTATTTTGGTGATAACAAAACCCATGTTTAACTTAAAATATCATTAATATATTTTATATCATGTTTCTCCCATAAACACAATATATTCTTACAGTATCATTATAAATTTACACTGACTTTCAACTTTGTCATGCATGTTCTGATCATGTTCACTACTTGAAGCTAGCTTCATCATATCTGAAGTCCACTTCATCATATACGAAGGTGGCACTTTGTCATGCATGTTTTCGTCGTGATCAGTCGAAGTCCAACTTCGTCATATACGATGCTAACTTCGTCATATCCGAAGCTATATACGAAGTTCACTTCGATCGACAGTGTTATGATTTGTTTTATACGAAGTTTGTAATGACCCCGAGAACCCGACCCTCGACCCACGCCGACGACCCGATTTTCGCGGTCGTCGCCCACAGATCTGCAGACCCGAAAGGGTTATAAGTACGAGTCTAACAGAATATGTAAAGGAAGTAAACGTCAACTGCTAACTAGGAGCACACACACGGAAGCAGAAATAAAAGTGAGACTGCAACGTAACACTCTAGGTACAGTCCCAACACACACACACTAGTACAAGTAAAAGCAGGGGGATAACAAGTCCCTTAGGGGCATACCACGAGGGTGATGTATAATAAAAAGGGGGGACAACTGCTAGCTACGGGAACCACGACTACCGCCCCGTCTCCTCCGCTCGGCGCGCGCCCTGCCGCTGCTGAGAAGTCTCATCTGGAAAAGAAAGGAATGAGCTTTACAACAGAAGCACAGTAGGGACTACCAATCTCCTACTGGCTCTAACAGGTAGTCAAAACTATGTACTTAATTAAAAGACAACAGTTATATCTTCTACCTACGAACGAAAGTGCAGAAGCAAAGCTACTAACTACCAATGGTACGGAGAACACCACGGTCGGAAACTCTGTAGTACCTGTACGTCGTGACCACCACACGGATGGCTACGCAGACAAGGAGGACCCCGCCTGGACATGAGACACTAGCTACGGAAAACACTACCACTAGTTAACCGGTCAGGTGCATCCACTGACGTATTATCCTCGACCTAGGTCCAAACCTCCACGTCTCATCAGGGTGGGGCAGGAACACTAAGTACACAACAGTAACCGCCGTAGTCTGGCAGGACTACGGTCCCATGCCTGGCCTCTCTAGGTGGTTCGGGGCCACAAAAAGTGAGGCAGTGAGAAAAAGGACTGGCTAGCCTGCACCGGGTAGAACTCCGGCCGTCCTCGGTGTCCCAGACTAACCAAGAGAGCTCTGCAAATGACTCGACGCCTCTTTCCTAACCACCATTTTCCCTTCAACTCTAGAGTCTGTGACTCGAGTATGCTCGTTGCCCTGAACGCTCCCTCTAAGGTGCACGAGGATGGGGGTCCCAGGCAATGGTAACAACCTCTCTCACGGGACAAGCCCTCAAGTGCCAAGCACCGGGCGAACAACTAGTGTAGGACCATACTAGGAAACTAGCACTAGTGCCATGGGTACAGTAGGAAGCGGAAACGGCGAAGACTCCACAGAAAACGGACTTCGCAAGGACTTAACTTGTCCCTGATGTAGTTGGACGCATCAGGCCGTCGTGACATTGTCACGACACCCAGACCTATCGTGACACTGTCGCGGTGGCCCAAGCCGTCGCGACCTTGTCGCGACACCTAAGAGTGTCGCAATGATGTCACGGCGGCCTTGCCAGTCACGACATCATCGCGACCTCTATAGCGGTCGTGTCTTCAGCCGAGGGTGGTTCCGGGACGATCCTCCCGGAGACCACCCCAAATCCGGTACAATCGCATTCCATAGGGGGAGGGGAGCATGGGAAACATATGGGAAAGCTCATAAATCATCCAAACCACCCTTAAACCCCACAAAACATGGATTTACAATGAATCTACGCTCGATGGAAGCCTCACTCACACTAGCATGATTCTCACACTCCCACGACCCCAAACCATGAGGAACCACAAACTCAATGGGGAAGGGAGCATGCTAGGGCAAGCGGAGTCAAGGGTCCCTACCTCCAAGAGTAGAGCCGACCTGTTGGGGCCTTCTTGTCGGAATGGTCACCTCCTCCTCGCTCCAAGCTCCACGATCATGCTGTCTGCACGAACGGGGCATCACCTCCCACCACGAGCATTCCAAGCATGCCGAGAAAACCACCGGAGAAGGGAGAACTCGGAGGAGGAAGAAGAAGGGGGAAGAAGAGGAAGGAAAGGGTGAGAGGGGGAAATGGGGCGCAACCCTCGTTATAAATCGATGGGCCCCAAGACGTGATGGGCCGGCCTGGCGCAACAACAACCATGTCACGACACCCAAGAGCGTCGCGACCATGTCGCGGAGGCCACCCTCGGTACGACCCCAAAAGGCGGTCAAACCTTAAAACCGGGAAACTAGAACGCGTCGGCTGACCAGGTCGCGTCAACGTTGTATGCACCTAACACCTGACAAGACCATTCTAACAGATAGGACAGCGGTCAAGTCTATCAAAAAGCAATTGTGTCGTCTGCAGACGGCGCAACAAGAACACGACGGCCACCCCCGTCGTGACTAGAACGGGACGGCCAGGTGCGTCGCCACACAAACCTGTTGCGATGGGCTCCCCCGTCGCAACCCTGAGGATGGGGCCAATGGCCCAAGGAGGCTGGGTCTTACATCCCACCCACCTTAAGAAATTTCATCCTTGAAATTAAAAGAAACTCAGTTTCAATAGGAA
Organism: Colocasia esculenta; assembly: GCA_014218235.1. Classification (NCBI taxonomy): domain Eukaryota; kingdom Viridiplantae; phylum Streptophyta; class Magnoliopsida; order Alismatales; family Araceae; genus Colocasia; species Colocasia esculenta. Next base: position 107,906,804 of record CM024762.1, read on the forward strand.
GCAACGCAAAAGGGAAAACAACATATTGGTCAATCAAACAAATATGGGAACTGCTCTCGCATCTCATCCTCGCGCTCCCAGGTGGCCTCGCCACCAATGCGGTTCTCTCAAACGACCTTAACCAGCGGAATTACCTCCGGCACAACTGCTGCACTCTACAGTCGACAACTTTGACTGGGTACTCTGCGCTACCTCAAGCTGCTAGTAGCCCAACACGTGCGACGGATCTACGATGTACCTCCTGAGCTGTGACATGTGGAAAACACTGTGCACACCAGCCAACTCTGCCAGAAGACTCAACCTGTAAGAAACCTCGCCAATCCTTTCTATGATAGGGAAAGGCCCAATATATCTAGGACTGAGCTTTCCCTTCCTGCCAAACCTCATAACAACCTTGGTCGGCGAAACTCACAAGAACACAAGGTTACCTACGCTGAACTGCGATGGCCTCCTGCGAACATCTGCATAGCTCTTCTGCCTACTCTGTGCTACCTGAAGCTTCTGCCTGACCAACCTGACTGTGTCTGCACACTGCTGCACCATCTCTGGTCCCAAAAGCTGCCTCTCTCTGACCTCGAACTAGTGAAGTGGCATCCTGCACAGGCGACCATACAAAGCCTCGTATGGTGCCATTCTGATGCTCGAGTGATAATTATTATTGTATGCAAACTCTACCATCGAAAGGTGCGACTCCCAAGTTCCAGTCCAATCCAAACAACACTCTCTCAGCATATCCTCCAAAGTCTGAATCGTCCTCTCTGACTGCTCATCTGACTGCGTGTGATACGCTGTGCTCAACCTCAACTCTATGCCAAGAGCCCTCAGCAAACTACGCCAGAACCCAGAAGTGAACCTCAGATCTCTATTAGAAACAATCGAAATTGGGGTTCCGTGCAACAGAACAACTCGATCCACGTACAGCATGGCTAACTTGTCTACTGACCAAGACATCCTGACTGGAAGGAAGTGCGCTGACTTGGTCAATCGATCCACAATCACCCAAATGCCATCATGCCTCTGCGGAATATGGGGCAAACCAACCACAAAGTCCATGGTGATGTCGTCCCACTTCCACTCGGGAATGGGCAACGACTGCAGCTCACCACCAGGATGCTGATGCTCAGCCTTCACCTGCAGACAGGTAAGGCACCAAACAACAAACTCTGCCACGCCCCTCTTCATCCCTAGCCACCAAAAGAACCTCCTCAAATTATGATACATCTTGGTGGAACTAGGATGAACAACATATCTCAACCGGTGTGCCTCTGACAACAGCACTTGGCGCACATCATTGGGAACATATAGTCTGCCTCCGAATCTGACCTTACTGTCCTCGTCCAACTCAACATCTGGCATCTGAAAAACATCTACCAACTCTGAGTCTGCCTGCTGCGCCTGCAACACCTGACAGTACATTGACGGACGAACTGACAAGCTGGTCATCAGTGCATGGTCTCTGCTCCTCGAAGGGTAGAAAACTCCCTGGGATAGCTGTAATTATACAGTTGTTCGGATCCAGGTTTATCAGGTCTATGTGTGGAGCTCTTGACCAAGAGATGGTCAATGGGCTGCTCTCATGGTTTGAGTGCATAGGGTTAGCAGTGTGGGCTGGTTATCCCAGCCCATTTGCACTGCTGGTTCACTATCTGTAATCGCGGCGAAGGAAGGCGACGCGATTTTGAACGCGGCGGTTTGGCTCGACGCGATTCCAGGAACTACCTCTGAGACACGTGGCTTAGGTTTCCGTTTGGCGTCGGGCAGGGGGACGCGTTTAAAGGGTTTAAACACGGCTTCAGCCCTGGACGCGATTTCACTCAGAGTGTTAAAAGCTTTGTTTCGGCCAGACAGAGCAGAGGAGGCTCTGTCCGACGCAGGGGAGGAGTTGTTGTGGCTTCTCCGGTGATTTCCGATGGATTTCGGCTTCCGGTGGTCCGTGCGGCGCGGGAACCACGCGAGGACGACACTCGGAGCGTGGGTGTGCCTTCGGCGAGGAGGTTTTGGCGTCTTCCAGTTGGTAGGGAGACTTCCTACCTTGTGTTACCGTTTTAAAGCATGTTTGGTTTGGGTTAAGGGTTGGAGCATGTGAGGGTGGTTTGCCCTTATTGTGTTTTACATGTTTACTACATTGCACAGAATGGATATTTTGTTTTGGTGATGGTTTCTCCCGTGTGGGAGTGGTGGGTTCGGCCTGTGACCTGACCTCCTGTGAGCGTTGAAACGCGGCTAGGACAGCAGACGCGTTCATGTCAACGCGACGCACTGAGCTGATGTGTTCTGCTTCCTGTTATGTTTGTTGAGTTGGTTGTCTGGTCGCGACCTTGTGGTCTGTCGCGTTAGCGTTAAACGCGGTGACAAGGTCGGACGCGTCTTGGATATTGATCGAAGGTTTGACCGGTTTGGGTCTGGTGGCGTCGTGTCGGGCCGACGCGACCTGGTTACATCACTAAGGCCTGTTGCGACAGCCTTTTGAATACCATATGAAGGGGCCAACGCTACATGGTCACGGTCTTTGGCCCTGCCGTGACAAGGTTTGGAATGGCGTCCAAACTTGTCGACCCGTTTTGTAAGGCGTCGACTGTTGTCGACGCATTTTGGCTTCTGTGATGGTTCTGCGTTGGGTGTTGGGCAATGAAGGTCTAGTCTGGATCTGTGGTAATATTTAAATGTGTTTTGTAGTGTGAGTTGCCATGGAGGTCACGGAGTGACCAATGACAGGTGAACTTATGTTCCGGTATCGGTATGCTTATGTGTTGTATTAAGCATGCTTATGCATTAAGATTGTGTTCCGATATGGTTAATGTGTATACAACTAATGTGTGGTCTTTGCGGCCATGTGATGACCCCATTAATGAGTAGTTGTGTGTAGGATGGCTTGAGGGTCACAGGGTGACCGGTGATAATCCATTCCTTACACTTATGTACTGTGGATTGTACATAAAGGTCGTATAAGTATATATACCGTGCTTTGTGTGCTTACCGAGTCTGGTGGTCCGGCACCTAATCCAGAATGCCTTTCTAGTCGGTTACCCTAGCACCGGATGCTTAGGGCTTGTCCCGGTACGTGTGTACCGTAAAGGTCTAAGTCGTCTTCCTGGACACCCTCCTCTTGTACTTCAGTAGTATTTCCGGCCGAGGGGAAAGACGACTAGGGGCAGCGACTTGTGTTTGTGGGTGTGCAGTCGCTTGTAGTGCACTCGTGGTTGGGGGTACAGACACCAATAGACGTACTGGTCCCCAGCTAGTCCTGTTCCAGTGCCTCACTTTACCGTTCTCGGCCGGAGTCCCTAAAGGTGTCAGGCTTGGGCCTGTGGGGTGTGTGGCTTGCAGGTTGTGGTGGTTAGTTAGTCTCCACTGTTCTTGGCTGTTGTGTGGAGCGGCAGTTGGACCTTCCATCCGTGAGTGTGAGACTAGGAGGTGGTTCTTATGCTTTGTTGTCCGGGTTGGACACTGGCGTCAAGAACCAGTAGTATGTTCCCAAGTGGTGGCGTCTTCTCCGTACCAACTCGTGTTTGACCACTGGTTGTGGTTTATGTGTAAACCGCTGGTTAAGGTATATTCGTGAAATCGTTAATCGTTGTGGTGTGCCCTGGAGGTGGCACAGTTCTGTGGTTCAGTGTTGTACCTCGTGGTAGCAGGTACATGTACCCCTTGTGGGTAGAGTTGTGTTGTGGTACTTGAGTCTGACCTCAGCTGGTGTTGAGGTGAGACCGTGCGTACTGTGGAGATCTTATGGTGTGATTCTCCACATGTTAAATAGATTGGTTTCCGATTACGATGTGGTTTACGGGTGTTGGCTGGTTGTCGCCAATCCCGATGCTCCGTGTGTGATGGTTAGCCTGTGAGACTGTAGCCTAGGCAGTGGTTTGCCGGTGAGGCTTGTGGTCGAGGTGTTTTAGTTGAAGGGTGGACTAGTGGTGTTTAGCTAGTATTGTGTTCCCTTTTTACTTTTCAAGGACCGGGGTTTAGCCGGTGTGTTTATGATTAGTTGTAGTTTAACTTGCTTGTGTGTGCATGTTATGTTCCGGTTACCGGTGTTGCCAGTGAGACGCTTTGGGGTTGAGGTCTCTTCGAGTAGTTGTGTTTTCTTTGTGGGAGGTCCCTACTGAGCCAGTTACTAGTAGAGGCTCACTCCCTTACAGTCTATTTCAGGTGTTGGCCGACTTAGCAGGCGTTGGCTGACTTCAGCGTGGTTTACGCAAAATAGTGTAGACTTGTACCACCAGCTGTAGAGTAGTTGAGTTATTTGAGCTTGTGCTCTCTCGGGGTATGCCCCAGGTAGTTGTACTCTTTAATTGGACATGTAATATTGTAAATATGGACTATTATACATTGTGGTTACAGTTATATACACTTGTACTTTCTGTGTTATATACTATAATTGTGGTCTTTTATATTCATACTGAACACGTGTTTGTGATATCCCTTGCGAGACTTCGGTCCGATCGCGGGAGACGGATCTGGATATGGACCCTTATTGGGTATAGATATCCGAGGCCGTCACAACAGCTCCTCGAACAGCCTCCACTCTCTGACCATCAACGAACTCAGGTGAACACGCCTGCGCAAAAAATCTGCCACGACGTTAGCCTTTCCTGGGTGATAGGAGAGGGTAAGGTCGTAGTTCTTCAAGTACTCAAACCATCTGCGCTGCCTCAAGTTCAGATCCTTCTGAGTGAAAATCTACTGCAAACTCTGATGGTCGGTGAAGATCTCGAACGCCTCGCCGTACAAATAGTGCCTCCACAACTTCAGAGTGAACACCACTGCTGCCAACTCTAAGTTGTGGGTAGGGTAGTTCTCCTCATGCTTCTTGAGCTGCCGAGAGGCATAGGAAATGACCCCACCATGCTGCATCAGCACTGTGCCAAAACCTGTCCTCGACGCGTCGGTGTAGAACACAAAACCTCCGCTACCTGACGGCAAGACTAACACTGGCGCTGAAGTCAACCTCATCTTCAGCTCCTGAAAGCTCCGCTCGCAGTCCTCAGTCCAAACAAATCTGGCCTCAAGTCTGGTCAATCTAGTCAACGACTCTGCAATCCTGGAAAAATCCTGGATAAACCTCCAGTAATAGCCTGCCAAACCCAGAAAGTTGCGAACCTCTGACACTAAAGTGGGCTGCTCCCAAGACAACACTACCTCAACCTTGGCAGGGTCCACTGCCACACCAGAACCTGAGATCACGTGCCCAAGAAAGTGCACCTCCTTCAGCCAAAATTTGCACTTGTCGAACTTGGCATAAAGTTGGTGACTCCGCAACATCTCTAACACGATCCTCAGATGCTCCTCGTGCTCCTCCTCAGAAGCCGAGTACACCAAAATCTCATCTACAATGATGACCACAAACCGATCCAGGTACTCACTGAACACCCTATACATCAAATCCGTAAAAGCTGCGGGTGCATTTGTGAGCCCAAATGGCATCACGACAAACTCAAAGTGACTGTACCTCGAACAGAAAGTTGTCATGCCAATATCTGACTCTCTGATCCTCAATTGGTAATAGCCTGACCTCAAGTCAATCTTCGAGAACACCCTAGCTGACTTCAACTGATCAAACAAGTCATCGATCCTCGGCAACGGATACTTGTGCTTCACTGTTACCTAGTTCAGCTGCCTATAATCGATGCACAACCTCAAGCTGCCATCCTTCTTCCTCACAAACAGCACTGGTGCTCCCCCAACGAACGACTCGGATGAATGAAACCCAGCTCAAGTAACTCCTGCCTTTGGCGCTTCAACTCGCGCAACTCAGCTGGAGCCATCCGGTAAGGTGCCTTAGACAAAGGCATCGTATCAGACAAAACCTCAATGGAGAACTCTAACTCCCGCTCAGGCGGCAACCCAGGTAGATCCTCTGGGAAAGCATCAGAGAACTCACAAACAACAGGCACATCAAAAATCGACAACCCACTAGGCTCCAAAGAACAAACAGAAGCAAGATATGCTACACAGCCATCACGGATCAAACGACGAGCTCTACATAAGGAAATAAAAGGTCGATGGGTAGACCAGATACCTCGGAAGCAGAGAACAGGTGCTCTAGGTATCTCAAACCGAATGGTCTTCCGCTAACAATCAACCACAGCCGAGTGAGCCTCCAACTAGTCCATGCCCAAGATGACGTCAAAGTCACGAAGCTGGAATGCGTACAACCTGGCCGGAAACTGGTGTCCCTGGACCTCAACTGTAACACCCTCCAGGTAACCGAAAGAATGCATATAATCACCGGATGGGAGATTGACCATCACATCACACTGCCTCTCAAGCGTGTGATGAACCAGAGACGCGTAAAATTCCTCGAAAGCAAAACAAAGAGAAGCACCGGGATCAACCAAAACACAAGCATCTCTACCAAGGATAGGCAGGGTACCTATAACCAGGTTCGATGCCTCGGCCTGCTCCCAGGTAAGAGCCATCACATGACAACGTCCACGCCCATGCTGCGGTGCCTGCTGGGGCTGCTGCTACTGCAGCGACTGCTGGTGCTGGGGAAACGGCTGCTGCTGCTGGTATGGCTAGAACTGCAGAGGCTGTTGGTACTGCAGAAACTGCTGAGGCTTTTGCTGGTACTGCCCCTGCTGCTTCTGACGGGGTGCCTACTGCTGAGGAGGGAACTGGTACTGTGGTAGCTGCTGCGTGTACTGCACTGGCTGCTGCGGCTGCTGAACTTGCCCCATCGGGCAATCCCTTCTGAAGTGGTCCAGTAAACCACAAGTGTAGCAGACTGCCTCCTGCCTGCCCTGCTCAGCTCCCTGCTGGACTGACTGCTCCGTAAACCTCGACTAGCACTTCTGTTGCTTCCCCCAACCACCTCCACGAGTTGTCATCTACTTGAACCTCGAGCGCAAACCTAAACTGCCTGAGCCCGAAGAAGAAGAAGTCGCACTACCACGACCACCTGCGGGGAGCTGGTACGGTGAGGACCTCGAAGAAACTCCTCCCTACTGCTGGGGCTGCCATGTCTCTCTCTCCAAGGCGGTGGCCTTAGTCACGGCCACTCCCAAGGTGGCACACATGTGAGCAGTCATGCCCCACCTCAAGTCTGGCCTCAATCCTGCAATGAACCTCTCTGCACAAGCTTGCTCACTGCTGGAAACATGAGGAACATGCCTCAACAACTGGACGAACCTCTGATGGTACTGGGTAACTGTGAGATCGCCTTGAACCAACTCATGGAATTGATCTCGCCTCTCACGTCGAGCATAATCAGGGAAATACTCGCCACGAAAGACCCCCAAAAATTGCTTCCATGTGATCTAATCCAAATGTTGCCCTTGGAAGTGGGTCTGCCGTTAAGCTCTCCACCACTCATGGGCTGGTCCCTTTAGCTGATACACTGCCAGTCTGACCTGGTCCTCCTCGGTGCACTCCATAGTCTCGAACGTGCACTCCAACTCGTGTGTCCAGCTCTCTGCCTTGTCTGGATCATACTCACCGAAGAACATCGGCCGTCAGAGACGCAAGAACCTCTCCAAAAGGGCGGTCCTGTCCTCAGTGACAGCCGTCCTTCACCGACTGGCCTGGGTACTTCCAGTACCCGACGCCTGCTGAACTACTGGCTGCTCCACCTCTGGATCTGTCTGCTGCTCCGGTACCACTAAGGGAGGTACTGGAGGCTGGCCTCCCGCCGTTGCCAGCCCAGGCTGCCACGCTCCCTGGTACAGGGTCCTGAAGAATTGCTCAGCCAAGGGAAACCAATCCGCATACTGCTGTGGCTGAAGCTCGTACTTCTGCTGCTGCTGCTGCCGGTGCTCCCTGAGGCTATGCCACTGACTCCTTTGCTGACACCTCCTCCTGAACCTGTCCCTGTGCGGGCATATCCGACTCATCCTGCTGCTCTACCAGCTCTCTAACCTGCGTACACTTGCGCGGAGCCATATCTTGCACGGCACACAACCAACAAGGATAATGATACCAACTCGGGCGGCTAGCAGTGTACTTGTACTACTATTGGGACTACCTATTGCAGTTTAAATCCACTACAAGTCTTGTCAGACTCTTGCTCTGATACCAACTGTAACAACCCTGAAAACCCAACCATCGACCCATGCTGAGGACCCGATTTTCACGGTCGCTACACACGGATCCGGAGACCCGAAAAGGCTATAAGTATGAGTCTAACGGAATATGTAAAGGAAGTAAATGTCAACTGCTAACTAGGAGCACACACGCAGAAGCAGAAAGAAAAGTGAGACCGCTGCGTAACGCTCTAGGTACAGTCCCAACACACACACACACTAGTACAAGTAAAAGCAGAGGGATAACAAGTCCCTTAAGGGCATACCCCGAGGGTGACGTACAATAAAGAGGGGGGGCCACTGCTAGCTACGGGGACCACGACTACCGCCCTGTCTCCCCTGGAAAAGAAGGGATGAGCTTCACAACAGAAGCTCAGTAGGGACCATCAATCTCCTAGTGGCTCTAACAGGTAGTCAAAACTATGTACTTAATTAAAAGACAACAGTTATATCTTCTAGCTATGAACGAAAGTGTGGAAGCAAAGCTACTAACTACCAACGGTACAGAGAACACGGTCAGAAACTCCGTAGAATCTGCATGTCGTGACCACCACACGGCTGGCTACGTAGACAGGGGGGACCCCACCTGGACACGAGACACTAGCTATGGAAAACACTACCACTAGTCAACCGATCAGGTGCGTCCACTGACGTCTTATCCTCAACCCAGGTCTAAACATCCACATCTCGTCATAGTGAGGCAGGAACACTAAGTACACAACACTAACCGCCGTAGTTTGGCCAGACTAAGGTCCCACACTTCGCCTCTCTAGGTGGTTCCAGGGCCACAAAGAGGGAGGCAGTGAGAAAAAGGACTGGCTGGCCTGCACCGGGTAGAACTCTGCGCCGTCCTCGGTCTCCCAAGCTAACCAAGAGAGCTTTGCAAACGACTCGACGCCGCTGTCCTAACCACCGTTTTCCGCTCAACTCCAGAGTCCGTGACTCGAGTATGCTCGTCGTGTAGCACCCCGAAAATTTTAATTACATAAAAACTCAAATAAATGGAAATAAATAATTTCCATAATATCAAAGTATTTAAAACATACGTATCATTAACGTATGTGCTAAAACACATCGGAAAATTCCGTAAAAATTATAAATCAACCCCAAACATTATTACTAAATGTTTCACAAAGAAATTTGTTCAAGAAAAATCGGATTAGCCAAGTTTAAAGTGTTTTGAGACTTATTATCGTAATTCTTAACTAAGTCGAAAACTCATTAACACATGTACATAAATGAGTTAGAAAATTAAATAAAAATCATATATGGACTTCAAATAATATCTTCTAATGACCATTAATAAATTTGGGTCAATAAAAATCATTTGGGCTAGGTTTAAGAATTATTGTGACCGATTATCCAAATAAGGAAATAACTCGGAAAACCGTTAACACGAAAATACGACGCAACCAAAAATTAAATAAAAGTGTTGGAGAGACTTCCAACATTATCTATTAATGACCCAATATCATGAATGGGTCAATGGAGATCAATTGGCCCAATAATCAAACAAAGCTAGAAAATGCATGGAAATTCATAACTCTAAATAGACTGAAATTAGAAAGAGGCAATTTGAGTTGAATTATGATGCAATCATGCATTCTTGGCAACCCAAATTCGTGCTTAACTATGAGGGGAGGTTTCCTAATGCCTCACACACTCAAAGGGAGGAAGAAATCCTCAAAAATAGGAAACTAACATGCCAATCCCGCAACCCTTCCTTCCTTGTTGCATTAGGACTCCTAAAACCCATAGATGCTTAAATACACCCAAACCCTAGGGAAGAGTTTAGAACTTGCTGGGGTCCTGTGGAGGAGCTCTTGGTGGCTGGGGAGCTGTGGATCAACCACAAGAAGTTCAACTTCTTCCCCCGTTCATCTGTTAAGACCTGCACAAACCACCTTCTTGAAGCCGATCAAAGGTAGGCAAAACCTAAACCAAACCTTGCAAGGTTTATACCCATGGAAAGAGGGTTAATTCTACGTTCTAACCCAAGTGGAATGCCCAAATTCCATGCAGTATACACAAAGCATTAAGCGTTCTCCTGCGAGTGGTCTGAACATGGGTTTTCTAGAAAAATGAGAATTCTTCAACCCAGAAGGTAGGTTTTCTCAAGCCAAACCTTAACATATCCTCTACCAATGTGTAGAGCATCAAGGTAACTTTCATTTCCCACTGGTTTCATCGAATTTCATTTAGTAGATTTTTAATTATAAGAGTTTTGCCAAAGTCGCGCACTATTAGGGTTTTTCCTGTTCTTCTAATTATGCACGCGATTTGACATCGAATTAGACTCAACTTTCTTCATTAAAGTTCTTCCACTTGTAGTCACGATCATCTTTTATGTTGGAGTTTTTATCCAAAGGTCTTTCTTTAGAGAGTTATAGGTATGGTAAGAGAGTCGCTGCATGATACTGCGATTTCAGGTTGCACTTAGCTTTATGTTCTTCATATATTTCTCGGGATTTGAGATCGAATTAAATCAAACTCCCAACATTAAAGTTCTTCTACTAGTTGGCCTCGTCATATTTTGTGTTGGACATTTTGTCTAAATGTCATTCGTTAGAGAGTTATAAGAGGGGTAAGTAAATCACTTCATGAGACGTGTTTTCGGGTTACCCTTGACCTATAAGCTTTTTTCTGGAAGGGCCTCTTGTGTCGACACTACCTGATCTAGTGTCGACACACTGTCCCAAATCAGCCCAAAATGTGTTCTGGGAAGGCCTCTAGTGTCGACACTACTTGATCTAGTGTCGACACACTGTCCCAGATTTACCCAGAAAGTTTCTGGGAGCTGTCTCTAGTGTCGACACTACCTGATCTAGTGTCGACACTACTTGACCAATTCTGCATTATTTTACCTTGTGTTTGAAGCATTGTGTCGACACTACCCTTGCAAAAAAATTGCATATCTTGGGTTTGATCATTACATGATGTCTACTTAATGACTTAAAAGTGTTTAACCCATTTAAAAAGCTTTAAGTACACGAACATAATTCTAATTACTTTTCTTAATGACGTGACTATTCAGATGACCTTTGATTAACTCTTTGAACTATTCTAGTTTCTTAAAATGATAAATTGTTATCTTAAAATCTTACAATCCATGTTTAGTTAAGTGCATAGTTTCATTGCATGCTATCATGTTAAAGTGTTTTTTCCGCTAGCTTGAGACCGATGGATTGAGAATTGAGACACGCGTACATCACTACACACTTGCACATCTAGTCAGCCCTTTCTTGGGAATATGGAAGCTCTCTACCGGTCATTCCGAATCGGTAGACTAGTGACCTTTTCTCCAAGGCCCCCGTAAATCTCCTCTGACCATGGATTCCCACATGGCCGACGAGTTGGTTGTACCGTTGAAATTCCCTGGAGATAGCGTGCACTTCCCATCTCTTCTTGTTCTCGTGAATGTGATTTACAATCTAGACTAAAGCCATTAATGTAAAGATTGAACAAAAGTATAAATTGTACCATTATGCTGCCGAATTTATCTCTTGACCATTGTTATCATGAAACCATGTTCAATTACTTATTACTTGTTCTCATCATCATCATGAACATGACATTACACATGCTTACGTATTGAAACTCTCATTGGCCATTATTAATGACTGTGGGTATCTACATTTAAAAATTTACATGAGATGCTGACAGGGCACGGCGTGTGTCCAAGGGCTCCAATCTAGCCCCAATGACGGCGAGTCATAGATATACTGTTAACCATGGGGTATAATGATTACTGGCGTTACATCTGCACTGGGAGTCTTGCTTGCTTATTGAATGATAGATACAATACCACATACACTTGTCCTGGTGTACATTCTTGATGGATCTTTTCTCGGTGTACATTAGTGTCTACGTGCCGGATTAGTGTTACTTGATCGTGCTCATACATTCTTTCTTGCTTGCTTGCGTGATATGGCCATCCTGCATTTAATGCAATTAGTAATATCTTGCGTTCTTGACATCAAGTGAATTCTTGCGTGCTTGTACAAAGTGATCTATTGCTAGTTCAATCTTGTCATCTTGTTCACAAATCTTGTTCTATCATAATCACTCTCTCTAGCTTTTTTATATATCATGTTTTAACGAGTTTTATTCGTACTTGCATATCATTCATCGTACTTGCCTAGTTCAAAAATGTTAATCACTTATATCATTGCCCGCACATTGAGATATAAATCCTACTGGGCTAGTTTGCTCATCCCCTACTTTTACCCAATCTAGGTGACTATGAAGTTCAAGAGGAAGAGCAAGTCGAGGATGGGAATGTGTCCGGGTGAAGAGCGTTCCAACTATGAGTCTAGTTATAGTAGTTTACTTTGAGTGATAGATTCATGTAGTAGGAAGTGAAGAATAAAATGTACTTTTTCTTTTTATTGAGTCTTAGTCCTGTAATAGTTCCCATTTGGAATACAATGAGTTGAGATTTGAATAAAAGATTAGTTGAGTTCAATATTTGGGCCCTATGATGATGTATGTTGTTATACATTTAGTGTGTGCTAGATAGAGGCTTATTTTCCGACTGTTCACGTCTCGGGATATCGTCTCGAATTATTCTGCATTAAATATCTGCTGCGTAATTCTCGGGACGTGACAGTTTAGTGGTATCAGAGACTAGGAATACCAAATAGGATATATGTCTCAGGATTAGGAGATACCTATGGAACCTAGGTCATGGAAATTAAATATAATACCTGGTGAGAATGGGTAGAGACTGGGAATACGTTAGAAGGAATAAAACACTCCTACCCATTGACTCTTATAATGTATCTAGAGACATTAATTGGTTTTCATCCTTTTCTCAGGAACCCTCATAACTCTTGCACTCAACTGCAATGGCCCGTAATCAGTGGCAAGCTATGCAAGAAACCGTGGCTGGATTGACCCAGGCATTACAAAATGTAGTTCAGGCTGGAAATCAGGCTGGAGCTGCAAGGAATGGAGCCGGTGATCTGCACCGGAATTTTAGGAGTTTAAACCCTCCTAGTTTCTCTGGGTCCCCTGACCCAGATGAGGCAGAGAATTGGCAAGAGGAAATAGAAAGGATTTTCCAAGTAATGCAATGCACCAATAGAGAGAAAGTGGTACTGGCCACTTTCCAATTTACTAAAGATGCTCGAGCATGGTGGAAGGACACCTCGGCCCACCTGTCAAATGTAGCTGAAAAGAAGAAACCATCCCTAGAAGACATTCCAATAGCCAGGGACTATCCTGATGTATTTCTAGAGGAATTACCTGGTATACCACCCGAGCGGGAGGTAAACTTCACTATTGAGTTACTCCCTGGGGCAGCCCCTGTTTCAAAGGCTCCGTATCGCATGTCCCCTGTGGAATTGCAGGAGTTGAAGAGACAGATCCAAGAACTGCTAGATCAAGATTTTATCAGGCCTAGCACATCCCCGTGGGGAGCGCCAGTACTATTCGTCAGGAAGAAGGACAGGACAATGAGGCTATGCATTGATTACCGTCAGCTGAACCAGTTGACAATAAAGAATAAGTATCCACTGCCCCACATCGACGAGCTGTTTGACCAGATCTCCGGTGCACAATATTTCTCTATGATAGATCTAAGATCTGGCTACCATCAACTAAGAATAAAGGAAGAGGATATTCACAAGTTTGCATTCCGAAGTAGATATGGTCACTATGAGTTCGTAGTCATGACGTTTGGTTTAACCAATGCTCCAGCGGCCTTCATGCAACTTATGAACAATATTTATAGGCCCTACTTGGACCAGTTTATAGTGGTGTTCATTGATGACATCCTTATTTGCTCCAAATCCAAAGAAGAACATGAGGAACACTTGAAGGTTGCTCTGCAAGTGCTCAGAGATACTCAACTCTATGCTAAACTTAGTAAGTGTGAATTCTGGATGGAGGAAGTGTCTTTCCTTGGTCACATCATATCCAAGGAGGGAATCTCTGTGGATCCATCTAAGGTGGAGGCGGTAAAGAACTGGGAAAGGCCGACAACTGTGTCGGAGATTAGAAGCTTTCTGGGTTTAGCCGGTTATTATCGCCGCTTCATTAAAGATTTCTCAAAGATAGTTGTACCATTAACCAGGTTTACCAGGCAGGAGAATCCATATGCATGGACTGATGAATGTGAAGAAAGTTTTAGGGCATTGAAGGAGCACCTTACCTCAGCACCCGTACTAACACTGCCAGTTGCTGGGGGTAGTTTCGAAGTATACACCGATGCATCCGGGATCGGCCTTGGCTATGTGCTGATGCAAGAAGGGAAAGTTATATGCTACGCGTCCAGACAATTGAAGAAGCACGAGGACAATTATCCTGTACATGATCTGGAGCTAGCTGTTGTAGTTTTCGCCTTGAAGATATGGTGTCATTATCTATATGGTGAGAAATTCATTGTGTTTTTTGACCATAAAAGCTTGAAGTATCTGTTTTCTCAGCAGGACTTGAATATGAGATAGCGGAGGTGGTTGGAGTATCTCAAAGACTTCGACTTCACGATCCAATATCATCCAGGAAAAGCAAATGTTGTGGCAGATGCTCTAAGTAGGAAGCCAATGATCACATTGTCAAGTTTAATGGTGGACGAATGGAAGTTATTAGAAGACTTCGCCAAGTTAAATATTGATGCTGACATCAAAGAGAAGGGATGCTTTGTTGCTAGTGTTAGAGAAAAACCTACACTATTGGAGGACATCACAACACTCCAAGACAATGACCCTGTACTCGTGGATATTAAGGCTAATCTAGACCAGAGGCCGGATTTCTCATTAACTAAAGATGGAAGGCTATTGTTCCGGGATCGAGTCTGTGTACCCGACCATGCAGAGACAAAGAAAATGATTATGGAAGAGGCTCACAAGACCAGATATACTATTCATCCTGGAACTACCAAAATGTATCAAGATTTGAAAAGAAGCTTTTGGTGGCCTAATATGAAGAGAGAGGTGGCGGAATATGTCGCCCGATGCTTAACATGTCAAAAGGTCAAGGCGGAACACTTGCGACCCGCAGGTAAACTCAAACCCCTAGAAATTCCGGCATGGAAATGGGAAGGTATAGGGATGGACTTTATTTTCGGACTACCCAAATCTAAAGGTGGGTTCGATGGTATCTGGGTTATTGTCGACCGCTTAACTAAGTCGGCTCACTTCTTGCCAGTGAAGAATAAGTGGTCAGTAGATGTTCTGGCTGCATTGTATGTGAAGGAAATAGTCAGATTACATGGAGTATCAGTGTCTATCGTGTCAGATAGAGACCCTAGGTTTACATCCTGCTTTTGGAAAGGACTGCACTACTCCTTGGGATCTAAACTAAACTTTAGCACGGCTTTCCATCCACAGACAGATGGTCAGATGGAGAGAACCAACCAGGTGATTGAAGATATGCTTAGAGCATGTGTCCTAGATTTTGGAGGTAGCTGGCATGAGCACTTACCTCTTGTGGAGTTCGCCTACAACAATAGCTATCAAGCCAGCATTCAAATGGCACCATTTGAAGCACTCTATGGCAGGAGTTGCCGATCTCCAATATGCTGGTATGAAGTTGGCGAGAAACAGATACTAGGACCAGAGATGATAAGGGAAACCACAGAGAAGGTAAAGCTTATTAAAGAAAGAATGGCAGTGGCGCAGCAAAGACAAAAGACATATGCGGATAATAGAAGAAGAGACCTGGAGTTTCAGATCGGTGAACATGTATTCTTGAAAGTGTCTCCAGGCCGTGGGATTAGGCGTTTTGGCATTAAAGGCAAGTTGTCACCGAGATTTTTCGGGCCTTTCGAAATCCTTGAAAGAGTCGGCGAGTGGCTTATCGTCTCGTTTTACCACCACAAATGGATGGAATACACAACGTGTTCCACATATCCATGTTGAAAAAGTATGTACGGGATCCGTGACATGTCATAGAATATGAGCTCCTGGAATTCAACGAAGACGGAACATATCAAGAGAAGCCAATCAAGATTGTGGATCGTGAATTGTGCCAATTAAGGAACAAGGTCATCCCATTAGTAAGGGTTAGATGGAATCAACGCATGGATGAAGACGACACGTGGGAAACCGAGGAAACAATGCGCAAAAGATACCCGGAGCTATTCACAAGTACACCTCACTTGTACAATAACTTTCTATACATGAATTTGGGGACCAAATTCTCTTAAGTGGGGGAGGGTGTAACACCCCGAAAATTTTAATTACATAAAAAATCAAATAAATGGAAATAAATAATTTTCATAATATCAGAGTATTTAAAACATACGTATCATTAACGTATGTGCTAAAATACATCGAAAATTTCGTAAAAATTATAAATCAACCCCAAACATTATTACTAAATTTTCACAAAGAAATTTGTGTCAAGAAAAATCGGATTAGGCAAGTTTAAAGTGTTTTGCGACTTATTATCGTAATTCTTAACTAAGTCGAAAACTCATTACCACATGTACTTAAATGAGTTATAAAATTAAATAAAAATCATATATAGACTTCAAATAATATCTTCTAATGACCCATTAATAAAGTTGGGTCAATAAAAATTATTTGGGCTAGGCTTAAGAATTATTGTGACCGATTATCCAAATAAGGAAATAACTCGGAAAACCGTTAACATGAAAATACGACGCAACCAAAAATTAAATAAAAGTGTTGGAGAGACTTCCAACATTATCTATTAATGACCCAATATCATGAATGGGCCAATGGAGATCAATTGGCCCAATAATCAAACGAAGCTAGAAAATGCATGGAAATTCGTAACTCTAAATAGGCTGAAATTAGAAAGAGGCTATTTGAGTTGAATTAGGATACAATCATGTATTCTTGGCAACCCAAATTCGTGCTTAACTATGAGGGGAGGTTTCCTAATGTCTCACACACTCAAAGGGAGGAAGAAATCCTCAAAAATAGGAAACTAACATGCCAATCCCGCAACCCTTCCTTCCTTGTTGCATTAGGACTCCTAAAACCCATAGATGCTTAAATACACCCAAACCCTAGGGACGAGTTTAGAACTTGCTGGGGTCCTGTGGAGGAGCTCTTGGTG
Organism: Colocasia esculenta; assembly: GCA_014218235.1. Lineage (NCBI taxonomy): Eukaryota > Viridiplantae > Streptophyta > Magnoliopsida > Alismatales > Araceae > Colocasia > Colocasia esculenta. The sequence goes on from CM024762.1 coordinate 107,923,855, forward strand.
GCTGGGGAGCTGTGGATCAACCACAAGAAGTTCATCTTCTTCCCCCGTTCATCTGTTAAGACCTGCACAAACTACATTCTTGAAGCCGATCAAAGGTAGGCAAAACCTAAACCAAACCTTGCAAGGCTTATACCCCTGGAAAGAGGGTCAAGTCTACGTTCTAACCCAAGTGGAATGTCCAAATTCCATGTAGTATACAAGAAGCATTAAGCGTTCTCCTGCGAGTGGTCTGAACATGGATTTTCTGGAAAAATGAGAATTCTTCAACTAGAAGGTAGGTTTTCTCAGGCCAAACCTTAACATATCCTCTACCAATGTGTAGAGCATCAAGTTAACTTTCATTTCCCACTGGTTTCATTGAATTTCCTTTAGTAGATTTTTAATTATAAGAGTTTTGCCAAAGTCGCGTACTGTTAGGGTTTTTCTTGTTCTTCTTATTATGCACGCGATTTGACACCGAATTAGACTAAAATTTCTTCATTAAAGTTCTTCCACTTGTAGTCACGATCATCTTTTATGTTGGAAGTTTTATCCAAAGGTCTTTTGTTAGAGAGTTATAGGTATGGTAAGAGAGTCGCTGCATGATACTGCGATTTCAGGTTGCACTTAGCTTTATGTTCTTCATATATTTCTCGGAATTCGAGACCGAATTAGATCAAACTCCCAACATTAAAGTTCTTCTACTAGTTGTCCTCGTCATATTTTGTGTTGGACATTTTGTCTAAATGTCATTTGTTAGAGAGTTATAAGAGGGGTAAGTAAATCACTTCATGAGACGTGTTTTTGGGTTACCCTTGACCTATAAGTTTTTTTCTGGAAGGGCCTCTAGTGTCGACACTACCTGATCTAGTGTCGACACACTGTCCCAAATCAGCCCAAAATGTGTTCTGGGAAGGCCTCTAGTGTCGACACTACTTGATCTAGTGTCGACACACTGTCCCAGATTTACCCAGAAAGTTTCTGGGAGCTGTCTCTAGTGTCGACACTATCTGATTTAGTGTCGACACTACTTGACCAATTCTGCATTATTTTACCTTGTGTTTGAAGCATTGTGTCGACACCAGTAAGGGGTGTGTCGACACTACCCTTGCAAAAAAATTGCATATCTTGGGTCTGATGATTACATCATGTCTACTTAATAACTTAAAAGTGTTTAACCCATTTAAAAAGCTTTAAGTACACGAACATAATTCTAATTGCTTTTCTTAATGACGTGACTATTCAGATGACCTTTGATTAACTCTTTGAACTATTCTAGTTTCTTAAAATGACAAATTGTTATCTTAAAATCTTACAATCCATGTTTAGTTAAGTGCATAGTTTCATTGCATGCTATCATGTTAAAGTGTTTTTCCGCTAGCTTGAGACCGATGGATTGATAATTGAGACACGCGTACATCACTACACACTTGCACATCTAGTCAGCCCTTTCTTGGGAATATGGAAGCTCTCTACCGGTCATTCCGAATCGATAGACTAGTGACCTTTTCTCCAAGGCCCCCGTAAATCTCCTCTGACTATGGATTCCCACATGGCCGACGAGTTGGTTGTACCGTTGAAATTCCCTGGAGATAGCGTGCACTTCCCATCTCTTCTTGTTCTCGTGAGTGTGATTTACAATCTAGACTAAAGCCATTAATGTAAAGATTGAACAAAAGTATAAATTGTACCATTATGCTGCCGAATTTATCTCTTGACCATTGTTATCATGAAATCATGTTCAATTACTTATTACTTGTTCTCATCATCATCATGAACATGACATTACACATGCTTACGTATTGAAACTCTCATTGGCCATTATTAATGACTATGGGTATCTACATTTAAAATTTACATGAGATGCTGACAGGGCACGGCGTGTGTCCAAGGGCTCCAATCTAGCCCCAATGACGGCGAGTCATAGATATACTGTTAACCATGGGGTATAACGATTACTGGCGTTGCATCTGCGCTGGGAGTCTTGCTTGCTTATTGAATGATAGATACAATACCCAAACACGTGTCCTGGTGTACATTCTTAATGGATCTTTCTCGTGTACATTAGTGTCTACATGCCGGATTAGTGTTACTTGATCGTGCTCATACATTCTTTCTTGCTTGCTTGCGTGATATGGCCATCCTGCATTTAATGCAATTAGTGATATCTTGCGTTCTTGACATCAAGTGAATTCTTGCGTGCTTGTACAAAGTGATCTATTGCTAGTTCTATCTTGTCATCTTGTTCGCAAATCTTGTTCTATCATAATCACTCTCTTTAGCTTGTTTTATATATCATGTTTTAACGAGTTTTATTCATACTTGCATATCATTCATCGTACTTGCCTAGTTCAAAAATGTTAATCACTTATATCATTGCCCGCACATTGAGATATAAATCCTACTAGGCTAGTTTGCCCATCCCCTACTTTTACCCAATCTAGGTGACTATGAAGTTCAAGAGGAAGAGCAAGTCGAGGATGGGAATGTGTCCGAGTGAAGAGTGTTCCAACTATGAGTCTAGTTATAGTAGTTGCTTTGAGTGATAGATTCATGTAGTAGGAAGTGGAATAAAATGTACTTTTTCTTTTTATTGAGTCTTAGTCCTGTAATAGTTCCCATTTGGAATACAATGAGTTGAGATTTGAATAAAATATTAGTTGAGTTCAATATTTGGGCCCTATGATGATGTATGTTGTTATACATTTAGTGTGTGCTAGCTAGAGGCTTATTTGCCGACTGTTCACGTCTCGGGATATCGTCTCGAATTATTCCGCATTAAATATCTGCTGTGTAATTTTCGAGACGTGACAGTTTAGTGGTATCAGATACTAGGAATACCAAATAGGATATATGTCTCAGGATTAGGAGATACCTATGGAACCTAGGTCATGGAAATTAAATATAATACCTGGTGAGAATGGGTAGAGACTGGGAATATGTTAGAAGGAATAAACACTCCTACCCATTGACTCTTATAATGTATCTAGAGACATTAATTGGTTTTCATCCTTTCTCAGGAACCCTCATAACTCTTGCACTCAACTGCAATGGCCCGTAATCAGTGGCAAGCTGTGCAAGAAACCGTGGCTGGATTGACCCAGCATTACAAAATGTAGTTCAGGCTGGAAATCAGGCTGGAGCTGCAAGGAATGTACCCGGTGATCTGCACTGGAATTTTAGGAGTTTAAACCCTCCTCGTTTCTATGGGTCCCCTAACCCAGATGAGGCAGAGAATTGGCAAGAGGAAATAGAAAGGATTTTCCAAGTAATGCAATGCACCAATAGAGAGAAAGTGGTACTGGCCACTTTCCAATTTACTAAAGATGCTCGAGCATGGTGGAAGGCCACCTCGGCCCACCTGCCAAATGTAGCTGAACTAGAAACAGGAAAGAGAGCGAGAGCGCTGCGTACCGCTCTAAGTACAGTCCTAACGCACGCACGCTAGTACAAGTAAAAGGCAGGGGAAGAACAAGTTCCTTAGGGGCATACCCCGAGGGTGACGTACACTGAAAAAAAGTGGGGAACCACTACTAGCTACGGGGACCTCGCCTACCGCCCCGTCTCCTCCGCCCGGCGAGTGCCCTGCCACTGCTGAGAAGTCTCACCTGGGAAAAGGAGGGATGAACTTCACAACAGAAGCTCAGTAGGGACTACCAATCTCCAACTAGCTCTAACAGGTAGAAGAATATAATAAATAAATGACAGCAGTTTATATCTTCTACCTATAAATGGAAGTGCGGAAGCGAAGCTACAACTAGCGCGGTATTGGAACACAACATGGTCGAAAACTCTGTATGACTGCTAATCGTGACCACCACAAGGCTAGCAAACACAGACAGAGGGGACTCCGTTCGGACAAGGAACACTAGCTACGAAAAGCACTACCACTAGTCAAGGGTCAGGTGTGCCCACCGACATCTTACCCTCGACCCGGGTCCTGACCCTCACGTCTCATCAGAGTGAGGTAGGACACAAAGTACACAACAGTAACCTCCGTAGTCTGACCGGACTACGGTCCCACGCCTGACCTCTCCAAGCGGTTCCGAGACTGCAAGGAGCGAGGCAGTGAGAAGCAGGACTGGCTGGCCTACACGGGTAGAACTCCTAACCATCCTCGGCATCCCAGACCAACCACGAGAGCTCTGCAAGCGACTCAACGCCACTGTCCTAACCATCGTTTACCCCTCAGCTCCAGAGTTTGCTAGCTGGGCTGCCAACTCGAGCACACTCGTAGCCCGGAGTACTCCCTCAATAGGCTCCCAAGGATGGGGGTCATAGGCAATGGTAACAACCTCTCACACGGGACAAGCCCTCAAGTGCCGCGCACCGGGAGAACGACTAGTGTAGGACCGTACTAGGAAACTAGCACAGGTGCCACGGGTACAGTAAAAGAAGCAGAAACGGCGAAGACCAACACCTGTCTCTCGACTGTAGTCGCGACCCATCGGGCCGTCGCGACCTTGTCGCGACGCCCGACCGTGTCGCGACACTGTCGTGGCGGCCACCGCCATCGCGACTAGGTCGCGACACTCTAAGAGCGCCGCAATCATGTCGCGACCGGCCTGGCTATCGCGACAAGATCGCGACCTCCATGGTGGTCGCGTCTTCAGCAGAGGGGGTTCCGGATTACTCCTTTTGGTGACCGCCCCAAAAACACGAAACGAGCATTCCACAGGGGCAGGGGCATGCTTAACATGTATTTAAAGCTATAAATCATGCAAACCACCCATACAACCCCACAAACATGGATTTAACAAGAATCTACGCTAGAAGGGGAAAACTCACTCAACCACGAGCATGGATCCTCACTCTCCTGCAACCACAAACCATGAGGAGACAACATCTCTAAGGGGAGGGGAGCATGCTTAGGGCGAGAGGATCAAGGGTCCCTACCTCCACGCGAAAATCAAACCTGTTAGGGCCTTCTCGTAGGAATGGCCGCCTCCTCCTCGCTCCAAACGAAACAACCACGTCCCCTGCACGAACGGAACGACACCCTCCTCAGCACGGACACCTCGAGCTCAAAGAAACGCCAAGGAAATGGAAGGGGAGCTCGGAGGGAAAGAGAGGGGGAGAAGAAGGAGAGGAAGAGGGTGAGGGGGAGAATGTGGCGTGGCATTCGGTTTTAAACCGACGGCCCCCAGAACGCGACCGGCCGACCTGGCATGACACCTAACGTGTCGCGATGCCCGTAGGTGGCGCGACCATGTCGTGACGGCCACCCCTGGCGCGACCCCGAAAAAGTGGTCAAACTTCAAAGATCGGAAAAGAAATCGCGACGGCTTACCAGGCCTCCTCAATGCTGTGCTTGCCTGACACCCGACAAAGCCATTCTGACAGAAAGGACAGTGGTCACGTCTGTCAGAAAAGCAGTCGCAATGCCATTAGAAGCCGCGACAAGGATGCGTCAGCCACCCCTGCTACGACAAGAACATGGTGGCCGGGTGCGGCGCGACCTTAAACCGGTCACAGCAGGCTGCTCTGGCGTGACCTTGTCACGACCAGGGCACCTATCGCGACCCTGAGGTCGGGACCAGAGGCCCAAGGGGGTCGGGTCTTACACATCGCGACCTTGTCGCAACGCCCAGACCTATCGTGACACTATCGCGGCGGCCCAAGCCATTGCGACCTTGTCGCGACACCCAAGAGCGTCGCGATGATGTCACGGCGGCCTTGCCGGTCACGACATCATCACGACCTCTATAGCGGTCTCGTCTTCAGCCAAGGGGGGTTCCGGGATGATCCTCTCAGAGACCACCCCAAATCCGATACAATCGCATTCCATAGGGGGAAGGGAGCATGGGAAACATATGGGAAAGCTCATAAATCATCCAAACCACCCTTAAACCCCATAAAACATGGATTTACAACGAATCTACGCTCGATGGAAGCCTCACTCATAAGAGCATGATTCTTACACTCCCACGACCCCAAACCACGAGGAACCACAAACTCAAGGGGGAAGGGAGCATGCTAAGGTGAGAGGAGTCAAGGGTCCCTACCTCCAAGAGTAGAGCCGACCCGTTGGCACCTTCACGTCGGAATGGCCACCTCCTCCTCGCTCCAAGCTCCATGATCATGCCGCCTGCACAAACGGGACATCACCTCCCACCACGAGCATTCCAAGCACGCCGAGAAACCACCGGAGAAGGGAGAACTCAGAGGAGGAAGAAGAAGGGGGAAGAAGAGGAAGGAAAGGGTGAGAGGGGGAAATAGGGCGCAGCCCTCGATTTTAAACCGATGGGCCCCAAGACGTGACGGGTCGGCCTAACGTGACAACAACCATGTCGTGACACCCAAGAGCGTCGTGACCATGTCATGGCGGCTACCCCGGCGCGACTCCTAAAGGCGGTCAAACCTCAAAGACCGGGAAACCAGAACGCATCGGCTGACCAGGTCGCGTCAACACTGTACGCACCTGACACCTGACATGACCATTCTGACAAACGGGACATCGGTCAAGTCTGTCAGAAAAGCAATCGCGTCGCCTGCAGACGGCGCGACGGCCACCCCCGTCGCGACTAGAATGCAATGGCCAGGTGCGTCGCCACACAAACCTGTCGCGACGGGCTCCCCTTTCGTGACTTTGAGGACGGGGCCAATGGCTCAAGGGGGCCGGGTCTTACAAAGTTCCACTTCGTCATATAGAAAGCTAACTTCTTCATATCCGAAGTTCACTTCAACTGACTATGTGTTTCAGCTTCGACCTACAACATTAATTTCTGTACATATGAAGTTCCACTTCATCATATCCGAAGTTCACTCCATCATACACGAAATTGGCACTTCGTCAGGCATGCATTATACTATATATCCCTTACAGTCAATTAGTGTAAACATAGTAAGCCTAAGTGTTGACACCTTGTCAGGCATGCATTATTTCATCAAAGAAATTTTTCTAAGTACACATATCATGCTGACTCCGACTCTCCCGAAGTCGTAGCCTCACTCCGACTTCTAAACAGTCGAAGTACACATTGATTACTGTTCTATCCACATCGATTGCTTAAACATGGATTACATTGAAACATCGATTACCTTTAAACATCGATTGTCTTTTCACTTAAACATCATTTACCTTTCACTTATACATCGATTGCTTCTTTATCTCACATCGATTACTGTTATTTTGATTGATCTCACTCTGATTCTTTGAAAGTCGAAGTATAACATCAACTTCTTGATCATCTATACTTAAATGTTTTTAAATATCTGTTATTATTTTTGTAGAAATGTTAATTTATTCTTAGTGCGATTAATGTTTTAATTTTTATGAACTATTCAATGAACTAGATGAACACATGATGTGCACTATGTAACTTTCTGTGTGTTATCAAAATAATAATATTTAAATAAGCTTTGTACTTCTCTATTGTTCTGTTTAATGCTTAATGTCATTTCCAAATATCAGTTTCTTAGTTAATCTTTTCAGAATGCTATGTGTCTCTCAAAGACATGTGCTAGCATGATTCATAATATCCAGTTTCCAAATTTTAAGGAAAAATTCCCTCTGCAGCTGTACTATGTGCCAAGTAGGTGTCTATTCCTCTTGAATGCTCACTTAACCCTATACTATTCAAAGGACAGACTGTCTGTCTGAAACTAGTAGATATCTATTAGAAACTATCTGTCTCTTACCTTCTTACATTATTTTATATCTCTCAAAACTAACCTCGAAAAAAGGAAAATACTTGATATGGTTTTTGTAGAGATTCAGGAAAAGATATATGAAGAAGAGCCATGCAACTATCAGCATAACCTAAAGCTGTTGAGACTCAAAAGACAGAAGACTTGCTTTCTGATGACCACATCTCAGCTCTCTCAAGTCTCAAAACCCAACATTTAGATTAAAACAACTACTTTCAATGGGAAACAAAAGACTAAAGCATATATATGAAGCTGAAGTTTTGAAAGGGTGACACAATCAACAATACAAGAAGAGACATAGAGTATATAAGCATACACGACCACATTCCACACAGCAAGAAAAGTGAGAAGCACACAAGATCTGAAGAAAGCCAGCAGATTCAAGCTTTGACTTCTTGCTTTCAAGTGTTCTTGGGTGTCATTTATACTTCTAGATTCTCTTAGCCAACCATCCTTGAGTCAGAAAGAGTTAGAGCTTTCAATCCCATTTGTAGTCTCTTTCTAACCGTTCGTGTTTGCTCATCCTTCAGAGCAGACACACTGTGTTCTTTTATGTGTAAGAAACCAATGGGGGGTTTGTTCCCTGTAGTGCCCCTCTGTGAGGGAAGACCTACGGTTGTAGGTGATTGTAATACCTCTCTGTGAAGGAAGACTTGCTAGGGTGCAAGTGGGTTGTGATACCTCTCAGGTTGAGAGAAGGCCAAGTTTTCTTGGCAGTTAGTGAAAATCCCAAGGGGTGCTTGGGGACTGGACGTAGGACTCCTTATTGATAGGAGATCCGAACCAGGATAAATCTGCACTTGTGTGATTGTTTCCGCCAAGTTCTCACTTGTTTCACACACATCACACTATGTACTAATGATACTATCTAATGTGATTTATTTTCAGATAAAATTTAAAAGTGCAAGAAGTCCTATTCACCGCCACCCCCCCCCCCCCTCTAGACATCTAAAGTGCCATCTTGATCCAACAAGTGGTATCAGAGTTAGGCTCTTTCATTCATCTGATACCAAGAAGTGGTATCAAAGCGAGGTCTTCTCAGAAGAATCAGAAGATTTGAGAAGAGATGGTAGTTGAAGCTCACAACTATGAAGGACAGTCCGTCATAAGACCACCATTCTTTGATGGAGAAGATTACCAATATTGGAAGATGAGAATGGAATGCTTCATCCGAGGCACAGACTTTGATCTGTGGCAGCTAATAGAGCAAGGTGATTTTACTATACTTGCTGATGGTACATCTGCCTTATCGATAGCTGATAAAAGAAATATGTCTCTAAACTACAAAGCTAAGAATTACTTATGATGTGCATTATCTAAAAAAGAATTGAATAGATTATCCACATGTAAAACTGCAAAAGAAATGTGGGATAATGGCTCATGAGATTAACATGGAAAGATTTTCTGAAAGCTCTTTGAAAAAGAATTGTTAAATACTTTGAAGGTTGCAGATTCCTCTTCATCATCCTTTGATGACTCAAAAGAAAAATCTAAAGACAGTGATGATGAAGCTATGCTATCAAAAAATCTTCAAAGGATCCTTGCCAAGAAAAAGAAGCTTGGCTCAAAGAGATACTTCAAAAGGGAAAAGAAGAAGGAGCCAACATGCTATGAATGCAACCAACCAAGACATTAAAAATCAGAATGTCCTAAGCTCAAAAACAAAGATCATGCTGATAAGCATGAGAAAAAGTAAGACAAAGAAAGAAAGTTTAGAAAATACAAGAAGAAAGCAATGGCCGCAGCATGGGACAATGAGGAAGTGACAAGCTCAGAAGCTTCAAGTTCAGAATCAGAAGGAGAAGAGTAAGTAAATCTAGCCCTCATGGCAGTACTAGATTAAGTAACATTTGAAACATCATTTACTTCATGTTCAGAATCTGATTCTGACAGTTTAGAAGATGCATTTAATGAATTGTGTGATAAATATCAAACTGTAATTAAACAAATGTAAGTAGTTAAATTAAATCTGATAAACCAAGAAAAATCTAACATCTTTCAAAAAAATGAAGTAGAAAGATTAGGACAACACTTATTAGAAACTAAAAGAACAAATGAATTGTGATGTGAAGATTTAAAGACTAAAAATGGTAAAATTAAAGAACTCTAAACAAATCTAAATGAATTGAAAATGAAGAAAAATGGAGAGAGAAAATGATTACTTGAGAGCATCCTTAGATAAATAACTAATTGCAAAACATCCTTAGTTGTAAAACTAAAAGGTGCCAGAATATGTAAAAGAAATATGGAGTAGGTTATACATTTCTAATAAATGTAGAAGAAATTACTTATCCTGAAAAATACCTAACTCTTAAATTTGTAAAAGAAAAAAGAATTAAAAATCCAAAAATGGTTAATCATTATGTTTACAAATAGAAACTTAAAGTAAATAACACTACAAATTCAAATTATGCATATGATTTATGTTGTAGTCACTGCAATCAATTAGGATACACAGTTAGCACCTGCACCACTAGACATTGGCACTGGATTCCGAAAACTAACCACCAATGACTCACGAAAATTTGTGTAGCAAAAGTCTCAACTTAATTTTGTTTGCAGGGGCGCCTGAGAGCATCCAAATGATATTTGGATAGTGGGTGCTCTAGGCATATGATAGGAGACAAAAAATTATTCACAAGTTTAGTAATGAGTTGGTCAAGTCACATATCATAATAATGGAAAAGAAAAAGTGATAGGATTTGGAACAGTAGGAATAAAGAAAAAGATTTAATAGAAGATGTTATGTGCATTGAAGGATTAAAGTATAACCTCATTAGTATTCAGTTATGTGACAATGGTCACTTGGTAAAATTTCAGAACGACAAGTATGTTATTCCGTGGCGAACTAGTTAGGATAGTGTTAGAACTCTATTTAGAATATTTATGAATCATAATAGTGATTATCTTGCCCATTTTTAATTTATTAATAATTTAGGTACGAAATTAGGCCTATTTATTTCTAATCCATCATTGGGCTTTTGCTTTATGGCCCAACAACTCATATATGCACTATTAATGAAAGCCCATCACTTGTTTTTGCTTAATGAGTCTTATTCATATTTCTTTCAATTTAATCTATTTATCTCAATTTAAAAATTGAGAGTGCTACACCCCATCTGCTAGGGTTCTCTGTTGGGCAGAGAAACATGAAGCGGAGGGTGAGCAGTGGCGCATGAGCAGTGGAAGGCGAGCAATGGCTCGTCTCCGGCGAGTAGCGGAGGGGGAGTAGCAGTGCATCTCTGATGAGTAGGGGAGGGCGAGCAGCGACACATGAGCAACGGAGGCTTTGCAGCAGCGCATCTTTGACGAGTAGTAGATGGGTAGCAGCGGTGCATCTCCAGCGAGCAGCGAAGGGCAGGCAACAATACATCTCCGGTGAGTAGCAGAGGAATTCGCGAAGGGCAAGTTTGTGAGAAACCCGACGACACTTCTCTACGCAGTAAGCTCTTTCTATCTTCTATTGCCATGAGATCTTTAGGGTTGTTTGTTAAAGGATTAGATCCTTTTAAGATGTTTGTTCCAATTTGTGAAAAAAGTCTATTGCCGCAAAGGTCAAGTCTGTTAAATTTGTAGACTTCATGATTTCTGAGATGTTTTCTGTTAAAGTTTTAGCTCCTTTCAATCGATGATCAAAAGGTGTGTCTTCATGATTTCTGGGATGTTTTTTGTATTTCTTTTTCAAAGGAACAAAAGACCTTATTTTCTGTATTAGTTTTGCAATGGAACAGAAGACCTTAATTTTCTTTGGTACTTGGCTACTGTTGCCAGAAGCAGTATTTGCAAGGTAATGGAAATACATATTGTCTATTCCAATTTGCGAGAAAAAAAAGATTGTTAGTAGTGTGTCATAACGCTTTGAATGGTGAAAGGGTGCAGAGTTTTCTCTCGCCGCAGCAGCCTAACTATGTTTTCATTATTTATGATCATGGAAAACCTATTGTCTTGCAGCTACTCAAGTATCATGGATCGAATTATAGGTATATTTACCTATAAAGATGAAGCTTATGCCATCCACTTGTATTAGGGAATAGGCTTGGATGAGGTTGTCTGTGACATGGCTAGTAGGTGGAAGATTTGTGTGGATAAAGTGGAGTTGAAATGTGTGCTACCTGAGTTAGCTAGCTTTAAAATGAGAATTACAAATGGAGAAAATATTGACAAGATGGTAGATATGCATATTACTCTTGGTGCAAAGGTGGTGATTGTGCAAGTAAGCAGTTATGGTGCATAAGAACTTATAAGCACCAGGTATTTATTATGAACTATGTCATTGCATAATTATTTTGAATAAGTCACTTAGAAATTTAAAGTAGTTATGTCTTCATGCAGACCATCTTGTACACTCTTTTGAAAGTATTAGTCACTTAAACGCTCATGTCGTGATGTCATCTCAAGAAGGGAGTAAGAGGGCAAACCTATGGTATAATATTATACACTCAGTTGGTCAAACATTCAACAATGTTGAACATGTTGTGGTGATTTGATTAACTATGCTATTATAAGAGGATTTGATTACATGTTCATTAAGAATGACCTAACATGTGTGACAATGAAATGTAGATTTTCTCAATGGTACATGCATGCAATTTGGGTTGGTGGGGGTCTCATTTTGATATTAAGTAATTTAATAATGTGCACATCTGTGGTGGGGCTTGAGCACACAAAAACACCCTAGACTTCAAAGAAATGGATTGGTTCTATCATTGCTGAGAAATTGCAGATACTCCATTATATTGACCGAAAGACATAAAGAAGGATATCTTTAGGAATTATGGAGCGGATGTGCCATATTATCAGGCATGGTGGGGCAAGGAGTTTACTGAAAAAGAGGTCAATGAAGATGAGAGATGTTCCCTTGATGGTTTACGTTGGTATAAAGATGCTATTGAGTGGTCTAATCCTAATAGCATTGTGGATCTTGATGTCTCTACCGAAGGTCGCTTCATAAGATTTTTTATTTCTTTCCATGCTAATATTATTGGTTTTGAGAGGGGATGTAGACCACTTCTATTTCTAGATGGTACCTTTCTAAAGAACAAGTACAAAGGCATTCTTCTTGCTACCACCACTTGTGAATGCGCATAATACACCACAAAGAAATAATTAAAAAAGATAATATTTTGTTGATGAAATTAGAAAAAAGAAGATAAAGAGAGTGGAGTGTGTGTGTGCACTATGGATGGAGGTGTGATCGCCAGGTACACGAGGGTACCGAAGGAGTGAGCGAAGGGCAGATTACTTACCTTCACTCGAAGATCGCGGGAGTTGAGGTGGTGGGTTGACTCTTACTTCTCCAACTGGTCGGCTGGCGAAGAAGACTTTAACTGATTTGGTTACCTTGGAAGAAAGATCAAACAAACAAACAAGTGAAGAGATGATTAGGCCAAGTTGTGCAGAATCAAATTCAAAGATGATGAATGAAAATATTGCATGGGCTTGAACACACCTTGTGGAGGTGATGTAAAACCTCTAAAAGTGTAGGTGAGAGATGAATGATGTGTGTGTGTGAAGAAACTATGGTGAGGATGTGATGAATGCACTATAAGATGAATAATATAAAGAGAATTGAAGAAGAGAGAGAAAAATCTGAGGGAGAAAAGCCCAGGCACGCAGTAGTGGAGAAGAAGAAGACTCCTCCTTGCTTGCTCCAATGAACTTGAGAGGTTGGAGAACAATCCTCTAATTGAAGAACACTTTTGAAGCTTGCTTGAGGGGGGGGGGGGGGTTCTTCTCTTTAAGATTCAGACTTGATGGCTTGGGAACACAGCAGGGCTTCGTGTAATGACACAATTATTTCGGATCTATGTTTAATGGCTCTGGAGTGGTGCTCTTGACCAAGAGTTGTCATTGGGCCTTGTTTGTGGTTTCCATGCATTGTGTGGGCGTTGTGGGCCAGAGGTTCTAGCCCAAATAGCCCGTTGGTTCCGTGGTTGTGAATGCAACAGAGCAAGTCGTCATGATTTAAACTTGACGGTCTCTCCCATCGCGATTCACAGAACCGCCTTTGTGTTTAGCAGTGCTTTGGGTTTCCATTGGCGACGGCTAGGGTTGTCGCATTTAACTCTTAAAATCGACGTCTGACTACGTCGTGATTTTGAACCATGGTTTAATTGCCATGTTTTGCTCAGACAGAGTAGAGGAGCTCTATCCATGCGAAGGGGGAGATGTTGTAGAGATCCTAGGGTGATTTCTAGTAACTGGTGGCTCGTGCGGTGCGGGTTCCACGCGGGGATGGCGTCTGGAGCGTGGGCACACCGGTGGCGAGGTGTTCTTCGCGTTCTTCGGGCTCGTTCAGTTGGTAGGGAGACTACCCTTTTGTTTTAGTTTGATTTAAATGGTTTAAAGGGTGGAAATCATGTATGGGTGGTTTGCCATATTGTGGATATCTTGTTTATTGCCTTAGCTTGATATGTGAACCAAATATGTGTTGGTTTCCAGTGGTAATGGTGGGTTCGGCCTGTGAGCTGAACTCACTGTCACGTCTGAAATGCGACGCGGTGCACTGTCATGTTCATGGTATGAACGCGGCACCATGCATCGTCGCATTTCTAACTTTTATCTGGTGTGCTGTGGCGGTGGTTTGGACGCGACCACTCGACCCATCATGTTCTTCCTGAATAAGATAGTGTGGTCTGTCATGATTCGATGTGGTGTTTAGTGTGGTCCTTATCGCGACGTATTGTGACGTTGCAATTTAGATGTTGACTATCGTTGTTGACCGGTTAAGCTTGAAGGTGATGTATCGGGTCGTCGCGATATGGTCGCGACACTGAGCCCTGTCGCGTTAAAGTTTTGAATTGTGTCTGGATAGGCCATCACGATTTGAAAGGCGACGCCTGTGTCTGTTGCGTTTCAGCTTATGTGGTTAGCTTGTGGTGGCTGGGCAGTGAGGTTCTAGTGTGAACCAAGCCTTGGTCTTTTGCTGTCTTTTAAATGTTACTTAAGATGGTTAATGTTAGTAAAGCATGTGTAGGGTCAAGAGTTAGTGTATGGTTAGTTAGTGGTTTATGTTGATTATGGATTTATTAAGTTAAGTGGTTATTGTTCATTGTGTTTAATGTTGCTATGGAGGTCATGAGATGACCAATGACAGGCAAGGTTATTATACGATAATGTGGTTCATGTATACATAGGTGTATGTTGGCCTGGAGGTCACTTGGTGACCGGTGACAAGCTAACTATGATATAAGTACATATTGTGGTTTGTGCGTTTGCCGAGTTTGGTGGTTCGGCACCTATTCCGGAATACCTCTTCAGTCGGGTACCCCAGGTTCTATGCGAACTAGGCACATATATTCGTTGTGCTTGGGGCATGTCCCGGTACGGTGTGTACCACTGAGGTCTGAGTCGTCTTCCTGGACACCCTCATTCCTATGTTTGAGTTGTACGTCCGGCTGAGGGAAAGATGACTGGGGATAACGACTTGTGTTTGTGGGTGTGCAGTCGCTTGTAGCGCACTCGTGGTTGGGGGGACGGACACCAGTAGATGTACTGGTCCCTAGCTAGTCTTGTGTTTCCAGTGCCTCACTTTAGGGAGCTCGAGCCGGAGTCCCTAAAGGTGCCAGGCATGGGCCTGCAGCTATGTGGTCTGCAGGTGTGGTGTTGGTTGGTCTCCATTGTTGGTAGGCTTACTTTGTGTATTTGTGGAGTGGTAGCTGGACTGAGTAGTCCGTGGCTACGAGACTGAGAGGTGGTTCTTTGCTGTATTGTCTGGGTTGGATACTTGCGTCATGAATCAGTAGTCTGTTCCCATATGGTGGTGTCGTTCCTTTCTGACTCGTGTTTTGCCACTGGTTGTGACTTGTATGTAGTGACTCGGTGGTTGAGGTTTTACCCGTTGGGGTGTGCCTTGGTGGTGGCACCGTTGTGGTTGTGGTTCCGTGGTGGTACCTCATGGTAGTAGGTACCTATACCCTTCGTAGGTAGCTTTGTGTTGTGGTACGTCGGGTACCAGCCTCTTCAAGTGTTGAGGTGAGCTTGTGTTTTGTGGAGGTTGTGTGGTGTGACCTTCCGCACGTTGTGTTTTACCCTTCTTTGGGTAAGCTTCCGATTATGGTTTTAGTGTGTGGTGTATTGGCTTGCTGATGCCAGTCCTATTGCCCTACATGGGTAGGTTGCCTGTGAAGCTTGTAGCCTAGAGAGTAGTTTACCTGTGAGGCTTGTAGCTTAGGCGACTAGTTGTTGTAGTGGTTTGACTGTGAGGGGTGTGGCCTAGGCATTTTAGTTGTTGGACGAACTAGTAGTGCTATGCTAGTCCTATTATTCCTCCTACCTTCCGAGATCTCTGTTAGCTGATGTAATTATGTTTTAATTGTTGTTAATCATGATTATTGTGAGCATGTTATGGTTGTTGAACCACTCTTACCCTTATATTTTGGTGATAACAAAACTTATGATTAATTAAATATTATTAAATATTTTTAATATTATGTTTTCCTAATAAATATAAATTTATGGTACTATCGCTGTGAGTTTTGCATTGAAAAGCTAAATCGATATCTATTCAATATACATCGATTTCAGTTCACAAAATGCCACATGGATTCAGTTGAACACATCGATTTCCTTGATAAAACAACGATTTGATCGGTGTAACGATTCGAGAAGTTAAAACAACGATTTGATCGGTGTAACTATTCGATAAGTTAAACAACGACTTGATCGCTGTAACGATTCGATAAGTTAAACAACGAGTTGATCGCTATAACGATTCGACAAGTTAATACAACGATTTGATAGCAAACAACGATTTGCTCTCACTTAAAGAACGATTTGGTCGAAACAACGATTCGCCTTAACTAAAAGAACGATTTGGTCTTGAGCAACGATTTGTTTCTACTTAAACAACGATTTGCTCATACTTGAACAACGATTTACTTACACATAGATTTCAACTTAAACATCGATTTCCTTTATACTCAGATATTTCAAAATGGTGTTGGCTTCTAATGAAAAGTCAAATATATTTCATTTACGTAATCTTCTGACAGAAGATCTTTTTTCTTATCTCTCTAGATCTCTTCTCTCCTGTCAGACAAAAAGGGCTTACCTACCACTTTTGGGTGACAGTAGAAAACCCATAAGTGTGAGCCTTTTTTACACAAACACTGATCTAAACACCTTCTTCTATGCTTGCAGACCTCGAAGACCACCATGTGGCTGATAGTCAGAAGAAGAAGAATAGAAAAATCAGCAACGACTAGAAGAGTTCCAACGGATCTCTTCAACGGATCTATTCAAAACTACTCATATAAAGATGATTCAAGGCTGAAGAAAAAATGGGAGAGAGCTTTCCTGAAGAACATTCAAAGAGTGTACATCTAGTGAAGAACCTAAACTCCAGATACACACAAAGGAAAAGAGAAAAAGAGCCCAAGCCCAAGAAGAAGTGCTCAAGTGTCTAAAGCCTTCAAGCTTCAAGCTCCTTCTCCTCTCTTCACTCTCTCTTTGTGGTCATTGTAATTCTAAGGGAGAGTTCGTTGCTGAGAGTTTCTGGGTTAGAGTCCATTCTTGTAAAACTCTCAGCTTTGTTCTTTCTTTTCTAAGAAAGATTTCTGTCCAACTGAGGGATTGTACTCAGTGTAGAACCTAGTTGGGGGTTCAAGTCTAGTAGAACCGCACTGGGGTTTGTACCAAGAGGTTGGCTTCTTGACCTGTAAGAGAAGTGGGCTGCCTTCTTGTTCGGGAAAGAGAAGAAGACCAGCTGGGGTGCTGGGTGTTGTATTGTCCTTAAGGAGACTGTACCCTTGGTTAGTAAAATCCCAAGAGATTGCTTGGGGACTGGACGTAGGACTTCCATGTGGCAAGGGCCAAACCAGGATAAATTCCTTGTGTTCTTTGTGTGATTGTTTATTTGCTTCCGCACTGCTACTCTCTATCACACTCAACTAACCAAATTTTCAAGTGATAATTTTCTGTGTTTAAGTTTTTGTTTTAGATTTTAGAAAACCTATTCACCCCCCCCCCCCCCCTCTAGGTTTCTGGGAGGTCCCTACTAAGCTAGTGACTTGTTGAGGCTCACTCTCTTACAGCTCTTTTCAGGTGTTATCCGTTTGTGTGGCTTGCAGAGGCGTTGTGGCAGACTTGTACCACTAGCAGTAGAGTTAGTTATGGTTGTGTGAGCTTGTGCTCCCTCGGGGTATGCCCCAAGTAGTTGTACTCTTTTCTCTTGGACATGTAATAATGTATTGGGATAGTTGTGCACACGAGGAGTGGCTCAGTTGGTTGGGCACTCTATTGTGCACTCGGAGGTCAGGAGTTCAACTCCCAGCGATAGTAGACTTGTAAGGAATTGCTACGGGTTTATCCCCCATGATGTAATCGACTGATATTTCAATAAATAAATTTTTTTAAAAAAGTATTGGGACAGTTGTACATTGTTGTATATAGGTATGAGCACATGTACCGTCTTGTGTCTTATACAGTTGTTGTTGTCTTTTATATTCCTACTGGACACTTGTATGAGATATCCCTTGCGAGACTTCGGTCCGATCGCAGGAGGTGGACTTGGATATGGAGCCTTATTGGGCATAAATATCCAGGGTCATTACACTTCGCCGCAATACTTAGACTATCTTTTAAAAAAATGGCCATGGGGGTCTTTTTACAGGGGTAAAATGTAAATCATGACGAACACACTGGTCTCCTATTAAGATGAATCTCGATTGACTGAGGAGTCGTGTTTAAAAACCTTCCTTACTTTGACTGGCTCTTTCCAAACTTCGAATATAGCAGTTATGAAAATCGTGATTACATGAGCCGTCGCGTTTCTAACACTTCCAATATTGATCAGATTCTTGCCAAATTAATAACATGAAATTATGAATCACGACGACATGGTTTGTCGCACTTTTAGAAGAATCAATCTTGTCATAGGAATTGATCGTTTGAATAATAGAAGGTCAAAAATGCGACAGCCTAAGTGGACGTGATTATATTTAGCAACAAAATCTTTCTAAAAATCATTTTGGAAATTGCCAAAAATCGAATATGAAAATTCTTAAATGCAATGACTATATTGGACGTGATTATAAAACATAACGGAAGTTGAAATAGGAGCATGATACGCGACGGAGTTACCCGTCGTGGATCAACATTCTAAACTGCAACCACTGTGTCTGTCGCGAATCAACTTGTGCACAGAAGATCCCTGAAAGCCCTAGAAAAATTTCTAAAAATCTTATAAAATCTAGAAAAATAGGAAAATCACTCAAATGGTCAATTGAGGAGAGCCACTTTGAGGCATTGCAGTATAACATGAAATTTACCCAAAATACTGTCAAATGTGGCATGTCTACATCTCTCTAAATGGAGAAAATGAATTGTTCCCTCTTGCATATGCTGCGATGTTGAAAATAAGAGTAACTGGGAGTGATTCCTTTTTTTTCTAAGAAGGGTTGTGCCAATTAATTGTAGTGTTACATTCATTTTTTATAGATGTAAAGGTTTGCTAAATGCTATTCCAAATTTTTTCCAGAATCTTGTAATGCATATTGCTTGCGTCATTTGAAGGTAAATTTTTCCAAGCAAATTGCAAGGAAATACCATAGTAAAACAACAAAAAAATTACTTTCATTGTTTGATCAGGCAGCATATGCATATAAAGTGGAGGACCGTGAGGCAACTTTAAGGACAATGGGTGGAATTCTCAAGAGACAGAAAAATGGTCAAGGGATTCAAATCCTAACTATTGGGCTAATGCTTATTTTGAGGGTGAGCGTTATGGGGGATGTATTCTAATGTGGCAAAATCTTTCAATGCTTGGATTCTTGAAGCTACAAATATTCCTATTTTGCATATGCAAGATCGATTTCGCATACAAATAATGTATTTGACATGTAGAAGGAGAGACATGTCTGCAAGATGGGTGACAAAGCTATGTCTCTCAATTGATGAAAGAATGAGGAAAGTAATGAAATCTTCTAGAGGTATTACTGTGATATGTTCTGATGGCAAAGTTTTTGAAGTTGTGGGCAAGCCTTCATGTGTTGTAAACCTTGAACATGAGACTTGTTCTTGTAGAGGATGGCAACTTTTAAGATTACCATGCAAACATGTGTGTGTTGTAGTCCATAAGATAGGAGAAAATATAGAAGATTATTGCTCCCTATATTTCACTTCCAACATGTACCTCACATGTTATGAGGAGACTATTCAACCCATCTTAGATATTGATAAACCAGAAGTAGAGTTTCATGATATTGAAATCCATCCTCCTTTGACAACGAAACGGCCTGGCAGGCGAAAGAAGAATAGAATACCATATGAATAGTCACTGGAAGTGGACAAGATTGTGTACACTTGTTCTCGATGCAAACAACATGGCCATAATAATAATAAAAAATATGCTCTAACCCAATAACTGAATAGGTAAACACTTGTTCTAGTTATATAATGTCATAGTAGATTTTTTTATTAATGAACTATTGTCATTCTCATTTCATTATGTAAATTTGTAGGAATGTCAAGTCATAGTCTCATCCCACATATGCATTGTCCAACTGGACATGGATATTGTCCAGTTAAGACAAGTCACACTGAAAGAAATCCAGGGAAACACTATTATAAATGCAAGGTATTCTCCTACATGCATGCAATAACGTTCTAAATTATTGATTATGTTTTATTGTCATTGATATAATACTTTGGTCATTGTCAACAGGATGTTGCTTGTAATTTTTTCATGTGGTGTGATCATTTGAAACATTTTGTGGGGTTGGCTTCATCTTCAAGCTGCTGTTGTGAGAAAGAATTGCACATTCAATCTTTACAATACCACATTGCACAGTTGGAGGGAGAACTTAAGCAATGTCAAAATATTTTGAAGAAATCCAAGATGGTTGCCAAAGTCTTACCAAAAGCATTTTCTTTCCTCAATATTGTTGTTGACAACGGTGGGAGTGACAGGGATTCAAAGGCATTTAGTAATCTATCTTTATCAATGAATTATTGTTGTATTATGAACTTATGAACCACTTGTTATAATTTATTGTCAAAAACAACTTCTTTTGAGTGATTTGTTAATTTTCTTGGCTAGAAATCACCCTTAGTTGCTAGAATTGCAGTCGAAATGGTCAATCTTCTTTTTTGATAGAAATATATCACCCTTCATTTTCTAAACAGGTCGATGCTTGATAACAATCAAATCATAGTATGTTGTGTGTGTATGTGTATTCATTATCATAGTATCTTCTGTTATGAATAGGATGTGCAAACAGTTCACAAGATAAGGACTCCATATATACTTTGATAATTTGAATGTGAACAATCCTAGGAAAGATGGTGCGAGGTGGAACCAACTACTTCAAAAAGAACATGGATACACATCAAAAGGTCGTATATACACACCACTTGCTTATGTAGTTTATCTCTTCTGCATAGTTGCATACCTTCCCCTATACATTTGGGCTTTTAGAAAGGACATAGAAGGAGAAGAAACAAGGAGTTACAAGTGTGGGAAGAATGGAAATCGCGGCTGTAGACACGCGAATTTGGCTCCGCCGTGGGCAAATTTCTTGTTGCGCCATAATGCCACAGATGACCCTCATTTTGCCTTGCAAGAGTATTTTCCCCATCATTTTTGGATCACCTCCATCCTTCCTCGGTGCTTCCTCTTCATTTTCGGAACCCCTCGGGTATTATAAACTTGAATTCCTTGTCGCGACGGGTATGGCAACTTCATTGAAAGGCGTCCGGACTGGTGGACGCGATTCAGGAACCTTGTTGCAACGGCTCCAAAGGGCGCGACCTTGTTGCGTCGGCCATGTAGGATGCGACCATGCTTTTGGCATGAAGGCGTCGTGCATGGCGGACGCGTTTATGAGCACGTGTATAAAATGGTGTCCACTTTGTTGGACGCGATTTAAAGTCAAAAAGGCTACGCCCCCAAAGTCGTTGCACCTAAGGTTGCCACGTCGTGTAATCATGACAAAATCCCTGAATTGCGACTTTGTCAGTCGATGCAATTTAGAAGGTCAAATCCGCAATCCCGCGTCAGCAGACCGCGCATTCATGAGCCGATTGCCTCGAAACCATGCAAGTCATAATCGTGGCAGACAAGGCGGACGCGATTCAAGTTGCGGTGGCCTAGCCCGATGCGATTTTAAAGCGTAGCTGCAGCTATGGTCATGATGCACCTGTCACATCGATTTGACTTTCTTAATCGCAGCCTGCCGCCTGGACGCGATTCAATTCATAATTGTGGCTTCCTGTGTGGACGCAATTTTAGAATCTGATGCCTATAAATAGACCCCCGAGGGTGACTATTTAGGCAATCCCCTCCACCCTGGCGGAGCCTTGCCATTCTTCCTGCGAGTTCCCCACGACGGAGACCTGCCGGACCGGCAACTCGACGCCCTCGGAGTTCGAAGCGCCGTCTACCATTCCACGTATCGGAGCGAGGCGGGAGGAGCACGGTCTTCCACCACTTCCTCCGTCAATTCCGACAATGCCACTGTGCCATCCACTTTTGGGGAAGCACCCCCTCCCCTTTCTCCCTTCCGTCTTTCTTTTTGTCTCCTCCGGGCCCCACGTGGCCCTTCTTTGCTTTTCACACACACACACATGCATGCATACATACACACACCTACATTTTAGGGGTTTAAAAGCCACCACGCGGTGAGTTCTCCCATTCTTTATTTTATGTCATTTATTCATTTTTTTGGAATTGTATACTACACGCCCGTGGCTAATCCCTCTTCATTTTTTATCTTTTTTCTTTGTCAGGGTAATCAACATGGAAAACGCCCTCTACCACGGTCGGCCATGCTCGTAGAGGAAGTGAGGGCCCACATCATCCTCGCGCAATCTCCCCGCTACAAAAAGGTACACAACGCGATCACTTCTTCCACCCATGCCCTTCGCCGTGCATCTCCCACTCGGCACCCTCGTGTGCCTGGTGATCACATTTATTTTTCTTTATTTTATGCTTTTCACACTCCATATCCACACACCACACATTGACCCTCTTTTTTTATTTTCTTTTCCCTCCTTCTTTGTGGACTGTTCTTCGTCCCCCTTAAAAAGGGAGCGGAAAACGTGATCTACAAATTGGCGATCATGGTGGGACTTCTTATTGCATTTTCCTTTTGATTGCCCCTCCTCCTTCGGACCCCACGTGGCACTTTCTTTGGCACCCTTGCGTGCCCTCCCTCCTTTCATCTGTTTTTATACATATACAAAGTGTGCTGTGTGTTTAGTTTTTATCTTTCCCTTTTCATTGTGCACATTTCCTTCTTTGTTTCCTTCGTTTTCTACCTTTTTATTTGACCTCGGGTTTCCTTCGGAATCGCGTCCAATACAACGGATGCGATTCTGTGCTGAGAACGCGGCCGGCTATCCGGACGCATCTTTCCTCTGTGTCGCGACGGCTAGAGCCGACGCGTCACTATTTTTTTATCGCGGCGGTAGAAGTCGACGCTTTTCTATCAGCAGACCGTCCACAGGGACCAGGAGTGGCGCTGAAAGCCTTATGAGGCTCTCAGTTCCGCATCCAGGTGACTGGACGCTATTTGTGAGTCGCGATTGCTGTGCCAGACGCGATTTACATTGCTGATAGAAACGCGCCCCTTCTGCCATTTTTGTTATAAGTTGCTGCATACAGGGCATTTTGCATTGGTCGGGGGACCTCCTTCCATCATATCCTAGGCTCCACACACCCTTCTAGTGAAGGTGAGCTCTCCATTGGGCATTCCGTCCCTTTGGACTAGCGGATCTTCTCCCGGAACCCCGTAAAACTCCATACCCCGTGGATTCCCTCACGGCGAACCGAGCTGGCGGTACCCCTCCATTGACCTGGGTTTAGCTATCCTATCGTGTGGTAAGGGTGATTCCTAGTTGTACCCGAAGTTCAATACTCTACCCAATTAGGATCCCATCTGGAGTGACACAATTATGCTTAAATACATTTAATTAATTGTGAAACTCCTAAATCAGGCGCTAAGCATCATAACTTGTTTGAACCATATTTGATTGATTTAATCTTTGTTCAACTTGTTTGTTTGCTTACTGCCTTGTTAAAAAATGGACCCATATTATCATGCTGATTTTTATTATGAGGATAATGTTAAATCTCCATCCATTCAATCCCAAGTCCGTCCATCTCACCACCGTGAGGGACAAGCATCTACTTCCTACGGTTACGTGCGCACGTCGCACACTAACCAATTTGATGTCCCTCCATACCTCACCCCAATCAGAACCCGGCAAGAGCCTTCCCCCCACCATGATTCTACAGTCCAAACTGTCCTGTATGCACTAGATCAGCTCACCCCTCAACAACTCAATCTGATCCAATCTTTAGTTGAGGGTGTGACTCCTTCTCCCTCTCCTTCTCCTTCCCTTAGGCACCCATCTTTGTACATTTCGGCGACTTCGCCACATACCCCTGTTCATTCTACATCACCCCGGCCCCCTGGCCATTTGCATTCCCATGCTCCGGTCTGAACAGATCGTCCCTTGGGAAGGCTCATTAATTCACGGCCACCCCCATGTACTCCCTCACATGCCCAGCGGCAACCATCCATTCCACTCCAAAATGCTCTTCTCCAGAAATTGAACAATCTGGAGGAACAAATAAATAAGCTTTCAAATTCCAAGGGTGACCCCGTCACCTCCATGCTGGCTCTCCCTCAGATTTACATACATCCTTCGGAGATGCTGATGTACCGACTGTACAATGGCACGGGTAATCCTTATCTTCATGTCAAGGAGTTTCTCTATGAGTCCTCGCGTTGGCAGCGAGACCCAATTACCTTGGCATATTTATTTAGAAAATCTCTTGATGACCTCTATGCTCGAATGGTTCTACTCTCTAGAGCCAAGTGAGGCAGGAGACTTCCGCTCCTTACATAAAAAATTCCTTCAGAGGTACAAAGACCGCGTCATCCCTTATCTCTCTGTCACGGATCTAGCATCCGAGAAGATGGGGGCCAATGAGGCCTTTGTACAATTTGCTGACTGTTGGAGGTCAATGGCCAGTAAATTACAGTATGAGCTCTCGGAGTCAGAGCAAATTAAAATAATCATTTCCAACTCTACTCTGAGGTTCAAGCAGATTCTGGTCATGAATCAGATCACGACTATGAAGAGCTCTACGAGCGGGGGCGCTACATTCAAGCCCATTTAATGGACTCCCCGATCGTAGACTTATTCAATCTGGTTGGTCCGAGGCAGAACGGATCAGTGGACGCCATCCACCACCCATCTCGCCAACACCCAACATCCACTACTTTTGCACAACCGCAATCACTTCCCATTTACCACAACATGCCTCCACCCAGACGTCCACTGATTTGTCCTCCTCGGACTCAACGACCTCCAACCGGGCCCTACGATGCCCCCATTCAAGAAGAAGCTCCTATGCCTTATGTTGCATCTGCTCCAGCACCCATGCCAGCCCCCATACCTCCTCCGCAACAGCCACTCCCATCACAGCCCATTGCTCGGGCTGAGGTTGCCAACAGCCAAGCCTTCTGCAAAACCACCTGGTGCTACGATGATGAACCTTAGAGGTCATGTTCGTACACCATGTACTTACACCTCCCACATTGCCATCCATTTTCACCAAGCCTTCCACAATTAAGCCTCCACCAACCATTACACCGACCATTACACCAATCGTTACACCTACCACTACGCCAACACCCTTGGCAACCGAAACCGAGCAAATCTTCCCTTCAAACCCATTACACCTCCACAGGCCATACAGCCTTCCACTCCATCCACATCCACCCCCATCCAGCGAAGCGGGTGCAATTATCTAAAGAGCCGCAAGCGTCAGCAAAAGAAGGAAGCCTCGGAACCGGGCATGCTATTCAAAATCCAAGATTATATCCCTCACATGCCAGTCATTGTTTCCATACCGGGCACATTTACTAAGTGGAATTCTCCCCCTCCAATCGTGGCCGTCAAGAGGCCTTTTAAAGATATGCCAATCATCCCCACTTCCAACACGCTCCAATTCAAGATACTGATCGGGAATCTCTCCCTCCATGCTCTCATGACCCCTCACACAATTGTTGTGAATCTTCCCGCCCCAGTGAAGGGGTCAAACATTTAGATTGTGCTCACTCATTCCAAGGCCAAATCCTTGGCACAATCTATCATTCAAGGGCTCGTGCCCCCTTCCATATCACACATCATACAGTCTTTGGGCACGGTCCCCTCTCTGTTACTTCCAATTCTACCAATGGAACTCCCCACCCTTTCTTTAAACTACATTCCAAGGGAGTTGCCACTATCGTTTAAAACTCTGACGGAAGTCAACAATCCCCCAATCATTGAGAGCCATTCTATTCAGAGGAGAAGAGCAAGACCATCCGCCCGCTGGGCAAAATTTGTGAGGAAGTACCTGAGGGTCAGAACGCCAGCCCCCAAGCGAAAACCAAAACGCCGGGCAAGGCAAAAGACCACGGGGCCTTCATCTTTTTCATTTCCTTTCCAATTGTCTTTTGTGCTTCTAAGCACCTTCCTGTGGGCTCTCCACATTCCCTCCCCACGAGGCATTTTATTTACATTTATTTTATAATTCGTACTCCTATACCGGGCATCGCACCCCATTTTGTACATCATTTTCCTTCTGTGCCCCACGTGGCACCCCACCTTTTAATGCCCCACGTGGCACCCCTCCTTTTAGTGCCCCACGCGGCACATCTCCATCCCGTGCCCCACGCGGCACGTCTCCCTCCTGTGCCTCACGCGGCACCTTTCCTCCTCGCGCCCTACACTGCGCACCTCCCTTCTCGGCCCCTCACGGCCTGCTTTTTCCTTTCTCTCCTCTGGCCCATCCGGATTCTTCTTTTTCAGGGCATCGTGCCCTCCTTCTTCTCCAATCCCCTCCAGCCTCGCCGGAGTCTCCGAAATCTTTCCTCCACTCTCTCATTGCCATCTTCAATCGGGTCATCCGACCCTTCTCCTACTGTTTTCGGGGACTCAGCCCCCACTTATCCTTTTAATTTGTAAATAAAAATATAAATTCTTTCAGACCCCCGAGTCTCGCCCCGGCACAGGGCATTCGTCCCCTCTTGACCCTCTTCGTGGCTTCAGCCCCCACCTGTCCTTTTAATTTCTAAATAAAAATGTACATTGTTCATAGACCCTGGAGTCTCGCCCCAACGCAGGGGATTCATCCTCTTTTCCCCTCCAAACTCTTATGTTGAAAGTTATTATACTTTATCAGTGTCAAAAATCCAAAAAAAAAGATGAATATCAAACATTGTCATGCTATCGCAGCATTCCAGTTATGGGAACTCCGCGCCAGGAGTCCAAAATTTCCTCCCGAGTCATTAAAGTTTGTCCTTTGGCATGGGCACTTCACACACATTTCATGGCACCTTAAGCCGGTTTCTTCGATAGACACCGCCACTGTCACAGCCATGCCTAAATGTCACATAAGTCTATTTCTCCTCCTACTCAGCCAAAGTATGGGTAGTGGAGGTAGTCTGGGCAAGACAACCTACCTGAAGCACTTCCTGATGAAAGGATGTCTCAAAAATGGGCAAATAAATGACCAATGAAAATCAAAGTCAAATGTCTGTCAAGAGTGGCAAAGTTCCCGCAGGGATCCAAACGGACCTGGACGTATGTATGCAAAAATCAAAATCCAATAAATCATAATAGGATATGGCAAAGAGTGGCAAAGTCCCCGCGGAGATCCAAATGGACCCGGTCGTACGAATGTCCCTAACAAATGAATGGCCATCAATTAATTCCAAAAGCCCCAATAATCAAGTGAGACCTAATCTTCTGATGGTTGTGCCAAGGAAGGAAGTCAAACCTAACTCCTCAATACCCATGTCAAAGCTTATCCCCAAGTTTTCCTCCCTTCTCCCTACTGAGACTTAGTCGCCTTTTTAGGCATGGCTTTGGTAGTGGCACTATTAGCCAAGTGCAATTAGTCGTGGGCACCACGTTAAACTGCACGCCCTACTCTGGACATTCTTTAATGGCACGAGAGTCAACAAGGACCCCTTACCAGTCAGTTTTCATAACCCTAACGCCGCTATGGCATAACAATGCTTCCAAAACACAAAAAAATGAATAGTCCAAAAACCACAACAAAAATCAAATATTTTCAAAACCATAAAAATTCAAATATTTTCAAAATCCACAAAAAAATCAAATATTTCCAAATTCCATAAAATTCAAATATTTCAAAATTCCAAAAATTCGAATATTTTCAAAACTCACAAAAAATCAAATACTTTTCAAAATCACAAAAATTCAAATATTTTCAAAAGTCCACAAAAATACGAATATTTCAAAAATCTAAAAAATTTCCGATGGTGTTTCACAAGGCAAGTGCCTTCTGTCTGCGTCAGATCGCATCACTTCTTCCAATCATGGGTTCCTCCCATCCTCCCACTCCAAGATCTTTGGCCAAGACCAATTATCCTCATGGTTAAAATAAACGAAATTGAATGGGTTGTTTATTTAATGCTTTATTAATGCTCCAAGTCATGCTTTGAATGTGTTTTTCCATGAATGATTGTTTGTCTCGGCTAATCAGCTTTGAGTGCAGGATTCGAGTTATCTCATCCGGCGCAACATCAGGCTACTGCCTCCTACCATCACTTATCTGCATTTACTATATGTTATACCTTTAGGGCACACCAAGGACCTTATGGCTCTGAGGAATCTGGGATTTGAGTTCCCCTCTATCAAAAACAATGATTATCCCAGAGGATCCTTAGCCGCACAGATAGGCCGTTACGCTTGGCATGGACGATGGACCTATGCATACTCCCCGGTCCTGACTCACCGGCGTGACAATATTATCCTTTGTTATTTTCTACTCCTCTTTTAACTTTATTTTTCCTTTAGCCCAGCATACATGCATCTTGAATTCACTGTGGAAAACCACTCTTTCAATGCAATCTGAAGGCCATCCACGCCTCAAATCCAACAATTTGAAATATTCCATTCCAGGTCGAATACCCAACTCCCTTTGTTGTTACCTCCGGGTCGATTTCCTTAAGATTACTTTGTTTGGACTTATCACTTTTATTCTTCCTGTGCTCCTAGAGATCCACCTAAGGCAGTGGCAGATGCCCCCGATGGTGCAACCTAACGGATTGTGTCCTTAGGTACTTCCCCATCGCTGGAAGTTGATCTCTCCTTCTCCTCCCAAGACTCACCTGAGGCAGTGGCAGACACCCCCAATGGTGCAACCTAATGGATTTTGTCCTTAGGTACTTCCCCGACGCTGGAAATTGGTCTTTTCCTTTCCTTTTCCTTTTCCTTTTCTTTTTCCTTTCCTCTGTCCAAGCATTTGTTTCTTTAGGTCTTCTTTCCAGTGGTGATTTCCTTGGGTGTTGGTGAAGGAATCTTATCTGGTGGCAGTCACCCATGATCAAACACGTGTCTATTTTTTTTCACCTTGGCGTCTACTGAGCTCCCGCTTCACCCCACTTCGCTACACTTCATTTCTTTTCATTCTGTTACACTCTATTTCGCTCCATTTCATTCCGCTTCGTGTCTCTTCACTTCGCTCCCATGCAAAGCAGACGCCAAGGCGTGGCAGCTGTAGACACGTGAATTTGGCTCCGCCGCGGGCAAATTTCTTGTTGCGCCATAATGCCACAGATGACCTTCTTTTTGCCTTGCAAGAGTATTTTCCCCATCATTTTTGGATCACCTCCATCCTTCCTCGGTGCTTCGTCTTCATTTCTGGAACCCCTCGGGTATTATAAGCTTGAATTCCTTGTCGTGACGGGTATGGCAACTTCATTGAAAGGCGTCCGGACTGGTGGATGCGATTCAGGAACCTTGTTGCGACGGCTCCAAAGGGCGCGACCTTGTCGCGTCGGCCATGCAGGATGCGACCATGCTTTTGGCATGAAGGTGTCGTGCATGGCGGATGCGTTTATGAGCACGTGTATAAAATGG
Source organism: Colocasia esculenta (assembly GCA_014218235.1). Classification (NCBI taxonomy): domain Eukaryota; kingdom Viridiplantae; phylum Streptophyta; class Magnoliopsida; order Alismatales; family Araceae; genus Colocasia; species Colocasia esculenta. Next base: position 107,953,372 of record CM024762.1, read on the forward strand.
TGTCCACTTCGTTGGACGCAATTTAAAGTCAAAAAGGCTACGCCCCCAAAGTCGTCGCACCTAAGGTTGCCACGTCGTGTAATCATGACAAAATCCCTGAATCGCGACCTTGTCAGTCGACGCGATTTAGAAGGTCAAATCCACAATCCTGCATCAGCAAGCAGCACATTCATGAGCCGATTGCCTCAAAACCATGCAAGTCTTAATCGCGGCGGACAAGGTGGACGTGATTCAAGTCGCGGTGGCCTGGCCCGACATGATTCTAAAGTGTAGCTGTAGCTATGGTCAAGATACGCCTGTCACATCGGTTTGACTTTCTTAATCGCGGCCTGCCAATTCATAATCCTGGCTTCCTGTGTGGACGCTATTTTAGAATATGATGCCTATAAATAGACCCCGAGGGTAACTATTCAGGCAATCCCCTCCACCCTGGCGGAACCCTACTGGATTCTTCCCGCGACCTCCCCACGACGGAGCCCTGCCGGACCGGCGACTCAACGCCCTCGGAGTTCGAAGTGCCATCTACCATTCCACGTATCGGAGCGAGGCGAGAGGAGCACGGTCTTCCTCCGCTTCCTCCATCAATTCCGGAAACGCCACTGTGCCATCCACTTTCGGGGAAGCACCCCCTCCCCTTTCTCCCTTCCGTCTTTCTTTTTGTCTCCTCCGGGCCCCACGTGGCCCTTCTTTTCTTTTCACGCACACACACCATACATTTTAGGGGTTTAAAAGCCACCACGCAGTGAGTTCTCCCATTCTTTATTTATGTCATTTTATTCATTTTTTGGAATTGTATACTACACGCCCGTGGCTAATCCCCTCTTCATTTTTTGTCTTTTTTCTTTGTCAGGGTAATCAACATGGAAAACGCCCTCTACCACGGTCGCCGTGCTCGTAGAGGAAGAGAGGACCCACATCATCTCCGTGCAATCTCCTCGCTACAAAAAGGTACACAACGCAATCACTTCTTCCACCCACGCCCTTCGCCGTGCATCCCCCACTCGGCACCCTCGTGTGTCTAGCGATCATGTTTCTTTTTCTTTGTTTTACGCTTTTCACACTCCATATCCACACATTGACCCACTTCTTTTTATTTTCTTTTCCCTCCCCCTTTGTGGACTGTTCTTCGTCCCCCTTAAAAAGGGAGCGGAAAACGTGATCTACAGCGGCATGAAATGGTAGTCTTTTCTAAAGCAACGATCGAACTAACACGGAATCCTTGTAATGCCTCAATTACTTGGGAATAAGGATTGCAGAACCAATCCTATCTCTCTCTCTTTTTGGGAAATAGAAAAGCCAACTACAGTCCAGGAAGAAGTATCAAGGTGTAGGTGATTAAAGGATCCTTTCTATTCTATCATTGAACTTAAAATTAATTCATTTGGACCAGAAGTTAATATGTATTGTTTCAGTAGGGTTTGGTATTATTATGAGGGGTATTTTAGGGTTTTTACATACTCATGTTAAGGAGCTTAACAGGTTCCATCTAGAATGGACTGGAAATTAATTCTCTTCAAGCTTGTGGACCGAAACTTAAGAAGGGGGTAGGCCTGGACCCAAAATTAATATGGTAGCCCTTTCTTAGGACCGGGTGTTAAATTTATGATAAAAATATTTAAAAAATTATATCTTTTACTAATAATAGTCAACTCTCCCATCTAAGAAAGAAGAAAATCACAATTTTGGTGATTCTATCAAAATAACGACTTTCCAATCTCTCATAATTTAGTTTATCTAAAATTTTCATAATTCAAATAGACTTAATAGAACACTAAAAATCTAAAGTCTGGTGAAAAAAATCAAATGTGTATATGACTTCTCCAAAGGAGCCACTCTCTTACTGACTAGGACTTAGTTGTAGAGTAAGACATCCTCACACACACACACACACACCACACACCACACACACACACACACACACACACACACACACACACACACACACACACACACACACACACACACAGAGAATCTATACGAAGATCAGTTTGAAACATAATTCTCAACTCAAAAATAAGTGAGAAAAAGTTAAAATTGATAGTTTATAAGCCTCCTATCTGAAACTGGTTAAGAGACGATGGAGAAGAGCGTGATGCCTTGCAAACAGCTTCTTGGACGTGGTAATAAGGTAGCACGAACTCCTGGATGTCCACACACTTGTTTCCACATGACATCTCAAAGAAAGTCCTCTGGAAGAAGTGATGGTTCACTGGTTCATAGGTAAAGCCCTAGCCGATGGTGTGCTCGATCTCCCTCTTGCATGTGTTGTATAGATAGCATGGAAAGAGTTGCTTCTATATACCCAGATGCCAAAGAGTTGATTGTGACCGTTAATCTTCCAAAGCCTTGGCCAGAATTCAAAGAGAGAAATAGTTATCTTCAAATAAGGAAACTGTGTTTCCGTAATTGGTCGACTGATTTTTCCAAATCGATCGTTCGATTTTGAACTTGGCTTGGTGTTGATCTCTCTCCTTCATGTGTCAGCATGCTCCATAGAATCGGTCATCCGATTGTTGCATTGTCCTTGGTCCCAAGTTTTTGGGAAAAGCAGTCGTCCAATTCTTCCAAATCGATCGTCTGATTTCTTGACTATACCTAGACCCATGTTTTTGGGAAAAGCAGTCGACCGATCTTCAGGAATCGGTCATCGATTTCTTCCACTGTCTCTTGTCCCATTTTTCTGGGAAAATCAGTCATCCGATTACCCTGGATAGGTCGTCTGATTTCCTACAAAATGCATAACCTTTTGTCAGTTCAAATTTCAAAATGTAAAATAATTGAACACACAACTACTATCGATTTCTACCACCTCCCGTCAAAGTGAGATCGCGGAACTAAAAGTCACCACACAACTGTCGTAGTCTGGCTAGACTACGGTCCTATGCCCGGCCCTCTAAATGGTACCGGAACCACATAAAGTAAGGCACTCAGAAGGACAAGTTGATATGTACTGGAAGAACTACCAAACTACCTAGGCGTCCTAGACCAACCCCAGAGCTCGGGTGGCCACAATCTAAATCACGACCAACATAGTGGACTCTAATCAATGCTTGAATCGCGACAGACCAACCCATTGCCTTAAAGTCTGAATCACGACCGGACAGATCGTCGCATTCTCAAAACGCGACGACTGGTTCTATGCTTTCAGATAGAAGAAACCTACCTTAAACCTCCATTCCGGAAATCACACCCAATTGCTATACATGCTGATAAAGTAGGAAGTAAACATTCGTGTAAAACCCTAAGCATGCTTTGTATCATGTTTACAGGATTTCCAAACCAAACTCCACAAACCCTAATCCACACAGGCCATACGAACTAAAACGAGGGAAAGTTCCCCTACCGATGGAAGAAACTGAAAACCAACGCTGCCCAGGCGTTCTCCACACTCCGAAGCACTCCTCGCGCCGAAGTCATGCCAAACAGAGAGAAAAACACCAAAAACGCCAGTAGAACCCTAGCCAATCTCCCCTTCAGCTGAACAGTGCAATTCCACTATTTAGCCAGGGGCTGAAGCCCAAAATACACAGAGGTTGAATCGTGACGTATCGGGCCGTCGTGTTTAACAATGCGGTGCACCTCGCCGTCGCAATTTAACCTCGATGCTCCTGCATGTGCCACGTGGCGCGCATGCAGCCGTGCCCACGTAAAAGCGATGCTAAATCGTGACAAAGTAGGTGGTCGCGTTCATGCAAGAATTGCGACGTCTGTGTTGGTCGTGTTCATAATGAACCTGCCAGCCAGAGGTCTGTTTGTGCTGGAATTTCCAACACTCCAGCCTCACACCCTGCTCCCCAAACCTGTAAAAAAACAAACACACACACTTACTCAACCAATGGGCCACACATTGGCCCCTATTCCTGGTAAACTACGATCCGAACATATAGGATATTACAGCGATGGCAAGCCTCGTCGCTACCTTTAATTGAGGGTGGCCAACCAAGGAAAACGGAATGTTACATCACCTCTGTGGAGTTTCACTACCTTTTGGTGGGAAACCCTCTTAAGGGGTTCGCGGAGGCACCCGACCAAGGGTCAGATGGCCCCTCGGCGAGGTTTCACCACTGGCCTCGTGCCCCGTCGGCAAGCAGGGCTATGTAATGTAAGACCCGGCTTCCTATCTTTCCATCTGGTGTCTTGGATGACTGGCCACTAATGCGTCCGGGCTGGGCGACGCGTTAGTGTCGCGTCGTGGGTCTCCAACGCGATAGTCATCCTTGTCGCAACCAGCTTGAGCGTCGCGTTCTTGTCACACCCGGCTTTCCTGTCGCGTCTTCATGTCGCTTCCGGTTAACGGGTCGCGACAGTGTTCCATCGCTTTGGCCGTCTGACGCCTGTCAGGGTGGCAGGTGTTCAGTACGACTTGTCGGGTTGTTGCGGCATCCCTGGGGAACGCGTTCTTGTTGCGATGCATTGACCCATCGTGTTAAGGTCCTTAACTCGATGCGTCACCCTGACACGTCTTGGGTGCCGAAGACTTAAGGCCTTGGTCAGCGACCCCTTCTCCCTTTTCCTCCTTCCCCTATTTTCTCCTCCCCCTCCGGAAGTGCTCCACCTCCCTCTCTCCCCTTTATGTGTTTTAGGCGAGGAGGAGGGCCGTGCTCGTGTCCTTGGCATTGTGGAGCTTGCGTGGAGAGAGGAGGAGGTGGCCAATCCGACGTGAAGGGCCCTTATGGGTTCGTTTCTTCTTGAAAGGTAGGGATTTCTTGTACCCTTCTCAATCCCGGGAGGATTAGGAGCCCCTCGTGGTTTGTAAATAGCATTTCCTGCTTCTCCATGCTCCCCTCCCCCATGTGGTGTGTTTATGGTGTGTGGGTAGCCCCAAGATGGAGCATCCCGCGGGTCTGCCCTTCTTCTGGTGTTGCGAACATGATGCACGTCGCGACACTAGAGGGCGTGATCTTGTCGCGACACGTTGGCCTGACGCGATGGCATTGCGGCCCAGTGGTCTGACCCGATCTTCTCGCGGCGCATTTCCCTATCGCTACAGGGTTGCTGTTGCGGTGCCCCTTATAGTCACGATGGTATAGTGACGGCTAAGGGGGATGCGACAGCACCTGTGTTACCTCAGGTGTTTCCGTGGTTTCGGTTGGCGTGTCGGCATTGCCTCAGGGTAGACTTGCCCTTAGGACCTTCAGGTGGGGAATACGGCAGGTTGCCACGCTGCGTTAAGTTACTGACGGTGACACCTTCGTGGCTGTGTCCTGGCAGTGATGCCAGGAGGGTCGCATCTATCTAATAATTGATTGACCGACAGTCTATCAATTATTAGAAGAGTGACGCTTTCCGTACCGAATGGTGGTGTTCCAAGGTTCTGGCTTGTTCGTGTGTGCCTTGGTTGGCCGAAGGCCCTTTTGAGGGTCTGTGCATTCGGGGATATGAGAGTGCTCGAGTTGGCGGATTCTAGAGCTAAGGGGAAAATGAGGTTTGGACAGTGGGTTTGTAGAGCTCTCTTGTATGGGGCGGGACATTGAGGTTGTTGAGAAGTTTTCTTCCCGACACGGCCCAAATAGTCCTTTGTCTCACTGCCTCTCTCTATGTTTGTTCCGAAGCCACGTAGTGGTGCTAGGCATGGGGCTGCAGCTTGGCCAGGCTGCGGTGGTGCGTGCATTCTTGGGGTGTTCTGTGGCGACTCTGTCTCACTCTTCCAGGGAAGTTAGAGGCAGGAGCTAGGCTGGCGATCAGAAGGGGTGGCTGGTGTGTCTTCCCCTTGGTTGCCAGTGGCGGTGGCTTGGTTGCTGTTGTTGTGACGACGTTTGCAAGTGTTATCCGTTGCGCTTGCTTGCACGGCAGTTATAGCCTGGCTGTGCCTAGTTTTTGTAGGCATCGTTGGTTTAGCCTTGTTGGCCCATGCTTCTAGTTGTTTTCAATTCGGTATCCTCTCGGTTCCGTAGTCCCGTTCTTGGGTGCCAGTCCATTGTGGCACCGATGTGTGTGGCTTCCCGACCTCGCGGTGTGTCCGAGGTGGTTCTGCTTCTGGGCCCTCGACCTTGTGGAGGTCTGAGGTGGCCGTGCTTGTGGTGAGACATCGTTCTCACCTGGTCGTTATGTGGTCTCGGCGGGTGCGCCGAGGGTTGCTTCCACTTGGTGCCAGACTCCGTTAGTTTTTGCGGGAGTCGTGTGTGTGTCACGACCTTGGTTAGCGGTCATGACGTTGCACTATTCTATTCCACTGCTTAGTAGTACCATGCTGTAGGTGTTCCTCGCTTTACAGCTTTCTAGTGTAGTTTCTTATTTTTGGAGTTCCCACTGCTCTGGCCGGTGAGGGACTGGTAATCCCTACTGGGCCTTATTCGCAAGGCTCTCCCCCTACTTCCTTCAGCTTGGGGCTCGTCGTCGCGGGAGCTCGGTGTCAAACTGCTTGCGGAGACGGCTGTGGCGTCGTGTGCTGTCAGCAGTAGTGAGAACGAGTGTTGTGAGCTCTTGTACCTGAGTGAGTTGAGAGTTGTGCTTTGCAAGTTCTAGGGGTATGCCCCTTAAGGACTGCACCTTTCTTCTTGTACCTGTGCTTTTATTTAGGACACGTTGTATAGTTGTTATATTGTTATAGTTATTTAAATTCAGTACATATCCCAATGGACTATTCTTCTAACCCTTCCGGGTCTTCGGACCAGTGGGTGGTGGCGTGATCTTCGGGGTCCCTGGCGGGGTCCGAGAGGTCAGGTCGTTACAATTGGTATCAGAGCGTGGGTCCATTGAGATTTGTAATGAGTTAATAACTATAGATGTCCCAAAGAAAGGTACTAGTACGCTGCTGACACCGTCCGACTAGTGTTAGGCTTGTGCTTTCAATTGTTTTGCAAGTGTGCAGCTTCCCTGCAAGGTTCGTGTTCGTGCTACAGGAGGGTTGCAGCTATTGCTATGTCGTGTGCGTGCCGAGTGTGGTCACTCGTTGTGTTCGTGCCGTGGTGGCGTGGTTGGTGGTGGACTCGCTAGCAGTGGTCTTCCCCGTCTGGAGGACAGTTGTAGGAAAGTCCAGGCATGGTGCTCTTGGTCGTCTTCTTCACATTTGGGTGCGTGTGTGTCGCGATGGCTCAGAGAGCCTACGTGTGGTGTGGCCTTCACCGATGTAGGGTTGTTGTCTATGGAACTGGTCGAAGTGTCCCTACCTTGTTGGTTGTTTCCCTGTTGTTGGGGGGTGTTGTGCTGTTTATGTATGTGTGGTCTCTTGTCTGTGCGCTGTTGTGCGCAATGCCCTGCTCGGTTGGCGCTATTGCTTGGGCTAAGCAGATGTTCTGTGTGTCGTGTTGCATCACTAGTTGAGCGCTGCAACACTTGTTTGCGGTTGCTGTCGGCCTGATGCTGGCTAGTTGTGAGCTCTGGTGAGGTGCTCCGGGAGTCTTTCTCTATTGGTTCTGGCGGAAGTGAGGTTTCTCCAGAACTATGTTGTGCTCGTTTCTGGTTGCTGTTGTGTTGCCCTCTGGGTTGAGGTGCATCGCTTGGTTGCCATGTGTTCTGGTGAGGCTTCCCAGAACCATTTGTTGTTGTCTTGATGAGGGTTTCTCCCAAGACTGTTCCGTACTCATTTCTACTGTTGTCGTACTACCTTAGGGTCTGAGGTATGCTGTTGTTTTGGCTGGTGCGTTCTGGTGGGTTTTCCCAGAACTGTGCCTTGGTGGTTCTAGTGGAGGTTCTCTCAGGACCTGCGTGCGTTGCTTCTGCAATTCTGCTTGCTGCGGTGTTCTCTCTGAAGGTCTGTGTTGTTTGGTCATTGGGTTGTGCGTCCTAGTGAAGGTCCTTCCCAAGATCACCCTTTTGTCGTTTCTGGCGGAGGTTCTTCCCAGGAGTGCCATGTGTTCGTTTCGGGCCACCATTTTGTTGCCCCTGTGGCTTGAAGTGTGTCGTTTGGTTTGGTTGTTTGTTCTGGTGAAGTTCTCCTAGGACAACTTTCTGTCGTTCCAAGTGGAGGTCCTTCCCAAGGCTGCTTCGTGTTGTTTTGGTTGTCGCTGCTCTCTCTCTCTCTGTAGAGATGAGCTGTCGTTGTTGCCGGTTGGACTATTTGTGTTACATTCTGCTTGGGCATTGTCATTCAAGGTGTGGTGCCTTTGACCGTGTGTCTGGCCGTTGCGCTGGCCAGGTTGTCTCGTTGTTCATTTCCAAGTTCTCGACTGTGTTGGTGGGACTTTGTGTGTCCCCAGGGTGCGGGTGGTTTGCGTCATTTCTCACTCCCGGTGTGCTCTTACAGATGGTGATCTGGTGAGTGCAGTTGGTGTCTAGCTGGTTGTGCTTCTTATGAAAGTGCCAGTCTTGCGTTATGGTTTTATCTCTCTTGTGTACGGAGGAGACTCGTTGCGTGTCTCCTTCCTCTACTTTTTGTGGGTTGCTCAGGGTGGCAATGCTCCACTGTGGTGTTGTGTTGCCAGGGTGCGAATCGTTGCGACCTTCTGGTGGAGTCATCTTCCCTTGAGTTGTTTTTGGGTTGAGTTGGTTGCTCCCCTCGTGTTGTCGTTTCTGTGTGGCACTGTGGGTCGACAGACCTGTTCGTGCCGTTTGTCGTTGAGATTGTTTCTTGCTACCTGCCTGAACAATTTGGGGCATTGGGTCCCTGTTGATTTGGGGTGAGGTAGTACTGTTTTTCTTGTTGGGTTGCATGCGTGAGCGTTGCCTTGCTGTGCACCGATTTTCTTACTTGGCTTGCTTGTGCAAGCGTTGTTTTAGTGTGTTCTCAATCATGCTTCAGCCTATGCCTTGGAGGTTTTTCATGTTGTCATTTTGGTGTTTGGCCACTCTATCAGTCGTGATGAAGGTGGTGCTTCTTGCTCTTGTGCGCCAGGGAGTTGCTGTGATTTTCGCTTCCCGTGCGGTAGAGTCAGTACTCCGTGTTTTGGTGTGCTTTTTGAAACCGACGTGCTTGTTGTGCTCTTGATGTTGTCGGCTTTTAGTGTGCTTCTCTTGTGGGTCTCTGATGGAGAGTCCCCTTCGGTGGGCCCTATGTCATCTCGGGCTGTTGGTGCAGTTGTGTGTACTGAACCCTGAGCGTTTTCCGATGCTTCATGTCCTTATGCCTCAAGGGTCGGGCTCGGTTTGCCCTGTTGTACCCTTCCAGGCTTGCATTTCTTTGCGTGTGGATTTTGGGTGGGTCGCTAGTGCACCTATGTTGCACTTCGCTTAGTTTTGGTACTTGTGGTAGCACCGTGCACTCATGTCGAGTGTTTCGATTTTGTGCCGTTTGGAGCCTTGGTGCATTGTATTGTACCTTTGGTGTCTCTTGGTGCTTGTGATAGCACCATGTGTTCTGTCGTGTGCCTGTTCGTGAGATTTGTGTGTCGTTTCACGACTTCGCTCGGTGTTGGAGGCATTGACCTTTCCGCCTCTGGGACACTTGGTGCTGGCCTATGCCTTGTGGTTGTACTGTTACCGCTGTGGGGTGGCTGCTTTGCTTTGCCTAGGTAGCCCTATCGGTGGTACGCGAGCTTTGGTTGTGGACTGTGTCTAGGTTTTCCCTCTTGTTTTGGGAGCGAGTGTATTCGGTTGTGGTACCCTGCTTCGGTTTGGGTCCCTCTAAGATCGACGTGTTGTCCTCGACCTCTGCAGTTGTTTTCATTTCTATGTGGTTGTGCGTCTTTTTGGTGGTTGGCATGTTGGTACCCGCGCTGAGCCCTATGTGCGCATGGCGGGTGTGCTGCCAACTCTTCGTTGGTTCTGCGGCTGTGTGTGGTGTTAGTGAGTATGTAAGCCGATGGCAGAATCTTTTGTCAGTTGTCTGATGACTGTAAATCCTATTGGGTTGCTAGTACTCGACCACGTGGTTTTTCGACATTGGGAGGTGTCTAGTTTTGGCTTGACCTCAGACATCTTTTGTGCTTCCGTTGCGATGTGTTGCACTGTGGAGCGTGTGGTTTCCTAGTCTTGTGGCTCCGCGTGTGTTTGCTGTCCCTATTGGACCACGAGGCAGGTTTAGGTGATACCTAGCGGTGGCGGTGGATGTTGTTTCATGTGTTGAGGATTCTCCGCGAATGTGTTCTCACTCAGGTTCTTGTCTCTTGCGTGGCTTCTCGGTTGGGCTGGTGACCGATGCTAGCTGCTGCTAGTAGCCTGAGGCTATTCCCTTAAGTGTTGTGCTTGACACTCAGGTGTTTTTCCCAGTTGTTTTCAGCAACTGTGTACTCTGTCAGGTTTCGCTGGCGATAGAGAGAGTTGCTGACCGACGTTTATCGTGTTGCTGTCGGCAACTGCGTCCTCTGTCGGGTTTTGCTGGTGACAGAGAGGGTTGTTGGTTGGTCGGTCCGAACAATGAGGTCAGTTGGTGGCTGGTCGGTCCCAACAACGAGGTCAGTTGGTGGCTGCAACTGTGCGGTTCTCAGTTGGCGTTTTTCTGCCGTTTAGGTCGGATTAGGTGTTTCTCGGCACCTGTGGGGTTGTCGTTCCGTTTGGGCGCCCCACGTGTGGCTGGAGTGAGCCATTGGTTTTCGGTTTGTGCTCTAGGTGCATTTGGAGCGTGTTGTAAGCCGTTGGGTTTTCGGTTGCGTGCTCCCCTTGTGTTTGGAGCTCGTTGTGTGAGACATTAGTTTTCCAACTTCGTGTGCTTCGTGCATGTTTGGCGGTGCGGTTGTTGCCACGAGGAGGTCGTAATTAGACTTAGTGGCTCTTTGCACCTGTGTTTTGTGTGCTCTGTGCACATTTGGCAGTGTGATTGTTGCCACGAGGAGATCGTGATGAGACTTAGTGACTCTTCGCACCCGTGCTTCGTGTGCTTCACGTGCGTTCGGCAGTGTGGTTGTCGCCACGAGGAAGTCGTGTTGAAACGTAGCGGCTTATTCGCACTGGTCTTACATTTGCTCTCTGTGCTTCGTTTCATGCCTCGAGATCTTTTGGGCATGCCCTAAATTTTGAGGACGAAATTGTTTTAAGGGTGGTAGAATGTAAAACCTGGCTACCTGACTTTCCCTCCGATGTCTTGGATGACTAGCCACTAATGGGTCCAGGCTAGGCGACGCGTTAGTGTCGCGTCGTGGGTGTCTAACACGGCAGTCATCCTTATCGCAACCAGCTTGTGTGTCACGTTCTTGTCGCGCCCGGCTTTCCTGTCAAGTCTTCGTGTCGCGCCCGGTCAATGGGTCGCGACAGTGTTCCATCGCTTCGGTCGTCTGACGCCTATTAGAGTGGCAGGTGTGTCATTACGATCTGTCGGGTTGTCGCGGCATCCCTGGGGGATGCGTTCTTGTTGCGGTGCATTGACCCGTCGCGTTAAGGTCCTTAACGCGATGTGTCACCCTATCACATCTTGGGTGCCTAAGGCTTAAGGCTTTGGCAGGCGACCCCTTCTCCCTTTTCCTCCTTCCCTTCTCTTCTCCTCCCCCTCCGGTGGTGCTCCACTTCCCTCTCTCCCCTTTGTGCGTTTCAGGCGAGGAGGAGGGTCGTGCTCGTGTCTTTGGCATTGTGGAGCTTGCGTGGAGCGAGGAGGAGGTGGCCAATCTGACATGAAGGGCCCTTATGGGTTTGTTTCTTTTTGAAGGATAGGGATTGCTTGTACTCTTCTCGATCCGGGTGGATTGGGAGTCCCTCGTGGTTTGTAGATGGCATTTTCTGCTTCTCCATGCTCCCCTCCCTCATGTGGTGTGTTTGTGGTGTGTGGGTGGCCCCGAGATGGAGCATCTGCGGGTCTACCCTTCTTCTGGTGTCGCAACTGGGGTGCGCGGCGTGACACCAAAGGGCGCGATCTTGTCGCAACGCGTTGGCCCGATGCGATGGCGTCGCGACTCGGTGGTCCGACACGATCTTGTCACTGCGCGTTTCCCTGTCGTGATAGGGTTGCTGTCGTGGTGCCCCTCCCAGTCGTGATGGTATCGCGACAGCCATAGGGGACGCGACAGTACCTGTGTTGCCTCGAGTGTTTCTGTGGTTTCAGTTGGTGTATCGGTGTGTGCCTTAGGGCAGACTTGCCCTTAGGACCTTCAGATGGGGAACGTAGCAGGTTGCCTCACTGTGTTGAGTTATTGATAGTGAAACCTTCGTGGCTGTGTCCTGGCAGTGGTGCTAGGAGGGTCGCATCTGTCTAATAATCAATTGACTGACGGTCCATCGATTATTGGCAGAGCGACGCTTTCCATACCGACTGGTGGTGTTCTGAGGTTCTGGCTTGTTCGTGTGTGCCTTGGTTGGCCGACGGCCCTCTTGAGGGTATGTGCGTGCCTCGCGCTTGCTGGGCTTGTCGTGGGTTCCAAGCCAGCAGTTCGGCATGGTTCTTGTTGTCCTTTCCCCGCATGTTCGCCCGTTGGTTGACACTTGAGGGCTTGTCCCATTTAGAGGTTGTCTCCGTTGCCTGGGACCCCCATCCTCGGGAGCCTTTGAGGGAGCATTCGAGGCTAAAAGTGTGCTCAAGTTGGTAGCTAAGTTGGCAGGCTCTGGTGCTGAGGGGAAAATGAGGTTTGGACAGCGGGTTTGTAGAGCTCTCTTGTCTGGGGCGAGATGCCGAAGTTGTTGAGGTGTTTTCTTCTCGGTGCAGCCTAGATAGTCCTTTGTCTCACTGTCTCTCTCTACGTTAGTTCCGGAGCCACGTAGTGGTGCTAGGCATGGGGCCGCAGCTTGGCCAGGCTGCGGTGGTGCGTGCGTTCTTGTGGTTTTCTGTGGCGGCTCTGTCTCGGTCTTTCGGAAAGGTTAGAGGCAGAAGCTAGGCTGGCGAGCAGAGGGAGTGGCTAGTGTGTCCTCCTCTTGGCTGTCAGTGGCGGTGGCTTGGTTGCTGTTGTTGTGACGGTGTTTCCAAGTCTTATCTGTTGCTCTAGTTTGCACGGCAGTTATAGCCTAGCCGTGCCTTGTTTCCGTAGGCATCGTTGGTTTGGCCTTGTTGGCCCGTGCTTCTGGTGGTTTTCGCTTCGGTGTCCTCTCGGTTCTGTAGTCCCATTCTTGGGTTCCAGTCCGTGGTGGCACCGACGTGTGCGGCTTCCCGACCTCGTGATGTGTCCGGGGTGGTTCTGCTTGTGGGGCCTCGACCTTGTGGAGGTCTGAGGTGGTCGTGCTTGTGGTGAGACATCGTTCTCACCTAGTTGTTGCATGGTCTTGGGGGGTGCGCTGACGGTTGCTTCTGCTTGGTGTCCGACTCCGTTGGTTTTTGCAGGAGTCGTATGTGTGTCACGACCTTGGTTAGCGGTCATGACGTTGCACTATTCTATTCCGCTGCTTAGTAGTAGCATGCTGTAGGTGTTCCTCAGTTTACAGCTTTCTACTATAGTTTCCTATTTTTGGAGGTCCTGCTGCTCTGGCTAGTGAGGGACTGGTAATCCTTACTGAGCCTTGTTCGCGAGCCTCACTCCCCCTACTTCCTTTAGCTAGGGCCTCGTCGTCATGGGAGCTCGGTGTTAGACGGGTTGCGGAGATGGCTGTGGCGTCGTGTGCTGTCAGCAGCAGTGAGAGCGAGTGTTGTGAGCTCTTGTACCTGAGTGAGTTGAGAGTTGTGCTTTGCAAGTCCTCGGGGTATGCCCCTTAAGGACTGCAAGTTTGTTCTTGTACCTGTGCTTTTATTTGGGACACGTTGTACTGTTGTTATATTGTTATAGTTATTTAAATTCAGTACATATCTCACTAGACTATTCTTCTAACCCTTCTGGGTCTTCAGACCCGTGGGTGGCGACGCGAACTTCGGGGTCCCTGGCAGGGTCCGAGAGGTCGGATCGTTACCGGTAGCGGTAAAACCCCCCCGAGGGGGGTGCTGTGGTGGAAACCCACGGAGGGTGGGGTCCCTCAGTTGGTTCTACCCGCCCCAATAGGAAGACCCCTGCAAGGGGGTTCTTTTTGTCCACCCCTATAAAGGTGGGTCTCGGGTTTTTCAACTTTTCCCCATCCGCGTGGAGTTTGGGAGTCCGTTTGTCGCCTTCTTCCGCTGCCACGATCGTTTTATTGACCGAAAGATTGACACAACGCATTTGTTGCAACTGATCTTGATCGGAAGTGCATTGGACACTTTTTGGTGAAGGTTTTGTACCTTGAAACACCGCACCAACAACAATTTAACATTTAAATACATTTTGAAATTCATCAAAATGACATTTTTTAGAACCTGAGTATTTGGGTGCCTAGAACAAACATGTCTGGAGAAATTTCTTGTGGGTTTTGTGATTTTTTCTGGGTGTGTTCATTCTTTTTACCACTTTCGCCCTAATCAACCACGAAGAAGCTTGAACAGGGGCCTTTCCTATTTTGGGAAAACTTCTTCGGGTTCAGCAACTTAGAGCATTGAGCGCCGGTTGTTCGGTGCTGGACGTTGGTCGTCGATTGTTGGTTGTCAGTCGTCGGGACCTTTGGGCGCCAACTATCGGCTGCCTGGCACTGACCAGTGCTCGGCACCTGGGCGTCGGCCATCAATTGCTGAGCACTGGTCGTCAGTCATTTAGCCATCAGGCGTCGGGCGACGATCGATGGCTGATGATCGGCTCCCAACAATTGGGTGCCAGCCATGTGGCGTCGATCGCTAGTCGCCGACCGTCAGGCGCCAATGACCACTAGGCATCAATCATCAGTAGCTAGCCGTTGGGCTTGACGCTCAGTGATTGGGCCCCCGATGGCACTACACGTTAGTTTCCGACAGTTAAAACGGATCAAGAGTCATCGATCGCCCTTTTAGAAATGACAGTTGACGGTGCAGAAGATGCACTATTTATGAGAGCAGAGACTATAACCTCATTCTTGAAAATCTTATATGAAAGAGAAGTTGAGAAAAATGGTACGAAGTCTCATCAAGGATGTCAAAGTCTTTAAATTTTAGGTAAAAAAATTTCATGGATTATTTTTGCATGAGTACTAAATAAGTTATTGTTTGAAAGTTTTATCTAAAGATGCTTTGTTACATGAGATTTTACGTGGATCCTTAGTGCAAAGGTGCGCATTGAGTGTTCCTCTTTAAGCATTATGTATTTTTTATGGGTTTAAAAGATACATAATAAGTTCTATGAGCCAGTTTGGTAACGTGATAAAGGAGTTTATCCCTCTTTTATCATTAATTTTATTTGACGGTCCTTGTCGTTCAGGCCCGTTATCTCAATAACGTGCCCGACACGACTCCGCCTCCCGCGAACAGGCCGAAGTCTCGCGAGGGATATCAACACACACATGTCCATGGAAATGTAAAAGAACACACTGAACACATATAAGTTTCCATATCTTACACATATCCACATGAATTGTACATGTTCTGTTCCGAACCAAAGTCATAGTACAGAGTACAAAGCTTGGGACAAAACCCCCAAGGCTCAACAAGTAGAAATATTACTCTGTTGGTGGCATAGGCCTGACTCCACAACGGTGCGGTCCCGAACTAGAAGAGGGACGGGGACCCTCCTACTCTCCTTCACCTGGAAGAAGAAGGGGTGAGCATCACAAGTCACTGGCTCGGTAGGGCAACTCCCCAAAAGTCGAGAGAACAATGTACATCAAATAATGTAAGCATGGCTGATAAGCATTTGAAATAAAACATTGCCTACGCATGATGCTACAACTTTAAATTAAATAAACGACAAATCACATACACGTGTACAAGTTAAAGAAGGGCACGCTGCACACTAGTCATGATAACTGGCTCGCGACACCAGCCATAGACCTGGACAAACAACACAAGACCACCTCTCAGTTTCGCAGCCACAAACGAAAGGTCCAGCTGCCACTCCACCTCAACAAGGTCAAGAAACTGTGGAGACCAACCAACACCACTTCTGCAGACCACACAGTTGCAGGCCTAAGCCTAGTACCTTTAGGGACTCCGGCCCGAGCTCCCTAAAGTGAGGCACTGGAAAACAAGACTAGCTGGGGACCAATACATCTACTGGGGTCCGTCCCCCAACCACGAGCGCGCTACAAGCGACTGCACACCCATAAACACAAGCCGCTGCCCACTGTCGTCTTTCCCTTAGCCAGACGTACAACTCAAACTCAAGAGTGAGGGTGTCCAAGAAGATGACACAAACCTTGACGGTACTCACCGTATTGGGACAAACACCGAGCATCCGGTGCTGGGGACCCGACTTGAGAGGTAACCACGGAAGGCATTAACAACCCAACTTGCTATGCACACATAACCAAGTACAACTCATCGTTTCCAATCACGGTATAAGCCAATACATCCCATACAAACCCTACGTTGCTTAGGCAACACCGCCCAAGCAATGTACCACAGAAAACCGACAGACTGGCCATGGAACCCCAAAGCTCGGGTGGCCACAATCTAAATCGCGACCAACATAGTGGTCGCCAATCGATGCTTGAATTGCGACGGACCAACCCGTCGCCTTAAATTCTGAATCACGACTGGACAGGTCGTCGCGTTCTTAAAACGCGACGACTAGTTCCGTCGCCTTTCAGATAGAAGAAACCTACCTTAAACCTCCATTTTGGAAATCACACCCAATTGCTATACATGCTGATAAAGCAGGAAATAAGCATTCATGTAAAACCCTAAGCATGCTTTCTATCATGTTTACATGATTTCCAAACCAAACTCCACAAACCCTAATCCACACAAGTCATACGAACTAAAACAAGGGAAAGTTCCCCTACCAATAAAAGAAACGCTAAACTGAGATGCTGTCCAGACATTCCCCACGCTCCGAAGCAGCTCCTCGCGCCGGAACCACGCCGAATGGACAACAACAAACCCAAAATCGCCCCCAAAACCACAGCAAGCTCCCCCTTCAGTTGAGTAGTGCAACTGAACTGTTTGGCCAGGGGCAGAAGGCCAAAATACACAGAGGTTGAATCGCGACGTATCGGACCATTGCGTTTAAAAACGCAACGTACCCCGTCGTCGTAATTTAACCTCGACGCTCCTGCATGCACCACGCGGCGCGCATGCAGCCGCGCCCACGTAAAAGAGGTGATAAATCGCGACGGAACATGTGGTCGAGTTCATACAAGAATCGCGACGACTGTGTTAGTCGCGCTCTTAATGAACATGCCAGAGGTTTGTTTGGGCCGGAATTTCCAACCCTCCAGCCTCACACCCTGCTCCCCAAACCTGTAAACACACATACACACACACTTACTCAACCAATGGGCCACACACTGGCCCCTATACCCGGTAAACTACGATCCGAACATACATGATATTACATTTATGGCCACAAACAGTTTGATAACGTATTTAATTTATTTTTGGGTGATAAAAATTATCCAGGATAAAGGGAGATAAAAGAGGTGATAACTATCTCTCATAAAAGTTATCCTTAAGAATAACTCATTAAATATTATTATTGTACTCTTGAAAATCGTGTGTTGTATTTATACACAAATAAATAGTGTCAAATTAGAGATAAATAGATGATAATTATACATATTATGTCATATCATATCATATCATATAAAAATTATTTTCTATATAATTATCTCTTATTTAAATCATCTCAAATAAAAAAAATATCTGAAAATAATTTATATCCGATCTCTTTATTTTATTATCAAAGAAATCTTTACTAATTAATTAACCCACGTTCTTAACATTTTAGTGGAAGGCAAACGTAACGTGGAAGTCATTCACGAACCCGCAACAGACAAAACTAGCCGATCTCTCGAACAGCAGCCCTACTCACCGCAAAGGATACGGAAATGCGGGATCGCGTGCGGAGTCCAGGCCAGGTGTGGGCTGGAATAGTGGGTGAGGACTGTTCGGGTCGTGGGCCTACGATTTTGAGACGAAAGCAAAAGTAAAAGCTGCCACCGCTAGCCGTCGCAATCGTCCCCTCGGTGCACGCGTTTTCCCTGCGCAGCAGCCGTCGTTACTTTTTAGAATCTTTTTTAGTTCATATAATTTCCCGATTATCTTATAATTTGACTATTTAATTTTGGAGTAAAGAAGACAATCGACAATTTCTTTTAACAGCACATCCTTTTCTTTTGTAATAATATGAAAAAATTACTAAAAAAATTAGATCTCAGATTCAATAGTCAAGTTTGAAAATTTATGTGCGTTATAAGAAATTAAAGCGGCTAAAAGATTGAAAAATAAATCCTAATACGATTGCTGTGAGTACATCAGTCGGAGCTGAGATGAAGCGGATGTAGGAATCCGCTTGTTGTCAATGGAGAACACTGCGTTCAAGTCACGAGATTTGTAAGATCACGGACGGATCTCGGTTGAGAAAATACTCCAACGTCAAGTCAATAAATGACCGAAGAGAATTGATAAATTCAAGGTGAATAAATTATGTACCTCTTAACTGGCTGAGTATCTTCTTTTTTTATAGACACTATTCGACGAGCAATAGTCTAGGACCAGTGTAGACTTACGAATCGATGTGAATAACATCTTATCACTGTGCTGAACATATCGTCTCGTCATGTCTAACCTGTCTTGTCATTATATCAGACATATTTTACAGTCACGTCCGATGACTCATGTTACTGTATCTAATATATTAGAGAGATTTTGTGTATTTGTGTAACCTATGTGACATCATGTACATGAGTTTTTTACTCATGTGACATCATAAAAATTAGTATCATATAGATAAAAAACTCATGTGAATTATATTATGTATTTTACACAAGTACAATAAATTTTTCTCAATACGTTGTTATCGGACGCACCACATTCTCGTATGAGAACCTTGGTTGGAACCAATCTTTTCACCTCGACCTTTGATCGAGGTGAGTATATCGTCGAATCCGACATCCTCTTTCCAATCTTTAGAAATTTTTATCAAGACTGTGTTAATCTCTTATCTCAAATCTTGAGTCGGAGACGAACCTTGTCAAATTGTTCTTTTCCGGATCTTATGCTCGAGAGAAGTCTTGTGAGCTATGACTAATCTCCTTAATTTAAAGGCATCATTTGTTAACGCGGCGGAGGAGATTTTGGGGGGAAAAATCGTTGAGAAGACTTGGATCGTTTCTAAGTATGAGCGGCCCATCTTGACTTTTGAGTTGGGACGATTTTAAAAAGAAGAGAGAGATAAAAAGAGTTGCCAATTTCTCTCTCCTTCGCTAGAAAGCGAGTGAGAAGCCGCTTTCTGCGGCGTTCTTTGAATTTTGGATTGAAATGTTTGTTTTATCCTCTCCGACGCCTCTCACATTGTAATATTTAATTTGAAGTAATATGATAAATGTCGCGTGAGAAATTAAGTTTTTTTTTTTTTAATGGCAACATCATTTCGTGACTGACACATATGACGAGATAAAAATCTGATCGAGATGCAGCGCACCTGCAAAATAAAATTTGTCGATTTTAAACTTTTGAAACTTGTTAACAAACGCTGAACTTGTCATCTTTATTGATCTCAAACGTCGGCTATAACCGACGTCTTGGACGGAGGGGTGTGAGAGTTACGCGTGTCATCTTTTTTACGCGCCGCGCGAGGTGGGCGAGTCCCATCCAGCAGCACAACAGCGCAAAGATCTTGTTGTCGGCCGGGCGAGGCCCAGTGATCCCGCAAATCTTCTGCGTTTTGTCTGTACTGCCGTTCTGGGCGGGCTCAGGTCTGCTGCAGTCGTTGGGGGAGGGGGCGGATCTCCAACTTCGGTTGACATAAAGGAGAACCAAATAGCAACACATGCGGTGTGCGTGCATAACAGCCCCCTCCCCGCCCCAATCATATCGGTCAAGTGTCTAGTTAAGTCGTGAGTTCATCTTTGGGTTCCCTTTCCGCATTGAACCACCACCTTTTAGTTTGAACTTTTTTCTCTCAAATAAAAAAGTTGAATAATTTTTTTGGCAAATCAAATCAATCATGCCGCTTGCGCATATAGGTGGTTTCAGATTAATTTGGGCAAGTTTGCTTCCAAGTCACGCATGGTTGGTAATTGTTTTTGGATTTCTTACGTAAATACTCTCCTTGATACAAAGAATAAGCAAAACCTTGTGTTAATGCTGGAGTAACGGGGTTGGCCTCAGTCGAGCAGCTCCTAAGGAAAGACGATCGGTCGCACGTCTACCGTCGAGCTCGCGACTACAAGACCACCGAGGGACCACAGTGGGGAAGGACTCCGACGCTCAAGTCAGTTCAAGAGATCAGAATAACAGAGTTTCTGGGTTAAAAATTGCATACCCTTGACCCGGAGGCTGTCTCTCTCTTTTATAGAGGTTCCATGAGTAAGATTTGGTATGTGGGTTGGAGACGTGCTTTGGAAGTTACCCGAGATTCCCGCTGGCTGAATTAGTGGACGGTAATCGTGGGGGGCATGAAATTATGGCCCGCGGGGTGTCTTGCCGTTAATTGACCTTCCCACTATCAACGTGCAAGGGTAGTTAGTGGTCGTGGCCCATGATCTCCGGATCCTTCCGTGAGCTGACCTTCCCACAAAAGTCATCCGAGTTCAGATTAAGAAAACTTGGGGCGGTGCGCCCCTGTCGAAGACTGAAGTGGGAACCGGTCTGCTTAGTAGCTCGGCGCGTCAGGGAACTCGGATTTGCGAGTTCTCGCTATACAGCTTGGGGATAGCTCGGCTGACGACACTCCTTGGGCCGAGCTTCCGGGAGTTGGCACAAGGCCGACTTATCTCCGCTTCGAGTAGGTTGACTCGCTCAGCTTGGTCCCAGACTCGGCAGATGAGGACTCGTCGTCGTGCCGAGGTGCTGAGTGACGATCCGTATCACTAGCCCCCCAGCTTTTGCTCGGGACGTTATGACGAGCCGAGGAGAAGATGTTAATGATCAGATGCTGACGCATGCTCCTTCGCCAAACGTGTTGTGTGGTGTCGTGATTGCGAAGATCCCCAACGGTTGCTGGGGAGACGCGACTCCTGACGGTTCTGACATCAGTCGTAATGGCGCGCTGCCTCGATCTCTGGCCGCAATCATGGTGGCTTACGATGCGACGGGAGTTCACATCGACGTCTCGACTTCCGATCTTCCTCTTTGATCACATGTAGTACCTTTGATTTTTAAAATCTAAATAAAATAAAAAATTTTATTTTAAATAAATGAGGTAAATAGATTTAATTAGAATAAATGAGAAATAAGTGAAATAAAAAGGAAATTAAATTAAGCTCATTAAGTTAAAACCTTAATAGGTTGTGTAAATGGCTTAATTACAAAATAATGGGCCTAATATAGTGGAGTCCATCATAGAATGGGAATTAATTATCCCAAATTTGGATTTAATTAATTAGTAAATAGTGAATGGGTAGGATAAATACTAAATAACTTGTATTTATCTAAAACAAGAGCCCTAAGCCCATCCTAACCCTTTGGCCACGAGATTAGGCCTCTTCATCACCCTAATTAGGTAGATAAATGAAAGAATAAGAAGATAATTGCTAATTTTCGGAGTTGGAGGGGAAGTGAAGAGTTTGAAGATGTTAGGACTCTATTAGCTAGTAAAAACACCATAATCTCGTCCCTATCCAAACCCAAACCGTGGCTAGAGCTCTGGAGACGAAGGGAGAGGCTGGAGACCGTGGGAGCTTGGAGAAGGAAGCTTGGACAAAGGAGTTTTCATCTTATTTTCATCTCCAAATTAGGGTTCTTCTTTGTTTCAACAAAAGGTAGGCAATCTGTCAAGCCAAATCCATGTAAAAATTACCCTAAGAAGAGTTCATTTCCCGAGCAAAAGCCTTCTAGTTTTGCTTCATTTTGATCTGCCATGAGGGAGAATTAATTCCTTGAATTCCTGTCAGTTCCATGTACTCGACCCTTCATATTTACTCTTAAACCTTGAGCATACATGACCCCATGCCATGAGAAAATTCTCATAAATACTACATCATGTTAGCATTTAAACGCCTCTAGTTTGCCTAATTTCATGATGTATCCATCTCTAATTAATTCGTTGAACCTTGACTGCGCATGTTTAGGTCATTGAAATTTAACTTGATCAAAGCATGCCTAAACCTTCTCTATTCTCAAATTAATTGTGCATGTTGATAAAACTATATATCTACTTTCGTTTACAACTAGTTTCGTGATTTTTGGATCACCGTGCAATTTTATATGGAATTTAGTATGACCAGGTATCGAAGAGGATGCACCCTGGAAAAAGGGGAAAATGGACGACCCTACCTGATATCGCGTCGGCGCGACTCGCCGCGATATCAGGGGGTCGTGCCGGGCTGTGGCGTCGCGTCAAAAATACGGTGGCATAAGCCGCCGTGATTTCCACCCCAAACTGGGCCAGACCGGACGGTCCACCTGACGCGCCCGGGCGCCCCGTCGTGATCTGAATCGCGACGGGTAGGCTCGCCTTGATTTAAAGAATTCGACCAGAACTAAAAATTGTGCATATGCCCCTGCTGTTTAGGCTATATAACCCTTATTTAGCCATGATTAAACTATGTTATAGTTAATTTGACTTGGTAAATTAATAAATGGTAATAATGATATAAATTTAATTATTTAAAGGAGATTTGCACGATTTATCATCATCTCATGATTTCCTTACACTTACACACACATAACATTATTAATTACCATTTGATCCTAATAATTTATGCAATAATGTATCTCGTAAATTAGCGAAATAAATGACTAAATTTCCCTATTTAATTAATCACGTTTGTCTTCTTTTTATACGTGTGTTTTATCCACCGTTACCGTTTCCCTAGGCCTTCGAGCACTCGAGGCACGACGGACCCATTTTCTACACACTTTCTCTTGACTTGGACCACCTCTTCATCGAGAATACTCTCGACTGGGCCAGGGACTCCTTGTCAAGGCCTCCGTAAGTCTTCTTGGCTTAGGCATACTTCCATTGCCGATGAGCTGGTTGTACCCTAAAACTGTTACACCTTAGGGATCAGAACGATCCATGGCCTTAGTGTGTTCTCTCCTTATCTTGTGATCACGCCGAACCATCTAGCATGTGTACATAGCACGGCTAGTGGGAGGTGAGGATTTCTATCAGACTGCCGCTACCCGACCCGGTGCCGCGCAACTGTTACAATCGGTGTTAACATTGTTTTACGATATTGTCCCTATCTCATCTACTATCAATATCCTCTCATCTGTTCATATTCTCTCTCTACACTCTCATCTATCTCGTCTACTACTCTCATCTATTTCTTGATACTCTATTGGCCATTCTTGTGATTGTCTAAGATGAAGAAATGACTAATGCTAGTGCAATGGGGCCCGATCAGGTCCTGGGAGGAGCGTCCGAAAAGTGCTAGTGCCCATGGGAGTTAAAATGATCAAGGATGTGTTACGGCATGCATCCAGCGCCATCAAACTATCAAGATTAATCTATGACAATAATAATAAAAATGCTATCTATACAAGTGCAATCATTATCGTTACTAGTGCACCGTTGTGCAATTTACATGTTATATCGTTACATGGCGATTCTATTATCGCTCTCGTTGTGCTATTTCCCGGTGCTAGATGCTATTGTTCTCTCGTTATCGTTACTTGATCTACATGACTCTTCTCTCCAGTTAACCTGCCATTAAGACATTAATTATTTATAGCATGCTTGTGTTCATGAGATATTAAGTCCTACTGGGCGTTATTCGCTCATCTTGCATTTTTATTTAATGTGTTTCAGGTGAGTCGGATGATGACCACACTCACGAGGCTGGGACTGAGGATGATGCTCAGGAGTGACCCTGTTTCTGCAACCCTTGCTTTAGTAGTTAGTTACTATAGAAAGAGTCAGTTAGTAATGATGTATTAGTTTGATTTTCTATTAAGTACTCATGCCCTAGTTTGGCTCTGATATGTTGATGTAATAGTTAGTCAATGAAGTCAATGAGATATTAGTGATTATAATGAAGTTTGGTGGATTATTAATGAAATTGGAGTTCATTTAATATTATTCCATTTGTGAAATGGTTTGTATGTATTTTCTCGCTCTGTACTATTTAATAACTGTAATTCCGCTCCGATATTCCGCGTCGGGACGTTACAGTTTTGTTGTATCAGAGCCTAGGTTATTCTAAAGTATAGGATGATCTAGGTTTGACCTGCCTCGACTTAGAGTCTAAGTTTCATACCTATGTGAGATGGTAGAACCTTGGGTATTAAGATAAAATGAACTCACACATGCACAACTTAGTGCAAACTCAGTAACTTACATTAAACATTCTCTTTTGAAGGAACTTAAACATCAACAATGGCAGCGGAGCGTGCACAACTCCGTGACATGCAACAGACCATACAACAGCTTACTCAGGCTTTGCTTCAGGCTGCTGGAGCCAACAATAACAACAACCGTGGTGCTGGAGATTTGCACCGGAACTTCCGCAATCTAAACCATCTCGATTCAGTGGGACCACTGACCCTGATGAGGTAGAGAATTAGCTAACAGAAATTGAACATATTTTTCGCGTTATGCAGTGTGCGGATGGTGACAAGGTATTATTAGCAACATTCCAGTTAGAAAGTGACGCCCGTGCGTGGTGGGAATCCATCGAGGCCACCAGGGCAGATGCACAATTTACCTGGAATGAATTCAAGGAGCATTTCAACTCCAAATATCTTTCAGAATGAGTCCAAGAAAGGAAAGCCTCCGAATTTGTAGCCCTCAAGCAGAGGAATCTCACTGTTGCTGAGTATGAAGCTAAGTTCTCTCGGTTGGCGCGCTATGCCAATCACCTGGTAGGCACTGAAAGAATGAAGGCAAAGTGCTTTCTTAATGGGCTCAGGCCCGCGTACATTACATAGCTGGCACCTATGGACATTTAAACTTATCCAGAGATGGTCAGAAGGGCACAGTTACTAGAAGATGCGACCAATCTGACTGATCGCATCAAGGGTAGAATGGTAAAGAAGGAGCAGACATCTGGAGCACCGAGCAAGCCCTTTAACAGCAAGAAAAGGTCGTTAAGCATCACTGACGGGCCAAGCCAGGAGCGGAAGCCCAAAGTCCCCACCCTTACCACTCCGAACAACAAACCCCGATGCAAGCACTGTGATAAGCTAGGTCACATGACAGAAGAGTGCTGGAGGAAGGCAGGTGCATGCCTTCATTATGGGAGCAGAGAGCATCGGATTCCCGAATGCCCATTACTGAAAGAAAATGAGAAGCGTCCGATGGGACCAAAGAAGCCAGGCAGACTTCAGGCACTGCATGAAGTTGAGACCACCGAGGAAGGTGGAGTGGTGGAAGGTACACTACCTGTCTTTTCCCAATCAGTATTTTTTTTATTTGACACTGTTGCAACACATTCATTTATATCACAAGCATTTGCTGATACATTAACAACCTGCATCTATGGGTTTTGAATTGCCTGTTACTACACCATTGGGAGAAAAGGCTCATTTGAATAAATATTTTCCTTTAGCTGATGTTAAGATTGGTGATCTCAATCTTAGAGCTGATTTGATATGTATGCCCATGGAGGGCTACGATGTTATTTTGGGAGCCGATTGGCTATCCACGTATGGGGCTATCGTGGATTGTAAAAGAGGGAAGATTTCTTTTAGTGAATTCCCTAAATTGACCTTCACGAGATGTAGACACAAGAGGCACTTGTCTCTCGTCTCTGCCATTAAAGTACAAAACATGATAAGAAAGGGATGTGTGGCATTTATTGCCACAATCATAGTAGAAAAGAAAGCAACCAAGTTATCAGACATTCATATAGTACAAGAATATCCCGATGTGTTTCCCGATGAGCTGCCAGGTATTCCACCGGAGAGAGATGTGAATTTCTCAAATAATCTCGTACTTGGAGCTGCACCGGTTTCACGGCAACCTTACAGGATGTCCCCCGCTGAATTGAAAGAGTTGAAAGAGCAACTGATGGAACTTCTAGAAAAGGGATTTATCAGGCCAAGTACTTCTCCTTGGGGAGCACCAGTGCTGTTCGTCAAGAAGAAGGATTTATCTATGAGGTTATGCATCGACTACAGGCAGCTGAATAATCTCACTATCAAGAACAAGTACCCTCTGCCTCGTGTCGATGAATTATTTGATCAGATATCAGGAGCCAAATATTTCTCTAAGATTGACCTTAGATCGGGATATCATCAGATGAGGATTAAAGATGCAGACATTTACAAGATAGATTTCAGGAGCAGGTACAGTCATTATGAATTTGTAGTCATACCTTTTGGACTAACCAATGCTCCTGCAGCTTTCATGCACCTAATGAACAACATTTATCGGCCCTACCTCGACAAGTTCATCGTGGTTTTTATTGATGATATTCTCATATACTCCAAGACCAAAGAAGAGCATGAGGAGCATCTGAGGATCGCTCTGCAGATCTTGTGGGACAACCGACTCTATGCCAAATTGAGCAAGTGTGAATTCTGGTTCAAGGAGTTGTCGTTCCTAGGTCATGTTATTTCCAAGGATGCTATCGCTGTCCATCCTTCCAAGGTAGAAGCCATGCTCAACTGGGAAAGGCCGACTAATGTCACAGAGATCAGGAGCTTTCTTGGACTGGTTGGATATTACAGACGGTTCATAAAAGACCTCTCAAAAATAGTTGTACCTCTTATGCGTCTTACGCGAAAAGAGAACCCTTATGTCTGGAGCAAGGAATGTGAGAAGAGCTTCCAGACACTCAAGCAATTGCTGACATCTGCACCTGTCCTCGCATTACCAGTCGAAGGCGCAGGATTCTCAGTCTACACCGATGCATCTGGAATTGGTTTAGGCTGCGTGTTAATGCAAAATGAAAAGGTGATAGCATATTCCTCAAGGCAGTTGAAGCCACATGAAGTCAATTATCCTGTCCATGACTTAGAGCTAGCTGCTGTGGTATTTGCACTCAAGATCTAGAGACATTACCTATATGGGGAGCAATTTATTGTCTACTCCGACCACAAGAGTTTGAAGTATTTATTTTCTCAGAAGGAGCTTAATAAGCGGCAACGGAGATGGTTGGAGTACTTAAAAGACTTTGATTTCAATATCCAATATCACCCAGACAAAGGTAATGCTGTAGCTGATGCACTCAGTAGGAAGCCAGTAGCTTCCTTATCTTGTTTAGTCATGGGCGAGATGCAATTACTTGAGCAATTCACCAGTTTGAATCTAAGTATTGAGGAAAGAAATGATAAGATGTTGGTGGCTAATCTTAGAGCTCAACCCGACATCTTTGTCGAGATCAGAGAGCAGCAGGCAAATGATCCATTCCTAGTCAGAATTAGGGAGACCATAGCTGACAAGTCAGACTTCTCCATCGCTGAAGATGGAAGAATATTATTCCACGCTAGGACTTGGGTGCCTGACAATGAAGAATTGAAGAGAAAGTTGATGGATGAAGCCCACAAGACCAAGTACACAATTCACCCAGGCGCAACCAAGACGTACCAAGACATCAAAAGGTCATTTTAGTGGCCAAACATGAAGCATGAGGTGGCTGAGCATGCCACACACTACCTTACATGCCAACAAGTGAAAGCCGAGCACCGTTGTCCTGCGGGTGTACTTAGACCCCTAGACATACCTGAATGGAAGTGGGAGAGTATTGGCATGGATTTCATCATGGGTTTACCCGAACTCGTGGTGAACTTAATGCTATCTGGGTTATTGTGGACCGTTTAACCAAGTATGCACACTTCCTTGCCATTAAGAGCACTTGGAGTGTGGATGTGTTAGCAGCCCTTTATGTAAAGGAGATAGTAAGATTGCATGGAGTCCCAGTATCCATTGTCTAAGATCGTGATCCCAGATTCACTTCTAGATTTTGGAAGGGACTTCAGACGACATTGGGAACCAAGTTAAATTTTAGTACTGCTTTCCACCCGCAGACGGATGGACAGACTGAAAGGACAAATCAAATAGTGGAAGACATGCTTCGTGCCTGCACTATTGATTTTGAAGGGTATTGGAATGAACATCTGTCCCTAATTGAATTTGCCAATAACAATAGCTATCAGGCGAACATTAAGATGGCACCTTTTGAAGCACTATATGGCAGAAGTTGTAGATCACCGGTGTGCTGGAATGAGGTAGGTGAACAGCAATGGCTGGGACCAGACATGGTGCAGAGAACTAGCATAGACATACAGATTATCCGAGATAGGATCAAGATAGCTCAGTCCAGGCAGAAGAGCTATGCAGACAAAAGAAGAAGGGATTTAGAGTTTCAGACTGGAGATCATGTGATGCTGAAAGTATCCCCGACCAGAGGATTTCAAAGGTTCAGGATGAAAGACAAGCTGAGACCAAGATTCATAGGTCCATTCGAAGTATTGGAAAGAGTTGGCGAGGTGGCATACCGACTAGCACTACCTCCCCAGTTTTCAACAGTGCATAATGTGTTCCATGTGTCCATGCTGAGGAAGTACGTGTATGATCTGTCACACGTAATCAGCTATGATGACATTATTCTGAACAAGGATATGACCTATGAAGAAAGGCCAGTGAAGATCTTAGACAAGAAGATACAACAGCTTCAGAATCGATCTATACCCGTGGTAAAGGTATTATGGGGAAACCATGAAGTTGAAGAGGCCACGTGGGAGCCCGAAGCATTAATGCAACGGAATTATCCGGAGTTATTCAATAAGTCATTCTTCCTCTTACGATCATATGAATTTGGGGACCAAATTCTTTTAAGAGGGGGAGGATGTAGTACCCTTAATTTTTAAAATCCAAATAAAATAAAATTTTTATTTTAAATAAATGAGGTAAATAGATTTAATTAGAATAAATGAGAAATAAGTGTAATAAAAAGGGAATTAAATTAAGTCCATTAAGTTAAAACCCTAATGGGTTGTGTAAATGGATTAATTACAAAATAATGGGCAGAATATAGTGGAGCCCATCATGGGATGGGAATCAATTATCCCAAATTCACATTTAATTAATTAGTAAATAGTAAAAGGGTAGGATAAATATTAAATAACTTGTATTTATCTAAAACAAGAGCCCTAAGCCCATCCTAACCCTTTTGCCACGAGATTAGGTCTCTTCCTCACCCTAATTAGGTAGATAAATGAAATAAATAAGACGATAATTGCTAATTTTCGGAGTTGGAGGGGAAGTGAAGAGTTTGAAGATGTTAGGACTCTATTAGCTAGTAAAAACACTCTAATCTCGTCCCTACCCAAACCCAAACCGTGGCTGGAGCTCTAGAGACGAAGGGAGAGGCTGGAGACTGTGGGAGCTTGGAGAAGGAAGCTTGGACAAAGGAGTTTTCATCTCATTTTCATCTCCAAATTAGGGTTCTTCTTTGTTTTAATAAAGGTAGGCAATCTCTCAAGCCAAATCTGTGTAAAAATTACCCTAGGAAGAGTTCATGTTCCCGAGCAAAAGCCTTCTAGTTTTGGTTCATTTCGATCTCCCATGAGGGAGAATTAATTCCTTGAATTTCTGTCAGTTCCATGTACCCTACCCTTCATGTTTACTCTTAAACCTTGAGCATACATGACCCCATGCCATGAGAAAATTCTCATAAATACTATATCATGTTAGCTTTCAAACACCAGTATACCTAATTTTCATGATGTATCCATCTCTAATTAATTCGTTGAACCTTGACTGTGCATGTTTAGGTCATTGAAATGTAACTTGATCAAAGCATGCATAAACCTTGTCTATTCCCAAATTAATTGTGCATGTTGATAAAACTATATATCTACTTTCGTTTATAACTAGTTTCGTGATTTTTAGATCACCGAGCGATTTTATATGAAATTTAGTATGACCAGGTATTGAAGAGGATGCACCCTAGAAAAAGGGGGAAAAGGGCGACCCTACTGTAGACACCCATTTCTAACCTATAAGTCGAGCAAAATCCCTTGTCGCATCATTGACGCCCCACGTTGGCTCATCATCGTCAAGCTGGCTTTCTCCGATCATGACATCATTCTGATTAATTCACCACCCTGGAGGATTCTTCTGGTCAAGTCAAACAAATATCTCTCACTATTTCTCTGAACATAAAGTCCGACATTTCATCTGAAGGCTGTGCATAGAGTTTCGGATGCATTACATGCCAAAATCCAGAAAAGTCCAGAAGGCGACAGGAGCTGTGTCGCGTCCCTGAAAACGACAGCCCCTATGTCGCATTCATAAATCCGTATTTTTTAAATCCCTCAAAAATTACAAAATGACTTAAGTCAGCCTTCCATATGAGGAAGGCAACGTATCGAGCCGTCGCCTTCAGGAAAACGACAATGTGGCTGTCGCCTTTTGGACTTTAAACAGGAAACTCAATCCGAGGCTGATTTGGACCCATGCTATTGATGGTAATTGCTTCTTTTGGACGTCAAATGAGTCCAAATCCTCTCAAATTCGGAGCAGACCTTCCTAACATGTTCCTTTCCGAGTTCCAATAGCCCTTGCACAGCCATACTTGCCCATAGTCGGACTATTGCCCATTATTCCTCTCAGAATCTGTCCGGGAATAATCACCCATAAAAACCTTATTTCTCCATCTTTTTGGGCAAGGCCGGAGCCATTAGTTTGGGAATCCAGAGAGCTTCATCTTCCAAGAAGAGCGTCTTCTCTCCAAACGACTCAGAAGAGCCCCCCAGGGCGTTTTCCACCGGCTATCCAATCTTCTCTCCCCTTTTCTCTTTGTTTCATTCAATTCATGCATGCATAGTTCGTTTTTTCTTCTAGTTTAGCATTAGAACACGACACACACACCCATCCTTAGCACCCATAGGGGTCCAAAGCCCCAATCTCGTGAGTTCCCCCCATAATAGTTCATGTACATGCACTTTTCATTGAATAGATCTATTGCACACGAATTCTAATGGGTTTTCTTTGTGTTTGAATCATCTTGGCAGGTGTTTGAAGGTTAGAACGAAGTGAGGCTCCTGTCCCTTGGCCGGCTGAGGAGCAGGAAGACGAGAATCCACATCTCTGTCCCTCTGAAGAGAAGGCGACAAGGCCACTGTCGCGTTCCAAAAGGTGCCTTAGCCTCTGTCGCGTTCATAAATAAGGAAGGCGACACTGCATCTGTCGCTTTACCAGGTACGCCTTCCCTTCACCTTTTCTTTTCCAAGGTAGTCAGCCCTCCACGTCTACATCTCTGAGGCGATTACCTGGTGGCGATCACGGTCAGTTCCTAATCCCTACACTCTTAATTTCAATCAAAAGGGGATACCAATCCCGTGATTACACCTTTTGGCGATCACGGTGGGACCACTTGTGCCCATCACGCTCGTTCTTCCTTTCCCTGCCGTCCTTGTCCTTTAACGGGTGTTGTGTTGTCAGCTTTTGTTTGTTCAGTTCTGTTCTTTTAGGTTTGTTAGTGCTCTGCTGGTCTGGGTGAGAAGGAAACATCCGCAACGTCGCAACCAGCGTAGCGACGCGTGCTACGTCGCGATCAGGTACGCAGTCTGTCCGTACACCTGTTTCCTTTGGTTGAGTATTGCTCGAGCCTGTGAAGAAAGCGACGGGGTTGTTGTCGCTACACAGAAGGCGACGGGGTGATAGTCGCATAAAGGTCAGTACCCTGGTCCATTGGCCTATCTTGTAAATTTGGGTTTGCTTTCACATACTCCATCCAGGTTTCATCATATCATGCCTCTTCCATGTTATTGAGAGATTGCCAGTCTTGTATTTTATAGGATTGATTGATTTTTCGTGCATAATTAGGGTTTAATCACTTTCTATCCACTGCGAGAAGGAAAGCGACAGGCCTTGTGTCGCGATCTTGGTCGCGACATCATTCTTGTCGCCTTCTTCCTCTGAGGGTGATTAGTCCTAATTCTCGTTGTGTTAGCACTAGGATTAGAATTTTGCATGCACTCCGGTGCACATAGGATTTGCATACATCTTTCCATGTTCGTAGCATAGTTTCCTCCTCAGCGACGTTCGCTCTCTCGGCCACATACTCCTTGTGTCCGACTAGAGCGCGCGCTTGAGGGCCTCCGTAAGTCCCCGCTGACCGTGGATTCCCACACGGTCGCCGGGCTGGTTGTACCCGTCGCCACCTAGGATCGAGTCTAGACTCATTTGGCAAGGTAGAGAGAACTCTAGTCATACCCGAAGTTGGAAGCCCTCTCCCATTTAGGAAACCCTTCCTTATTTGGAGAGAACTTGCTAAAAGTCAAAATCACTAAAAGGCAAACCTGAACCAAATAAAAGAAACCATCATCATTGCCAACTGCTTGCTTTGGGTGAGACGTTTTCTCTTTCCTTTTGTCTGCATAAGATTGTTTGTTTAGGAAACTAAGAGTCTGTCTAGGTCAGGTTGTCTCTCAAGTCTGGAAAGGCTTTCTCCGAGTATGGAGTCTTTCTTGAACCCAATCTACAATGGTGAGAATCCCGACACTGCCTTTCATAATTCCCGGGATTACGAGGAGTCCCTACCCCACGATCTCTTTGACGAGGTGGCCCGACCTTGGGTCGCCACCGTCCATACCTCTGAGGGTCGCCATCGTGACGAGGGCAGCCCGTCTCGGAACACCCACCCTCCTCAGTCAGATGATCAAGCTGCTCAGCTTCTGCGTCTAATTCCACAGCTTGATCAGTCTCAAATTCAAACTCTCATGACGGCTCTCAAAGGAAAGGCCGCCTCCTCACCCTCACCCAGGGCGGGTGCATCACGCCCTGCAGTAGCTGCTTCCGGCCCCCACGTCTCCATGGGACAAGCCGACAACACCCCCATCCGGCCGCGGACTATCCGATTCACGCCCTTCGAGTCTGAGCACTACATTCCCCGTGAGTCGAGGCCCCGGTCTCCACCTTACCAGCCGTGTTACTCCCCTCACCGTCCTGAGCCACGTGCCAGGCCCACCTCTCGTGCCTCATCCGTCTACGCTCAGCCATCCGCCGCACCGGACATGATGTCCGAGTGGGCGTCCATCAAGAAGGAGCTCCAAGAGCTCCGCAAGCAAGTCGACCCTAGGCAGCACCACGATGTGCACATGCCTAATTTCAATGGTCTGTGGGTCCCCTCTCCATCCGAGCTGCCAAAGTACCGAAAATACAATGGCTCAGGCAATCCATATATCACATCAAGGACTTCATCTATGAGTCCGCGCCTTACCAGCATGACCGCCGTCTTATGGCATATCTCTTCCGCCGGTCGCTGGACGGGCACGCTCTGGATTGGTTCTATTCCCTGTTACCCGAGGACGCTGAAGACTTCGCTGTGGTGAAGGCTAAGTTCCTCGAGCAATTCCAAGATAGAGTCGGCCCTGAATATTCACTCACAGATCTCATGGCCGAAAAGATGAAGCCTGATGAGGACTTCGCCACATACGCCGATAGGTGGAGACAAATGGCCACCAGAGTTCCGGGGTACCTTCCGGAAGGGGAGAAGGTGAAGATCATCATTGCTAATGCCACACCTGCTTTTAGAAACATTCTGGCGATGAATGACATCACCACCATGCATCAACTTTACAGCCGGGCCCGGTTCATCCAGACCCAGCTCAAGGACTCCCCGATCCACTCCATGTTCGAACCCCAGAAGCCTAGGTTCCAAAGAAAGCCTCAGGGTCCAGTTACCGAGGGCGTCCAGGTGAACGAGCAAGTGAGCGCGTTCAACCCTGCCGGCCAGAGCCAAAAGCCGCCAACCATACAATGCCCAGGGTCAGAACCCTACCCATCCGCCCCAGGGGCAGCAACAACGCCAATACAATCAAGTGCCGCCCCCTGATGGCTCTCAGCCAAGGCGTCCCATGGGTCCCAGAAGAGCCCACTACCCACCGTTGCCGGAGACCCTCTCCGACATATTCTTGGCCTTGCTCTCCACCGATGCCATTAGGCTCCCTCCTGAGAGACCCCTGAACCCGAGCGTAGATCAAACTCGGTATTGTGTGTTCCATAGGCAGCCTGGTCATACCATCGACCAGTGCTTTACATTTAAGGACTTGGTGTATGACTTGCATGAGCAGCACAGAATAGATTGGACAGCCCTCCGGCAAGTAATCGGAGACATCAAAGAGAGGCAGAGACAGCAGCAGCAGCAAAGGCAGCAGCGCCAACCACCCCCTCAACAACAACAGCAGCAACAACATCAGCAGCCGCTGCAGGACCTCGGGATTGTCCACAACCCCTTACCTAACCATCCACCAGCTCCGAATCCACCACCACCACAACAACCTGCCCAGGTAAACCCCATCGTCCACCACCCTCCTCCGCAAGCAAACTGGACGTACGATGATGAGCTGGACGTTCAGCAGATGATGGCCATTAACCAATATCCTATCCAATCCCAAACAACACAACCAGCCTACGCGGCTCCCCAGTCAGTCCCTTCTGTAGTCTCCATGGCCAACGCCGTCATACTGCCCGTCAGTTTAGCATCCGCGCCAGCTGTTAGCTCACCCATCATCTTACCCTTCGCTCCACCTGTCTCCATCCCTCTACCCCCTATCATATCCGCTCCCTCACCCATCATCCTACCACCCCCTGGGCCGGACCAACCCTCCGCCGCAACATTGTCCTCCGCCAGACAGCCATCCACCAATCCAACCACCCTACGGAGCGGGCGAGTCTTCCGCCGCCCATACCCACCTATCTCCACCACCACCACTTCCACAAACCCCCAACAGGTCCTGCAGCCGCCACAGCAACAGCAAGCTCAGCAACAAGATGAGGGGCTGATTGAGCCATTGCCTGGAACCCATTATGACATCCTCAAGCACCTGGACCACGTGCCAGCCAAGATCTCCATTCTGGAGCTAATAAAGAAGTCCAAGGAGCACCAGGAAGCCCTGAGGAATTTCCTGCAGAAGGTGGTAGTGAATGAAGACATGATGGCAGACAAGCTACCCAGTGCCCTGGCCATGGTGACTCGCGGGCCGGCAATCACATTTGCAGAGAATGAATTAGCCCCCCCAGAAGCCAGGAGGCTCCCCCTCTGTGTCACCCTAGTCATCAACCATATAGCAGTGGGAGCAGCGCTGGTCGATACGGGGGCATCCATAAATGTCTGCCCGCTAAGCACCCTGAGGGCCTGTGAGTTATCAGAAAGTATGCTAAGGCCGACGCCCACCACCATTGCCGCATACGACAATTCTAGAAGATCCTGCCATGGCATGGTGACTGTGCAAGCCGAACTGGGACCCCTCGCCATCACAGTGGACTTCTACGTCCTAGATATTGATCCCATGTTCAAGGCAATCCTGGGACGTCCATGGTTAGAGTCACTAGGGGCTGTACCATCTACCGCACATCAGTGCTTAAAGTTCCCCTTCCAAGGGCGAATTATCAAGGTCAAAAGCATAGCCACCGCCCACTCTGTAGATGCTCTCCACGATACCCACCTCCCAGCTGTGTGGCCAGCCAATAAACCCATTGTCTCGGTGCTAGACATCAACTACCCCTGGAGCTACACGTTCCAGTCCCAGCGAGAGGTCAACCTAGCCCAGGTCAATGCGGTAAAAAGAAAGGAGCCACTAAGCACAAAGGGGTGGCAAATTATGATGAAGTTGGGGTATGAAGAAGGCAAGGGCCTAGGGGCAGAGCTACAAGGTATAGTCAAACCCATCCCCGACATCGTCATGAAAAGCCGATGGGGCTTAGGATATAGGGAGAAATCCAAACCATGGTCATCCAGCACATCCACTCTCAAGGCCGACCGAGAGCCACTCACCTGGACACTCTGGTGTCATTTTGTCAGGGGCCTACCCAGCCTGGATATAACACCGTGGTAGTCGAGGC
The DNA here is from genome assembly GCA_014218235.1 of Colocasia esculenta. Lineage (NCBI taxonomy): Eukaryota > Viridiplantae > Streptophyta > Magnoliopsida > Alismatales > Araceae > Colocasia > Colocasia esculenta. Next base: position 107,988,753 of record CM024762.1, read on the forward strand.
AGAACTCTCACAGCACGAGGTGCATGGCCGGAACTTCTCCCGGCACATGGCCCCGTTGCTGACCTATCAAGCCCTGGAAGCCCTCCGTCCGACCAGAAGGAGAAAGGTAGGAGACCCAGAGGCTGAGTGGTATAGATGGTTCGACATAGAAGACATCGCCATCGCCTTCAGCCGACTGTTCTGGGAAGAGGAGAGAACCTGGCCGCCAGCTGCGGAAGAATTACTAGATCCGCCCGTTGCTATCACATCCAAAAGGCAGCTCATGAGCGATGTCTCAGATGTAGGAGAGCCGGACATCCCCTACGAGGAGGGGAACACTGTTGATGAACTCTGGAGAGGCACCTGCCTAGCCATCCACCCATCCCTCCTGGAGTCCCTCCTTCCCAGCCTAGTCCCATCCTCTCCTCCTTTACTGATCCAGCTGACTCCCCAGCTCCTTACGGCGGCGCACAGCCTTCTCACACCCCAGCTCCCACCGGCTGTCCTCTCCGCCCTTCAAGCTGATCCAGGTGACCACGAGGTCACCCTCTCCTGTTGCATGCTCTCCTCCGATCTCCAAAAAAAACGTCCACTTTCAAATGCACGTTGAGGTCGAGGAGCCGGCATACGTCCTGCACTCTGTTGATCAGGGGCCCTCCTCGACTGAGGGTCCCCCTCCTGCTCCTTCATTAGGAGCCATCCTCTTCGAGGACACCATGTCCTCCCCCAGTCCTGTAGAGTCGTCTAGTTTAGGAGAGTCTAGGGTAGGTGAGTCTAGAGTAGATAGGCCTAGGATAGAGAGTCAGGTCAGCCTGCCATCCGCCAGTTCCAAGCACCGTCCTAGGAAGCAGCGGGGAAAAGCTATTCCCCGGAGATATCTTCAAGAGCTAGCTCGGCGGTGTCAAGCGCTATTATTGATAGAGGAATTCACAAAGGAAGCACTGGTGTTTGAAGAGGTGTTTGAGCAAGATGGGGTGTTCGTAGACGACGGATTTGGCGTCTACGAAATCATGAATGATGAGGACCCGATCGAGGAAGAGGATAGCGAGTAGATGACGCTGCCGAGAAATATGCCAGCGGAGTCAGGAGATTTGATGAACCCACAGCGGCAGTGGATGAACCTACTAAGGAAGTCAACCTCGGAACAGAAGAAGACCCTAGGATTGTGATAATCTCAGCAAACCTCCCTCCTGATGAAGAAGAGGAATTGGTGCAAATCTTAAGGGAGTACAAGGACTCATTCGCCTGGTCTTATGAGGACATGCCTGGCCTAGACCCCTCTCTAGTGGAGCACCGACTAGTACTGAAAGAAGGGGCAAAGGCAATCAAGCAGAAACTCCGAAGGTTCCACCCACTCACAGCCCTGAAGATGAAGGACGAAGTAGATAAACTCCATAAGGCTAGATTCATCAGGGTAGTGCTATATCCGAACTGGGTGGCCAATATAGTCCCTGTCATGAAGAAAGACGGCAAAGTCAGAATCTGCATCGACTTCAGGGATCTGAATAGGGCATGTCCGAAGGATGACTTCCCGCTTCCTCATCTCGATGTGCTAATCGACAACACGGCTGGGTATGAGACCCTCTCATTCATGGATGGGTATTCAGGATACAACCAGATCCGTCTCGCTCCTGAAGATCAAGAAAAGACTTCCTTCACCACGCCCTGGGGAACATACTGTTACGTAGTCATGCCATTTGGGCTGAAGAATGCTGGTGCTACCTACCAGAGGGCGATGATGGCTATATTCCACGATATGATCCATGTCTATGTTGAAGTCTATGTGGATGACATCTTGGTGAAGTCAAGGACCAGGAGAGAACACCCCGAGATCCTAGCCAAAGTGCTGCAGAGAGCTAGGGAGTATCAGCTGAAGATGAATCCAAAGAAGTGTGTGTTCGGGGTATCATCAGGTAAGCTACTAGGCTTCATAGTCAGTAAGGGGCATTGAGATCGATCCGAACAAGGCCAAGGCAATAGCAGAGATGCCTCCTCCAAAGAATATCGCACAATTAAGAGGGCTAATCGGGCGTTTGCAATTCATCAGAAGATTTATCTCCCAGCATTCGCAAAGATGCCGCCCATTTTATGATCTCTTGAAAGGAGGGGCAAAATTCGAATGGAATGATAAATGCCAAGCAGCCTTCGATGAGCTAAAGAGTTATCTCATGAATCCCCCAGTCTTACAGCCTCCTGTACCTGGAAAGCCGCTAATCCTATATCTCTCAGTCATTGAGGACTCCCTAGGAGCTGTCCTGGCACAACATGACGAGTCTGGGAAAGAAAGGGCAGCATACTACCTCTCCAGGCTCTTCAACCCTACTGAATCCAAGCTCACCACCGCGGACAAAACTTGTGCCGCACTAGTGTGGGTAGTCCAAAAGCTCAAGCACTACTTCTTAGCCCACGAGGTCAAGCTGATCTCAAGGATGGATCCACTCCGTTATCTTCTTGAAAAGCCCGTCCTTTCTGATCGGCTGGCACGCTGGCAGAGTTTCCTCTCCCAGTTTGACATATCCTTTGTGGTCCAAAAGGCCGTCAAGGGGTATGCCATCGCCGAGCATCTAGCCCATCTCCCGCTCCCTCACAGCGACTCCCTCCGAGAAGGGTTCCCCGATGAGGAACTCTCAGTCATAATCAAAGACCCCTTCTGGTCCCTTCATTTCGATGGTGCACTCAACTCTCAGGGACGGGGCATTGGAGCCGTGCTGCTTACCCCGGAAGGTATCACCATCCCCTTTGCATATCAACTCACCTTCCCCGCTACCAACAATATGTCAGAGTACGAGGCTCTCCTTGCTGGTCTCAAGCATGCTTATCTGCTGGGGGCATCTCACCTCAGAATTATAGGAGATTCCCAGCTCGTCCTGCGGCAGGTGCTCTCAACTTACCGCACTCGTGATCCAAAGCTCAAGCCATATCAAGACCTGGTCACGTTGCTGGCAAGGCAGTTTCGTAAGCTTATCTATATCCACACTCCTCGTTCTCAAAACATCCTGGCTGACGCTCTGGCGTCGCTAGCCTCATCTCTATCCTTCCCTCTGAGCCGCCGGACTGAGACAATCATTGTCCAGCGTCTCGATGTCCCATCCACCCAGGACCCTTGGTTTAGCGACCTCAGGGCAACCTTAGAAGAGAAGGCTAGGAGAAGAGGAGCGCAACAAGTTATGTTAACTGAGCTCGAGGAGATCTTGAATGAAGAGGAACTGCCATGGTACTTTGAGATAGAGCAGTACTGTAGGGATGGAACCTATCTGAAGGGGCAAGTGCAGAGGACCGTAGGGCCATCAGAAGAGCCGCCTTAAGGTACACAGTTGTCGAAGAAGTTCTGTACAGGCGAGCCCTTAATGGAGTCCTTTTAAGGTGCCTTACCGATGACGAAGCTTGGAAGGTGGTGGAAGGGGCCCATGCTAGCGAATGCGGAGGGCACGTCAACAGTCAGATGCTAGCCAAGAAAATCATTAGGCAGGGCTATTACTGGCCAACCCTAGAAGAAGACTGTACCATCTACGTTCGTAGGTGTGTTAAGTGTCAACTCCATGCCGATAAGATCCATGCCCCTTCCTCCTCACTACACCCACTCTCTACACCATGGCCATTCTCCATGTGGGCTTTCGACATTGTCGGTCCTCTTGGTGATTCTAATGCTCAAACCAAACAAAAGTCATTTATCCTAACTGCGACTGAGTATTACACCAAGTGGGCGGAAGCTGAAGCCTTCACAGAAATCAAAGCATCCACGGTGTGCCGCTTCATCATGAGAAACATCATCTCGCGGTTCGGAGTGCCAAGCAGCATCGTCACGGACAATGGGCCACAATTCATCGCACAAGAGCTCCAGGACCTCTGTAAGAAATACAACATCACGCTGCATCATTCATCACCGTATTACCCACAAGGCAATGGCCAAGCTGAAGCAACTAACAAAACCCTTCTTAAAATCCTAAAGAAAACCTGTGAGTCGCATAAATTCGCCGACTGGCCAGAGAAGCTGATAGAGGCTCTATGGGCCTACCGTACCTCCGTCCGCACTCCCACAGGGCAAACCCCGTACGCTCTCACCTACGGGATGGAGGCGGTAGTTCCATATGAGATCCTAATTCCTTCACTAAGAGTCCAGCTAGACAAGGAACTTAATCTTGACGAACGTCGAGAGGCGTTACTAGTCCAATTGGAACTCTTAGATGAAAGGCGGCTTATGGCAGCCGACCATGCGCTTTCCTACCAAAGGCGAATCTCAAGGTCCTTTCAAAAGAAGGTAATTGAGCGAAAATTCCAAGAGGGTGATATGGTCTTGAAACGCATCTTTATCAAACCCGGAGGTCCTAGGTCCAAACTGCAACCCAATTGGGAGGGTCCGTACGTTGTGAGGGAGGTCTACCCTGGAAACGCATATCGCTTAATCAATGCTGAGGGCGTCGAGTTATCACATCCGTGGAACGGGCTGTACCTCAAACGTTTCTATCCTAGGACTATAGGTGTGAGGCTACAACACCTAAATCGGGGAGTAGCCCCATGTTGGGAGTCTAAGATGCCTCTCTAATCGCCAAGGGCTGCTCTAAGTTAGGATTAACACACACGCGCACGGCAAGCCCGGATAACTACACTCGGTAGGTGCTGCAATTATGCGGGCCCCGCTCTAGCGACGCGTCAGTCATTCTCTCCTAATCGGTCGAAGTGTAGGGGCAAAAAAAGGGATCGTAAGGGTGAGGTCGTCAACCTGCAGCATATCCCGACGAGAAGAAGTCTCAAACAGGGACGGTCAAAATAACAAAAGGGCAAAGAAGCAAAGAAATGAAAAGAAAAGAAAATCCATAATACAATAGGGGCATGGCAAAGAGTGGCAAAGTCCCCGCGGGACACTAATGAGCCCGGTCGTACGCATGCCCCAAAGCAAGGCAAGTCCATGATAAAAGACCATAAAGTCCCTCCACAACAGACTCACTCTCCGAATGGTATGCTGTAAGAAGTAGCCGAACCCAACGCCCTCGTACCCACACAAGACTTTCCTTAAATAATCTTCCGCTTCTCCCTATAAGGCTGAGTCACCTCTAGGGTGGGGTTTAATTAGTCACAGCATTAACCCAGGGTAGGTTTTCTGAGGCATTGTCACACCTTATGCACGTCCTAACTTAGAAAGCCCTGTGGCGAGGACCAGAGAAGATCAAGATTCCTAACCAGCGGCTCGAATCGGTTTAAGTATTGTGGCCCGAAGATGCGAGTACCTTCCGTCTCGCGTGTCTTATTTTAGGAAGGGCTCACGCCGGCTTTAGGCGCTAACAAGAAACTCAAAAAATCAAATATTTCCAAAACTCCAAAAAAATCAAATATTCTCAAAACTCAAAAAAATCAAATATTTCCAAAACCCAAAAAAATCAAATATTTCCAAAACTCCAAAAAATCAAATATTTCCAAAACCCCCAAAAAAATCAGATATTTTCAAAACCCCCCAAAAAAATCAAATATTCCCCAAAACTCCAAAAAATCAAAACATTAAATGATTCCAAGCCGTTTGCATACATGCATTTCATTTGTTTATTCGCATCTTTTGCCTATTTAATAAGGCTTAGCCCCTTGACAAATTGTTAAGGTCGTTCACTCGTCGTTTGTTTAAGGCAAGGGGCTAAGCCTAAGAACAGATCTGACTTGTTTCGTGGTTGTCTAAGTGTGCAGGACGGAAAGGAAAGCGGCACTCATATTTCACTCGTCACTCTCGCTCAGTCACAAACCATAAATACAAAAGAGTTCTATTCCATTCTATTCATATCATGTACAAAAGGGGGGGGGGAACCCAAGAAAGTACAAACCCTCAACCACTCTCCCCTGTGCCCTCAAGCGGGCGGGGAGACGGAGGGGCCATCACTCTCGGCCCTGTCTCACTCCCCTCAGGCGCCCTCTCGCGCTGTCGCCGCTCCTCCTCCTCGTTCCTCCGCCGTCCGGAGGAACCCGTCAGATAATGCCCAGCGGACCCGCTCGGGATACCGCTCCGGCTGGTCACTGATCGGCTGCGCCCGACCAGCGCCAGGGCTCTCTCTAGCCCCCTCATCTCGGATCGCAGCATGTCGCTGTGATGCCGCTCCTCTCCAAGCTGCGTGCGAAGGTCGCTAGCCTCGGCGCGCAGTCGCACCGCCTCCTCCGCGTCCTGCTGCCAGCGCGCCGCCGCCTCCGCTTCCTGGCGCCACCGCGCCACCTCCGCCGCCTCTGGACGTAGGCGCAGCTCCGCCATCTCCGCCTCCAACACGGTCGTCCGCGCCAGGGCGGTCCTCAGCTCCTGCTCCTGCAACACCAAACATCCTGTCAGATTTCACCAAAACAACAAAACTCAAGGGGCATCTAGAGTAAGAAACCTACCCGCTCCCGCAGCTGGGCGAGGGCGTCCTCCGCTCGAGCCGCCGCCGCCGCCAGCTGGCCCTCCAAGACGGAGCGCCAGGGTCCTCCCGAGAGGAAGAGGCGCCGCCCACCATCTGCTGGGCCCTCTCCAACTCTCCCCTCTGCAAAAGAAACACCGTGGGGTCAGTCAACCAACACTAGAAACAGAAAGGGTAAAAGCACAAGGTAGAAACTCACCGCCTGGAGGTCGTCTCACTGCTGGATAGTGGAATGGAGGACGCCCTCGAGCGAGGCAATCCGTCCCTCAGGGTCAAGCTGCAAAACACAAGTCAAAATCAGTCACATAATTAATTAAAGAATTCAAAACAGACTGAAAGCAGTAAAACTCACCGGTCGTCGGGTCCCCCTGTACACCTGGGCTCCGTACCACCGGGCATAGGCCCGGTAGTAGTCCTCGTCACTGGCGGCCTCAGAGACCACCTCCTTCCCTCGCCGCTCCCAATCGTTCAGCTGCTCCCGGACCCGGACCGTCCAGTCCGTGACCTGCTGGATTCCCCGGAAGCTGCGACCGGGCCTCTCCCATGACCTCTGTCGGGTCGGGAACTCCACCACCGCCTGGTGGAGTCCCAGTGTCCGCGCCACTAACCGGTGGTGGAGCGGGACCACTGTGTTATAACAGTGAAGCCAAATGTCCCTACCGAAGTAAGGACGGCCCCGCTCCACCCACGGTTGGGTGGCGTCGTCCTCCCCGACGTAGGGAGTCCATTGTACCTGCACACCACAAGTCAAAACACGTCAGTCAACTACCAGAAGAGCAATCAAAGTAGAAAGGTTAAGGCTAGAGGTACTCACATGTCCGAAGGGGATGGTGTCCATCGCGTCATGAATCATGGTCACCTGGCGCCGCAGGGACCGCTCATCTCGGCAAAACCGCCAGCGCTGTAAGAGCGGTACAGCGCCGCGTCGCCTCGCCACCCCACGGCCTAGGGAGGGGAGGTGGTAGTAAGCCCACACCTACGAGAGCAACACAAGTCAGTACCACAGTCAATAAGCAAGCAGGAAAAGCAGCAAAGGGCGAGGGTAGAAACGTACCTGTAGGAGTGGGAAGAAGCCCGCGACACCCGTCACCCTGCTAGAGGTGCCCAGACTGTCGAAGAGGTGGGCCAGGAGGGCCGCACCCCACGCGTAGTTGCCCACGCTGGACAGATCCTCCAGCAGGGGCAAGCATCGGCAGCTCACCGGGTCCCCTCTGGTCCCCAGGATCAGCTTCCCGATCACCAGCGTCAGGAATCGCCGCAGGTCCCTGTCCGCTGCCTCTCCCTCCTCCTCCGCCATCGCCGCTCTCGCGTCATCTGTCATCCGCTCCATATGCTCCGCCTGCCCCTCGCCCGTCTGGCGGCGTGCACTCGCCACGCCCAGGCTCGCCTGCAGCGCCGTCCGCTGCACTAGCGTGGACCTCTCTCCCCGCACCTCCAGTCCCAGTAGCCTCTCGACCGGCTCCTGATAGCTGGTATAGGTGGTCCCAGTCACCGCCTGGCCGTCCACTCTCAGGCCGGTGATCCGTACCACGTCCTCTAACGTGGGGACCATGTGCCCCCACGGAAAGAGGAACGTGTGGCACTCTGGGTCCCACCGCTCCTTCAGCGCCTGGATGAGAGCCACATCCGGCGCTAGCTCCTCTAACCTCAAGAACGGCCCGAAGCCCATCCCCTCCAGTCGGCATACCTAGAAGTCCAGGAGGCCGTCGTAGATCGCCCGGATCACTGCCCACCCGAGTCGGGACCGCAACTCAGTCTGCAAGGCAAACACCAGAAGGGGTCAGAAATCAGAAAAAAGGGGTCAAAACACTCTCTGCCCTGCTAAAGCGACAAGGGACCTGTCGCCTTCTGAAGACGACAGACCCCCTGTCGCTTTAATGCCCTTATTGCGACAGGCCCCCTGTCGCCTTCTTTAAGGCGACATAGGGGGCTGTCGCCTTCTGTCTGGTAATACGACAGGGGGTCTGTCGCATTACCAGGGCCGAACCGATACGGAGCTTCCTCCGATTTTCGGCCGTTCCCTCGGGCAAACCGCCCTACAATCGGGTGCTCCGCACCCCCCGCATCCCACATTCAAGGTGAAGGGTTCGGAGACCTACCTTCTTGGGCCCAACCGGTTCGTCCTCGTCGCCCGGCATCGCCACGGGCTCCTCCTCCATCGGCACGGCCGGGGAAGCCTCCGTGGCCGCCGTCGAGCTCCCCTCACCCGGTTGCCGACGCCGGATTGATTTCTTGCGCCGCCGGCCACCGCCCTCACCACCTTGGCCCTCTCGGTGCTCCTCCTCCATCGCCGGTTGTCAAGGGAGAGAGAGGGTTAGGAAAGAGAGAGAGAGGGATAGGAAGATAGGAGGAAGAGAGGAAAGAGATGAGAGAGAGAGAAGGCCGGAAGGAAAGGGAAGTCGCCGGAATTGCCGGAGCTAGCCAAGGAAGATGAAAGATTTCGAAAGAGGGAAGAAAGAGAGAGAGGGCGCTCAGCCCGAATTCAAACCGCCTCGGTTCCTGTGAACGCGACAGCACCATCGTCGCCTTTACTTTAGTGGTCGCGACATGGGGTCCGTCGTCTTCATTTTAGTGGTCGCGACGTGGTGTCCGTCGCCTTCTTGATTGCGACAGCCCCTATGTCACCTTATCAGGTCTGTGCACAATTTCTAAAAAAGCTCAATGCTCATTAATTCCATGATCACATCAAGTAAAAGCTATGAAGTATCAAAATCAGCATGTCCCCCTTACATCAAGCATCAAATCCACCAAGTCCCATCCAAACATCAAAAGTACAATCAAGTCCCTAGCTCACGGTCCCCTAAGTGGCCGGATCTTCTCGTGCTCCAAGAGGTACGCCTGGTACGTCTCCCGGTCCTCGTCGAGTCTCGGTGGGAGTGCATGGGTAGCGCATGCCCTCCACAAGGCAAGCGCGCTCCGCACGGCCTGCTCATCCTCCGGGTTCCCCAGACGTCGCTTCTTCACAGGAGGTAGGTGCGATGGTGGAAGTACTCTCGTCCTTGGCTTCCCGATCTGTAGGTAGCACCGCTGCGGGTTGTAGAGCACGGTCGCCATGTTCCCAATGAGTTGCAAATCCAAGCCGCGTCCGAGTGGTAGTCGGATCTCTGTTCCACGAAGTGCCGCTATGCCCAAAGCAAAATGCTCCACTGGTAGGGTGTTGAAGTAAAGGCGCTACGCACTCCTTGTCTTCTTGTCGGCCGTCCTGCATAAAACTTTGTCCGAAAATTTGGCCGCGCCGCCGATGAAGTTCAATGGATGGCACCCGAAGATCCTACTATCGGTAGTGGGGTTGTCTACCGGTTTAAACTTTATCCTCACACCCAACCAACACTCTAGAAGGATCATAGAGCCGTAGAGGAAACCTCCCGTGGAAGCCGAGGTGAGACCCGAGTAAAGGTACGCCAAGACGGCGTGAGAGAGTGAAAGTCCTCGCCATGCCCCACTAATCGCACTAAGGCTAGCATGGTCTATGAGGTGATCCCCGGACGGGAAGAGCACCACCCCGCATAAGCATATGGCCACGGCCTTTGCAATTTCCCGGTGGTCCACGCTCTTATCCTTGCACTTGGATATGACCCACTTAGACAATGGTACTAAATGTATGAATTGTGGGCTAATTATGGTGTAGACATCCCCCGGATCGGTCATGAACTCCCCAAGGATAAGCTTCGGGTTAATGGGCTCAACCGTATAGCTTATGTTTTGCTCATCCCCCGGTTTTGTCTTAGGAAGAGCTAGAAAGGCCTCGACCTCCTCTAGAAGGACGGTCGCCTCGAATTTGGGAAAGAAGAAGGTATGGGTTTGTGGGTGCCATAACTCTATCAAGGCCGTGATGCTATGCCAATCGAAAAAATTTTGTGGTAATTATGGGCTGCTATCAACACTCCACCCAATCCCCACTCTCTCAAGAATCTAATGACAAACATGGGTAAGGACTTGATCATTGGGCGATCCAAGTAAGCTTAGAATAGCGGCGGGACCCCAGGAAGAGCTAGAAGGGAAGAAGAAAAGGCAAAAGAAGAGGGTAAGGAGAAGAAGAACAGGAAAATTGATGAGCAAATTCGGAGTTAAAAGCATTGAAAATTGAAAACATCACCAACTCACCTCTCTCACTTCCTCACTCCGGCTCAGATGATTGGGGACGTCTGTCACCCTCATGAGAGCTTCATACATCGCCCGAGCACGCTTCGAACCTTCGTAAGCCGCCTCCCCACCCATGGGATCAAGAGGAGCTCTCTTCATGGCCATGAGAGCTTGCAAAACCTGAAGAAAAGAAGAGAGAGATGAGAGCTCCGAATTTGGCCTCTCACCCCCCTTATTTATAAAGCCATAACACTCCTAATCATGCTAGGAAAGGGTAGGGGAGACCCATTAGGAATAGGAGTTTGAGTGGGAAGCACTTAGAGTCCAAGTAGGGGACAAGTCCTAATCCCATGCTGAAAGCTTTTGAGCTCGGGCTGCAGAACCTGTGAAAGCGACGTATCGACCCGTCGCCTTCAAGTTGGCGACAGGTATCCCGTCGCCTTCTGAAGTGTAGGGTTGCGACAGGCCCTATGTCGCCTTCTGATCAGTTTATGTGCCATGCATGTTTCTTTATAACTGTTCAGGATATTTTGCTCATGTTTTTGATGCTTATTATTTGGTGCATCTTTATTGTATCTTTATTGCTTTGATTAATTGAAAATCCATAAAAATCAAGAAAATGCAGAAAATCCATAGAAATCAGAAAATCCAGAAAATCAGAAAGACGCGTTTGTCAGGTAAGACAGGTAAGTATCTCTAACCTTAATCCCTTCGCATTATTATATGGTATTTACGTTACTATATCAGCTCAAGGACCGGCTGGTTCCCAGTGTGTTTCAGGATCTGAGTTCCCCTTCATCAAAAACGATGATGATCTAGATGCACACTGCTAATCGCTGGATAGGCCGTTGGGTGATATGACTCGGGGACGATGGATTCTGTCGCACGTCGGGGATGCGAAGTGTCTTGACCCTTGCCCATATTGTCTAGCAATATTATCCTTGAATATTTGTTATTTTCTCCCTTTCTTTGCATTTGTTTTTATGATTTCATTTTGTTTTAGCCCAGCATGCATCATGTAGGAACTTTGAGCTTCACGAATCATGATTTGTCGAAGTCAGCTTCCCAATGATGTCCCAACACAGATTCTCATCTTCTAGACAAGAATCCCATTCCAAATTTGAAAATTTTCCTCGAGCATGTGTTCGGTCCAGTCCGCTAGTGATGGTTCCTATGCAGGATTCCTCTCATCCCCATTCGCCATGACAGTCATTCCTTTATCCCCGATCCGCTCATTAGTCGTGACCCGCTCGAAGGCTAGAGTCGAATCGACCCGCCGGGCAGCATCCATCCCCTAATGAACGAAACCTGCACGCTAAAGATAGCCAGGGTACCTCTTGAATCAGGAGGTTGATCATTCTTTTCTTTTGATTTTTATTCGTCCCTAGTAGGAACCATCCTTGCGTTCTGTTCTTAGCCATGTTCGAGGTTAGCCGAATAATTCTCGCTACATATTCGTCAAGAATGGGTGTCTCTTTACGTTGATGCCCGCTTTTCAGCTCATTCCGCTTCATTCCGCTACATCGCCATTTCATGCCGCTTTCGCTCCATTTTCCGCTCCACTCCTTTGCAAAGCGAGCATCAAGGAGGGGCAATCTGTAGACACCCATTTCTAACCTATAAGTCGAGCAAAATCCCTTGTCGCATCATTGACGCCCCACGTTGGCTCATCATCGTCAAGCTGGCTTTCTCCGATATGACATCATTCTGATTAATTCACCGCCCTGGAGGATTCTTCTGGTCAAGTCAAACAAATATCTCTCACTATTTCTCTGAACATAAAGTCTGACATTTCATCTGAAGGCTGTGCATAGAGTTTCAGATGCATTACATGCCAAAATCCAGAAAAGTCCAAAAGGCGACAGGAGCTGTGTCGCGTCCCTGAAAACGACAGCCCCTATGTCGCATTCATAAATCCGTATTTTTTAAATCCCTCAAAAATTGCAAAATGACTTAAGTCAGCCTTCCATATGAGGAAGGCGACATATCGAGCCGTCGCCTTTAGGAAAACGACAATGTGGCTGTCGCCTTTTGGACTTTAAACAGGAAACTCAATCCGAGGCTGATTTGGACCCATGCTATTGATGGTAATTGCTTCTTTTGGACGTCCAAATCGAGTCCAAATCCTCTCAAATTCAGAGCAGACCTTCCTAACATGTTCCTTTCCGAGTTCCAATAGCCCTTGCACAGCCATACTTGCCCATAGTCGGACTATTGCCCATTATTCCTCTCAGAACCTGTCCGGGAATAATCACCCATAAAAACCTTATTTCTCCATCTTTTTGGGCAAGGCTGGAGCCATTAGTTCGGGAATCCAGAGAGCTTCATCTTCCAAGAAGAGCGTCTTCTCTCCAGACAACTCAGAAGAGCCCCCCAGGGCGTTTTCCCACCAGCTATCCAATCTTCTCTCCCCTTTTCTCTTTGTTTCATTCAATTCATGCATGCATAGTTCGTTTTTTCTTCTAGTTTAGCATTAGAACACGACACACACACCCATCCTTAGCACCCATAGGGGTCCAAAGCCCCAATCTCGTGAGTTCCCCCCATAATAGTTCATGTACATGCACTTTTCATTGAATAGATCTATTGCACATGAATTCTAATGGGTTTTCTTTGTGTTTGAATCATCTTGGCGGGTGTTTGAAGGTTAGAACGAAGTGAGGCTCCTGTCCCTTGGCCGGCTGAGGAGCAGGAAGACGAGAATCCACATCTCTGTCCCTCTGAAGAGAAGGCAACAAGGCCACTGTCGCGTTCCAGAAGGCGCCTTAGTCTCTGTCGCGTTCATAAATAAGGAAGGCGACACTGCATCTGTCGCTTTACCAGGTACGTCTTCCCTTCACCTTTTCTTTTCCAAGGTAGTCAGCCCTCCACGTCTACATCTCTGAGGCGATTACCCTAGTGGCGATCATGGTCAGTTCCTAATCCCTACACTCTTAATTTTCAATCCAAAAGGGGATACGAATCCCGTGATTACACCTACCTGATATCGTGTTGCCGCGACCCGCCGCAATATCAGGGGGTCGCGCCGGACTGTGGCGTCGCGTCAAAAATGCGGCGGCTTCCACCCCGGACCGGGCCAGATCGAATGGTCCACCTGATGCGCCCGGCCGCCCCGTCGCGATCTGAATTGCGACGGGTAGGCCCGCCGCGATTTAAAGAATTCGACCAGAACTAAAAATTATGTATATGCCCCTGCTGTTTAGGCTATATAACCCTTATTTAGCCATGATTAAACCATGTTATAGTTAATTCGACTTGGTAAATTAATAAATGGAAATAATGATATAAATTTAATTATTTAAAGGACATTTGCACGATTTATCATCATCTCATGATTTCTTTACACTTACACACACATAACATTATTAATTGCCATTTGACCCTAATAATTTATGCAATAATGTATCTGGTAAATTAGAGAAATAAATGACTAAATTTTTCTATTTAATTAATCACGTTTGTCTCCGTTTTATACGTGTGTTTTGTACACCGTTACCGTTTCCCTCGGCCTTCGAGCACTCGAGGCACGACGGGCCCGTTTTCTACACACTTTCTCTTGACTTGGACCACCTCTCCTTCGGGAATACTCTCGACTGGGCTAGGGACTCCTTGTCAAGGCCTTCGTAAGTCTTCTTGGCTTTGGCGTACGTCCATTGCCGACGAGCTGGCTGTACCCTGAAACCGTTACACCTTAGGGATCAGAACGATCCATGGCCTTAGTGTGTTCTCACTGTATCTTGTGATCACGCCGGACCATCTAGCCTATGTACATAGCACGGCTAGTGGGCGGTGATGATTTCTACCAGACTGCCGCTACCTGACCCGGTGCTGCGCAACTGTTACAATCGGTGTTAACGTTGTTTTACGATATTGTCCCTATCTCATCTACTATAAATATCCTCTCATCTGTTCACATTCTCTCTCTACACTCTCATCTATCTCGTCTACTACTCTCATCTATTTCTTGATACTCTATTGGCCATTCTTGTGATTGTCTAAGATGAAGAAATGACTAATGCTAGTGCAATGGGGCCCGATCAGGTCCTGGGAGGAGCGTCCGAAAAGTGCTAGTGCCCATGGGAGTTAAAATGATCAAGGATGTGTTACGGTATGCATCCAGCGCCATCATACTATCAAGATTAATCTATGACAATAATAATAAAAAATGCTATCTATACAAGTGCAATCATTATCGTTACTAGTGCACCGTTGTGCAATTTACATGTTATATCGTTACATGGCCATTCTATTATCACTCTCGTTGTGCTATTTTCCCGGTGCCAGATGCTATTGTTCTCTCGTTATCGTTACTTGATCTACATGACTCTTCTCTCCAGTTAACCTGCCATTAAGACATTAATTATTTATAGCATGCTTGTGTTCATGAGATATTAAGTCCTACTAGGCGTTATTCGCTCATCTTGCATTTTTATTTAATGTGTTTCAGGTGAGTCGGATGATGACCACACTCACGAGGCTGGGACTGAGGATGATGCTCAGGAGTGACCCTGTTTCCGCAACGCTTGCTTTAGTAGTTAGTTAGTATAGAAAGAGTCAGTTAGTTATGATGTATTAGTTTGATTTTCTATTAAGTACTCGGGCCCTAGTTTGGCTCTGATACGTTGATGTAATAGTTAGTCAATGAAGTCAATGAGATATTAGTGATTGTAATGAAGTTTGGTGGATCATTTAATATTATTCCATTTGTGAAATGGTTTGTATGTATTTTCTTGCTCTGTACTATTTAATAACTGTAATTCTGCTTCGATATTTTGCGTCGGGGCGTTACATCACAATCCGCGTTTATAGCTTGCTGACGATTGGGGTGGCGACACGTGGATCGATCACGACACTTCGGGATGGCGGTGATTGGTGTCCATTGGATCGAGGTGACCTCGGGACCCTATAAATAGCGCTACTGGTATCGAAACGGGACCCCTCACGCGCGCGAACTTCATCATCTGTCATAGCTGACTTCTCGAGCTGTGGTGGAGTGAGAGCGTTCTCACGGAGCTTCTGGTCATTCCCTTCGTGAAGGTAAGCCATGGGCTCACCTTATGCTTCTCGGTCGTCCTCTACTCCTTCCACCTCATCTACGGGGAATTCCCTTCCCGAGGGTGCCTCTGTTCCTACAGGTCCTCCGGATGCCAGACCAGCAGAGGAGGCTGCTCCTGCAGTATCCATCGGGACGTATGTGCCTAGGGTTTCCTCCGCCCCGTCCTCTGGCGTGCGCAAGGCGGCTGACTCTGTGGCCGATGCTGTCTCGGAGATTGACCAGGCGACAGTTGATTGGCTCGTAGATCATCTAGGGATCATTTTTCCCCCCGACTTCTCTGTGTATGCTTCGGACAGTCTCCGGGCTCACTACACTATGGAGAACGGGTTCTGCTTGTACTTGGAATCAGTCCGAGCTGGCTTTCAGTACCCCCTTCACCATTTTGTCATCCATCTTTTGTTGTACCTTGGGGTCGCCCCTTCGCAACTAGCCCCGAACTCATGGAGGTTAGCCGTCGGATTCCTCGTGGCGTGCGCTATGGCCAAAGTTCAGCCGAGCATCCGTCTTTTCTTCTATTATTTTTCCCTCAAGGTCTCGGGGGATTGGTTGTTCATCTTAGCCCGGTCAGGCCCCCAATTCCTTGGTTGCTTCCCCTCCTCCATCCATCATTGGAAGAGGAGTTTTTGCTTTATCCATAGCTCGAAAGGGTGGGAATTTCCCACTACTTGGTCCGCAATCAACCCTCAGGATGTGGCTTTTCGGCCACCTACCGACATGAGCGATGCTGAGCTTTCGGACTTCGACTCGTTGCAGGCGGTGTCGACTCCCGACTTACGAGAGCCTTCTGCCGACCTGTTCGAGCTGATCCGGCGGGCCGACATAGGTTAGATGCCTTTAGGAGGCTTCCTTTTTTTAACCCCGTCCTTCGACGCAGCTAAATAAACTTACGGTGCTTCATTTTTTGACAGAAATGGTTGAGCCGACAGATTACCGAGTCGGCAATCGGAAGAAGAAGGTCGCCCAGGAGAAGCGGTCAGCCGAGGACGCCGAGGTTCAGATTGTTGAGCCCTCGGGTCCCCTTACTACAATAGTTGTTCCTTCTTTGTCCCCGGTCATGTCAAGGCTCACGATGAAGGAGATCATGGAGAGACTGACGAAGCGAGCACGGGGAGCTAAGCAGCGGTTGACTGAGGGTGGTACGTCGAGTGCTGCTCCATCCCCTAGCTGCCCGGTCGTCCCCACGACCCAGCCGTCGGGGCCGAGCCCCTTGGGGTGGGGTCGGGCGTCTGCTTCGGCAGATGCCACTTCTCGGGCGGCTTCGATGAAGACCCCCGACCTCATCGAAGAGGCGTTCCGAGGCCTCCAACTCTAGCTAGGCACTCTCGTGACGCTCCTCTGTCAGATGGATCAAATCTGGACGTCGGCCGAGGGTCGTGTGCGTTCCTTGGAGAAGGAAGTCACCGGCCTTGGCAAAAAGAGTGCCGAGCTCGAGAAATCGATCACCGCTGAGACTGCTCAGGTCAGCAAGTCGGAGGATCGGGCCACCTCCCTCGCGAAGGGTTTGGCCGAGCTCAAGGCTTCTTTCGCTGAGGAGAAGTCAGCTTGGGAGGCCGAGGCAAAAGCCCACGAGGAGACGAAGGCGGAGATGGCCCGACTCGTGGCCGATGAATGCCGGAAGGCAGTGGTGGAGTACATGAAGTTCAATGCACACCTTGACCAGATAACCGACCTGTTTATGGACGGTTACAAACATTGTCTCGTGGTGGTTAGCAAGGCCTTCCCCGAGCTGGACCTGTCCTCCGTGCAGCCTCCGAGCGATGATGGCGATGAGGAAGTTGTGCCGGCCGCAGCTGCTCCTTCTGGCGCGGGGACTTCTGCTTCGGTTCCTCCGGCCGATGACCGTTAGTCTTTTCTTTTTCCTAGGGGCCACCGAGCTAGGACTTGGCCCCCTTTTTTGTAATGACTCTTCTTGGCCTTCTGGCAGTTTTACGAATGCGTTTATCCTTTTGTTCTCATGTGTTTGAGTTCGTTAATCGACTCGAGTTTGCCATGTTGAACCCTGAAGAGACTCCTCCGAACGTCGTGCCGTAGCAAACCCTTTGAGAGCGTTTAGAATGCTAAAGCGACCTTGTTAGAACTCGGAGTGCCAAAGCAACCTCCTCAGATCGTTAAGAGATCCGAAGCGGCCTCCTTAGATAGCTCGGAGTGCTGAAGTGACCTCGCGCGAGAGCTATGAGGGCCGAAGAAGGCCTGGAAGATGAGTGCCTAAGTGACCTCGTTTACTAGAGCTCGGAGTGCCGAAGCGACCTTGCGTAAAAGCTCTGAGGGCCAAAGAAGGCCTGGAAGACGAGTGCCTAAGCGACCTTGTTATTAGAGTTTGGAGTGCCGAAGCGACCTCGTGTAAGAGCTCTGAGGACCAAGGAAGGCCTGGAAGATGAGTGCCTAAGCGACCTCGTTTATTAGAGCTCGGAGTGCCGAAGCGACCTCGCGCAAGAGCTCTGAGGGCCGAAGAAGGCCTGGAAGACGAGTGCCTAAGCGACCTCGTTATTAGAGCTCGGAGTGTCGAAGCGACCTCGCGTAAGAGCTCTGAGGACTGAAGAAGGCTTGGAAGATGAGTGCCTAAGCGACCTCGTTATTAGAGTTCGGAGTGCCAAAGCGACCTCGCGCAAAAGCTCTTGAGGGCCAAAGCGATTTTGAGAGTCACAAAGTTGTAAAACAATCTTCATTCTGATTTTGATATTTCATGGATAATAACATCGAAGATGCTCGGCGTTCCATGTCCTTGGAATCTCCGAGCCGCTTTGATTTGCCAAACAATAGGCCCCTTGTCCGAGATCCTCAATCAGGCGATAAGGGCCCTCCCAAGTTGGAGATAGCTTTCCTACTGCTGACTTAGGGTCCCAGACAGCGAGCTTCCGGAGGATGAGGCTACCCGCGCTGAAGTGGCAAGGCCTGACAGTTTTGTTGAATCTTCTCTTCATCTTCCTTTGGTAGGCTTCAACTCTAGACGCTGCTTTGTCTCGTCGCTCTTCGACCAAGTCTAGCTCAGCTCGCAGCAAGCGATCGTTGTCTTCACGTTCGAACCCTAGAACTCTTCCTGAGGGTACGAGCAGTTCCACTGAAGTTACTGCCTCTATGCCGAAGGCTAAGGCGAAAGGAGACTCTTGAGTGGCTTTATGGGAAGTCGCTCGGTACACCCATAGCACATGGGGTAGTTCCTCGACCCATCGGCCCTTATGATTGTCCAGCCTTTTCTTCAGCCCGTCCAGAAGCGTTCGGTTGGTTACTTCGGCTTGCCCATTAGCCTGAGGATGCGCCACCGAAGTGAAACGATGGTTGATGCCGAACTTTGCGTAGTTACGACAAAATCTGGTGTTGTTGAACTGCTTGGCATTATCGGTGATGATTGTCCGGGGCAGACCAAACCTGCAAATAAGATTCTTCCAGACGAATCTCCATGCGTTGGAGTCGGTTATTTTTGCCAATGGCTCGGCTTCCACCCACTTGGTGAAGTAGTCGACCCCAACGATGAGAAACTTCCGCTGGCCCGAGGCTGGTGGAAATGGACCGAGGATGTCCATTCCCCACTGTGCGAAGGGCCATGGGGCAGTCAACGGCCTGAGGTCTGCGGGTGGTTGCCGATCTACTTTGCTAAAGAGTTGGCACTGCGAGCATCTTTGCACGTATTCTTCGGCATCCTTCAACATGGTAAGCCACCAATAACCTTGTCGAGTTACTCTTCGAATCAGAGATCGTGGTCCTGTATGGCTCCCGCACGTGCCCTCGTGCACCTCGGCGACGATCGCCTCAGCTTGCCTCTGGCTCATGCACCGCAGATGAGGGAAGCTGAAGCCCTTCCTGTACAGGTCATCACCGATCATAAAAAATCTTAGTGCTCATCTTTTTACCTTCAGTGCCTCTCCCTTATCACTCGGGAGCAGCCCATCTTGGATATACCCGATGATTGGGGTCATCCAAGTTGGCTCGGCTTTGGTACACATGACTTCCGCAACTCCTACTGAAGGCTCACGGAGTTCTTCTATGAACATGGAAGACTCTTGAAGATATTCTGAGGCGACCGCGTACTTGGATAGTGCGTCGGCCTGAGAATTATCCGCTCGGGGAATCTTCAGCAGTTCTGTCGCTTCGCAGTCGTCCATAATTTTTCGGACCTCGGTCATGTATGAAATGAGCTTTTCTTCCCTGGCTTCGAACTCTTTCAAGACTTGGCTAACGACCAGCTGGGAGTCGCTATGGACTCGGACTTTTGTCTCTCCCAGGGCCTTTGCCATCCTGAGCCCTGAGATGACAACTTCGTACTCGGCTACGTTATTGGAAGCAAAGAAACTGAATCGGATCGCGTACCTTAGGACGAGGCCGTCTGGAGATTGTAGGACGACGCCAGCCCAACTGCCTTGAGAATTGGACGCCCCGTCCACGTACACCAGCCAATGTCCGACGTCCTCCTCTGGCTCGGGCAACCTCGCTGTGCCTTCAGAAATGAAATCGGCAAGGGTTGAGCTTTGATGGCAACCCGAGGCCTATATGATATGTCGAATTCACCGAGCTCGACGGCCCACTTGGCCATCCTCCCCGAGGCCTCGGGTCGGCTGAACACTTGGGCATCGGTCAGGACAACGATCCGATGTGCTTGGAAGTAGGGTCAGAGTCGCCGTGCAGCCATTAGGAGTGCGTATCCTACCTTCTCGAGGTCGGAGTAGCGTTGTTCGGCTCCACGTAGGGCTTTGCTGGTGTAGTACACTGGGAGGTGCTTTTGATCTTCCTCTCGCACGAGCACCGAACTGATCGAGTAAGTCATGGCCGAGATGTACAGGAATAGCTTATCTCCTGCAACAAGCTTACTTAGAGTTGGAACATTAGCTAGATAGGACTTGAGCTCGTTGAAAGCTCTATGGAAATCATCATTCCATTCAAACCGCCCCTTTCGCAATACGTCAAAAAAGGGCCTGCACCTTTCAGTTGACTTGGACATGAACCTGCTCAGGGCAGTTACTCGGCCGTTAAGCCTTTGTACCTCTTTGACGGTCCTCAGAGCCGTCATGTCGATGATGGCCTGAACTTTGTCGGGGTTGGCGTCGATGCCTCGGTTCATGAAGAGGTAGCCAAAGAACTTCCCGGCACGGACACTGAAGACGCACTTTTCAGGGTTCAGCTTCATTCTGTATTGGTGTAACACCTCGAAGGCTTTGGCCAGGTCCTGAACATGGTCTCCTGATCGCCGGCTTTTCACCAACATGTCGTCGACGTATATCTCCATTGTCTTCCCGATTTGTTGCTCGAACATCATGTTGACGAGCCTCTGGTATGTCGCCCCTGCATTCTTCAGTCCGAAAGGCATTCGGGTGAAACAATACAGACCTTTTTCCGTGGTGAAGGTAGTCTTCTCTTCATCCTCGGGGGCCATCCTGATCTGATGATACCCCGAGTAATCGTCGAGGAAGCTCAGGAGCTCGTGTCCTACTGTGGAGTCGACGAGCTGGTTGATGTGAGGAAGAGGGAAGCTGTCCTTTAAGCACGCCTTGTTAAGGTCGGTGAAGTCCACGCACATGCGCCATTTGCCATTTACTTTTTTTAACAAGGATGACGTTGGCCACCCACTCAGGGTAGAAGGCGTCCCAAACAGTTCCCGTGCGCAAGTACTTTGCTAGGTTGTCGTCTACCGCCTCCTGTCGATCAGCCGACAGAGGCCGCTTCTTCTGCCGTACAGGCCGAGCTTCAGGGTCCACATTTAGGTGGTGCTGAATGACCCCTGGTTCAATCCCGGGGAGATCTTCTTCCGCTCATGCGAAGACATCGCTGCTATTCTTGAGAAACTCGACTAGCCCCTCCTCCAACTCTTGGAGCTCGGTGCGGATCATCACTGATTTCTCTTCCGCAAATTGAATTTGCTTTGTTTGTTCGGCAGGCTCATGCCTCTCAACACTTTTATCATGCACATGCTCGTACTCAGAAACGACTGGCTCCTAGTCTTTTATTGAATTTACATAGCACCGAATGGCCTCAGTTTGGTTTCCAGCAACCTCGCCTATTCCGTACGGTGTGGGGAACTTTAGTTTTTGATGGTACGTGGAGGGCACCCCCTAATTTTCCAAGGATCCCTCGGCCAAAGATGGCGTTGTAGGCCGACTTCACTTTCACCACAAGGAAGTCGGCCTCAACAGTTACAAGGTGTGGCCGAGTCCCGAGGGTGACCTTCCGCCTAATCGACCCCTAGGCGCTGACTGGCGACCCGCTAAACCTGAAGAGAGGTGTGGCCACGGGTTTTAGATCGGTGCTCAGGTTGGTCATTTTTACATAGTAGTCATAAAATAGATCATCGGGAGCCGCTCCATTATCTACCAGGATCCGATGGACACTGTACCCATCGATGTTCGCATAAAATACCACCGCGTCATCGTGGGGGAGGCTGAGGCCGACGATGTCGTCCTCGGAGAATGTAATAATGCCCTGAAGGTCAGGGGCCGAGCCCCCCGAGCTCGTTCCAATGACCGACACATACGCCTTCCACTTTCTTCTACTGTCTCCTCCCCCAGTCGAGCCCCCGGCCAAGACGAGGACTGCTCCTTTACCCCCGCGAGCTCCATGCTCCTCCTCAGGGGTTCACTCCTTTGTTCGCCCATCGACGATGTCTTTTCCGATTATACCGCGTCGCAGCATATCCACGATCTCCATCTTGAGGCTTCGACATTGGTCGGTGATGTGCCCGTAGCCCTTGTGATACTCGTAGTAGAGGTCGGCCTCGTTCCCCGGAGGAGGCCTTGGCAGCGGCTCGGGCCGCCGGAACTCAGGTAACCTTTTGATGATAGGCAGGATCTCGGACGGGAGTCTGCCAAAGTTGGGGAAATCCCGGGTGTGCCTAGATTCGTCATGTCGGCGGCTCGAGCCCGACCGCCTATCTCCACACGTCACGGGCTCATCCCTCCAAGGTTTCTTTGGTTCTGGTGCCTTGCTTGAGGATCCCAGCTCGGACGGGCGCCCCAGCTTGCCGGTTGTGCTGAGGGTAGACTCCAGCCTCGCGTACTTCTGCATGTGGGAAAGTAGGTCGGAGAGACTCACATGGGGCTTTTTGGCAACGGACGCGACGAACGATGTGTTGGTGCAGACTCTTTTCAGGATGTTGACGTCCGTCCGTAAGTCGAGGTCGATCACCTTCATAGCCTCCAACTGGAATCTTTTGGCATAATCGCGGAAGAGCTCACCATCCTTCTGAGCGACATGCCACAGGTCGTCGGTGCATAGTGAATGTTGCATCATATTGTAGAAATGGTCCAGGCAGCGTTGCGCGAAGTCGTGGAAGCTCGTCACCGACCGCACCAGCAAAGTCTTGAACCACTACAGCACCGCGTCGTCGAGAGTTGACATGAAGGCTCGACATTTCAGTGCATCAGAGAGGTTCACCATCTCGACCTGTCCCTGGAAATTATCAAGGTGATGGACGAAGTTAGTGGTCCCATTGTATCGTCGGAATTTGGGAAGTTGCAACTTCACAGGCACTTGCGCCGAGGTAATCTCCTCAACAAATGGTGAAGTGGAGAGCAACGTTGCCACCGAGGGGACCCGAGTTCCCTATTGGAGAGCCTCAATCTTCCGATTCATCTCCTGGAGGTCATTCCTCCATCGGGGCTCCGCTGGCAATATGTTCGTTGCAGAGGGCGTCGACTCGGCCGAGTAACGGTCCATCTCTGTCATTTTGGGAGGCTCGTGACCCGTGGCTACGGTGGGGGCCACCGGGGCTGCTACAGGAACTTGGGGAGCTGGCACGGACACTGCTGGGATAGCCACCTGGATGTCAACGTGGCTCGCCGACATCACTGGTGGGGTGGCGCGATCTTCTGCTACCTTTGCATCACCTAGGCCTGGATTTGGGACGCCCAGGCGCCCTGTCGCCTCACCACGGGCCGCCATGGTCTGTTTCTTCTGCTCTAACCGGGCCAGCACCTCGTGAAGTCCCGCAACCAATGCCTCGATGCGGTCAAGGCGAGTGGAGGTGATGGATCCCTGCTCCTCGGTGCCAGAGCCCCCGCCGATGATTTCCTCGACAACGATAGCTGGAGCGCTCTCCTCCTCATAGGAATGGGCTACGGTCTTTCCCTTGGGTGCCATGAAAGAGAGCTTTTTGTTCAGGTTCCCACAGACGGCGCCAAAAAATGTTACTGCTGGAGTAACGGGGTCGGCCTCAACCGAGCGGCTCCTAAGGGAAGACGACCAGTCGCACGCCTACCGTTGAGCTCGCGCCTGCAAGACCACCGAGGGACCTTGGTGGGGAAGGACTCCAACGCTCAAGTTAGTTCAGGAGGTCAGAATAACAGAGTTTCTGGGCTAGAAATTGCATACCCTGGGCCCGGAGGTTGTCTCTCCCTTTTATAGAGGTTCCATGAGTAAGATTTGGTACGTGGGTTGGAGACGTGCTTTGGAAGTTACCCGAGATTGCCGCTGGCTGAATTAGTGGACGGTAATCGTGGGCGGCATGCAATTATGGCCCGCGGGGTGTCTTGCCGTTAATAGACCTTCCCACTATCAACGCGCCAGGGTAGTTGGTGGTCGTGGCCTGTGATCTTCGGATCCTTTCGTGAGCTGACCTTCCTAAAAAAGTCATCCGAGTTCGGATTAAGAAAGCCTGGGTCGGCGCTCCCCTGTCGAAGATTGAAGTGGGAACCGGTTTGCTTAGTAGCTCGGCGCGTCAGGGAACTCGGTTTTGTGGGTTCTCGCTATACAGCTTGGGGATAGCTCGGCTGACGACACTCCTTGGGCCAAGCTTCCGGGAGTTGGCACAAGGCCGACTTATCTCCGCTTCGAGTAGGTTGACTCGCCCAGCTTGGTCCCAGACTCGGCAGATGAGGACTCGTCGTCGTGCCGAGGTGCCGAGTGACGATTTGTATCACCTTGTATATCCCATTTTAGAGCACATATAGTCTTGAAGATATCTGCTTCTAACATTCCCGTAAGTAGTAGATTGTAATGGACGCGAAAAAATAGTAGTAGTAATGTTACAGACAGTGATGTGATCTCTGCCATTTATCATTGCTATGAGGTTGAAAATTGGTCGCATAGTTTTCACGGTCTAGTTTTTAGAAGTTTTTTAAAAGTTATTAAATCTCTCCCAAACTCACTCGAATCAACAGGGATAGGGATGGTTAGACTCAGAGGAGCGATGTGGAGTGGTCGTGTGTGCCGAGTGTGAATGTCCGCAACTCTTCAATTTTTCCCAACTCCAAACCAGATCCCTTCAATGAACCCATACGTAGCCTATTCTCCTCACCGCCCAAAGCCCAGTTATCGAATCAAACAAAGGCCTGAATTAAGCACCCAAGCAGAGCCCATCGCACCCCAAACTCAGTAGACTCAACTCACTTCCCAGAAACCCATCTTTCCGGCCCACTTCTTACACAGTCAATGCCAAGCTTTGGCCCCTTTCCATTAGGGTCATGGACTCTGTTTCTTTTTTACAAGAAAAAGATTGATATAATCCAACCATATTATAGAGTACATAGGAAACAGAAAAAGGAGTACAATAGGCGGGGACAAATTAACAACATTGAAGTAGCAATCTAGCAGTATATATCAGCATGGGCAGTGATCTTTCCATGCCGTAGCCATAGGACTAACCCACCCTTTCGGAGGTACCCAACAAAATTCTACAAAGAACATCGGATAAGTAATCGAAGCTTGGATATGTCGATAAAAATACTTCTAAACAAAGTTCGCTTGTACGTAGAGGTGTCAACGGGCCGGGCCAGCCCATAAACCCGCCGGGTTGACTGGTTACAAAATTTATTTGAAGCCCAAATTTTGAGCCCGAACCCATAAAATGGCCAAAAAATTAAACCCGTTTTTAGTTGGGTTTAGACGGGTTGGGCCCGTCGGGCCAGCCTACTAAAATTTTTCTAACCCTCCGGGTACGACAAATTCCTCCATAGACCGTCACTGCCTCTTCCTTAAATCCCTCACCTAATCGGATGATCCCAAACTTCCCAGCTCCTCACACCCCTCACCTGATCGGCGGCAGCAGCAAGGCGCCCCCTCACCTGATCGACAGCAAGGCGGCCCCTACTGATCGGAAGTAGCAGCAAGATCGGCAAAAGCGCCAAGAGCAAGATCGGCAGCAGCAGTAGTAGCAAGGGCTCCTCACTCTCTCTCTCTCTCTTTCTAGTCTTCTCGTTCTCTATTCTTCTCTCTCTCTCTACCTTTTGTTTCTGTTTGGAGTCCAGAGAGGGTAGGGTGGGGGGGGGGGGGGGGGGGGGAGAGGTCATGGCGGCAGTCTTTTGGAACGATTTCCTGGTGGTGAAGCTTCTGTTTTGCCTCTCATAAATTATTCTTTTGTTTCTGTAGTTTTCTACTTCTTGTGGGCGTTGGCGGCAGATCCCAGCGAGAAGAAGAAACAAGTTTTTCGTTTAATTTTTGTTTCCTTTTTCTTGAGTTGCTTGTCTAGTGTTTGAGGATGAAAAGTGGATGTTGGTGTATAAGCTTTCAATGAAGGGTTTTTTACACGATGTTTTACATGTTTGATCAAACAGGGCTCTCACGGGTTGGGGGACGGGCTTGCACGGGTTGAAACAGTGTACATCCACTGCACTTGGGCTCGACTGGGCCGGGCCAAACTGGTCAGGGGCCAGGATGGGTTTGGGCTGGGCCAGTCCAAACCCAGCCCGTTGATAGTCCTACTTGTACGGGAATAGCTGCGACAAGTGAAGTTCATAAATTAGACATGACACGAGAGGATTTAGTCAACATATAATTACCCAAGAGTAGAGCAGTTTTCTAAGGTCAGAGGACACTTTGCAAAGCTTAGTGGGGTCTTGCAGGGACTCATCACTCCTTGTTTGTCAGTGTAGCAACCTGAATTTTTGAGAAAATAAAAATAAAATAATAAATTAAAAAACTCAGCTAAAGGGATATTCAGTGAAAAGAGTATTAAATAAACCCATTAAATGGAAAAGAGTAGTGGGTTTGCTTAATGGATCCTCTAGAACTTATTGGGTCAAAAAATGATGATTTACAAAGGGAGAATAATAAGAAAATATCCTAAATTCGGAGTTTAATTATCTCCTAATTGGAAAAGGTTATTAAAGAAATAAAAGTGGCAATTGGAGTGGAATTGGATTCCTAAACCTACTCCATATAGTCTAGCACGAATTTAGATCTACTATTTTACCCAATTAGAGATTGGAAAGCAGAGAGGAAAGGTGGAGTTAGGAAATCTCGTAATTAAGAGGAATTTGAGTAGTATAGGAATAGAACTTGTATTTAATAAATACATCTCTTAAACCCTCTTGCCGACCCTAACTCGTTGCCAAAGTTTGTTGGACGTGGAGAAGAGGCCAAGGAGGAGAGGATCTCGTGGGGAGAAGGAGTTTCTTGGAGCTTCTTCCTCGTTCTTGGAGTTCTAAGCCCTAGAAGATAAATCGAGTCAAAGGTAGGCATTCTCAAGAGCAAAATTAAAACTCGTCTGTAGGTAGTTCCAATCACCAGGAACAAAAGTCCTCTTGATTCCCTCTTTTTCATCGAGCCAATCTTTTGTTCTTGATTTTAGAAGATCTGCAAACATGATAACCGCGAGACATCATGTTTAATTCAAATCTCTATGTATACTTGATCCCATGCTATGAATTTTTACTGTAGATACTTCATGTTATTAGGGATCTTTTACCCCCTAAAGCCCTAAATTTCATCGAGCATGTTGATTGAATTTAATCGATCTTTCTCTATGTGTCATGTTCTGAATAACTCGTTCTTGCTCATATTCAAACCCTATGAACCATGCTCTCTCTCAATTCTATTTACCTGGAAGTACCCTTACATGTCTACTTTAATTTCCAACTTGTTTCGTGATTTTCATCGACTAGGTAATTAGTTTATGATTTTTCAAAGTACCCTGTGTCCAAACAAGTAAAGTTGGCACGCAATCTGATGTAGAACATGTTTCCCGCTCGAACTCAGGTGAAGTACCTGAGAACGCGACGGCTCGACATGCCGCGTTCTCAGAGCTGTCGCGACCATCGTCTTGTCCGCGTCTGAATGGCGACAGGAGACCCCGTCGCGTTCTGGTCGCTTGAGTAAGAGCTCTGTCGCGACCCGTACAGGACCCGGTCACGATCTGCCCTGACCCTGTCGCGATCCTTACTTCCTACATCGCGTTAACAGTCATATATGCAGTAAAAACATCGTTTTAAAATAGAGCTATATGAATGCTTTAAAAGACATATTCACACTTCTTTTCTATCTATGATTTCTCTCTCACATGCCACATATGAACCATCCATATAGGATGAAATATGGCCCAAATACCTCATATTGTAATCTGGTAATTTATATTACAATAAGTATATTAATTGCCCCATTTTAAAGGAGTTGTATTCGTTTCCTGCGTTGTTTATATATCGATACGATGCTCCACTGTTCTAGAATTTCTCTAGAACGTCGAGTACCTGTTTTTATATACACACTTTACTTGGCTTGTGGTGAACTCTCCATCGGATATTCCTTTCGCCGGACTAGTGAACCCATATACAGGGCCTCCGTAAGTCTCCTCTGTCCATGGATTCCCACATGGTCGATGAGCCGGTTGTATCCTAACACCTATGATACCCTTTAGGGATCTATATGATCCAAACGGCTATTAGAAATTTACTCTCGTCTTAAATCACGCCGAACCTCTACCTGTGTATAACAAGGCCAGTGGTAGGGTCGTGAGTTCCACCTGACTGCCAACACCATGTACGCGTGTTGTGCACCTGTTACGATCACCCTGTTACTCGGAAAGGTTACATGCATTGTCCCTTAGCCCTCATCTATACTCTACTCGCTCATCTATTCACGTTCACTCTACTATCTCGTCTATTCATTTAGTACTCTCATCTATTCTTTAGTACTCTATTTGGCCATTAAATTGATTGTCTACGATAAAAACATGACTATGCTAGGCAACATTATAAGGGCCCGGTCTGGTCCTCGGGAGGAGCACCTGAAAGGCTATAACTCGCGAGGGTCTAATGATCTAGGTGATGGCATACACCTAATGCATGAACATGCAAGATTTGATCTATGGCAATCAATTAATCAAACAGTCATTATTGGTTACTTGAAACTCGTGGTTGAAAGAATATTGACCAACACTTGCTATCGTGACTTGTGCACTAAAGTGCAACTTTACTTGTTATCTGTTATACGGCCAATTCGATATCAAAACTTGTCGTGCTATACTCTCGTGCATTGTGCTATTGTCCCTCGTTATCGTGTACCAGTACTTTCTATACGTTTCTCGTTACTCTCTCTAGTTATCCTGCTTTATAGGACATTAATCACTTAAATCATGTTTGATCCTGAGATTTAAGTCCTACTGGGCGTTATCGCTCACCCTACGTTATTTGTCGTTGTGTTCTCAGGTGAGACGAGGATGAACCATACACTCAAGAGGATGGGAACGACCTGGAGTGATGTCTTGAGTACCCTAGCGCCCTCTTGCTATATTAGCGTTGTAGTAGTTAGGATTGAAGTTTAGTCTTTTACTTTCTTTCAATGTAATTGGGCCCTATAGATTGGCTCTGATATTAGTGGTTGTAACTAAGTATTGGAATGTATTAATGAAATGAATTTGCTTTAGTATTATTCATTGTGCAATGGTTTGATGTCTAGCGCTCGCTCTATACCCGTTCACTTGCAACTGCCTCGCATTCCGATATTCCGTGTTGGGGCGTGACAGTCAGCTTCACCAGCATGCCCGTCTCCACACACAATAACTGCAGGTCTTATGGACGGACTTGATCGGTTCATGTTTCCTCTTCTTCTTTCCTTTTTTATGTTGTTCGCACAGCCATTAACTACATTCTGATACATGAGAAATTTGGTCAGCAGAAGCCATGCTAGCCACAAGAACATCACCATCTCTGCTCCGCGCATCTTTCGTAAAATTTGTATGCAGATCAGGGAAATTAAGCTTCGACGAATTGACGACATTGGTAATAGGAGACGGACTTTAGGCCATACAGAACATTGGTTTAGACATTCTTTCACTTGCATGTTCATTACCTAAAGGTGAGTTTGATATCGCTTAACAAATGTTTAATGTTTAAAGTAGTAAGATATTATATTTTCAGATTGTTTGATAAAACATGTAAAGTATGTTTAAATAAACTTCAATTCTCTTAGTTTTTCTCTTATAAAAAAGTTTTTTTACATATATACTCTTAAAAACATCGTTATTTACATGTATATCCCTAATCTATATTAATTGTCTAAGATATCTTTGATCTGCCTAATGGTTGCAGCTATACCCTTTACACGGTATACGTGTAAAAAAGTTTATTGCGTGTATACCCTTGTAAGGATATGGTTGCAACTATTACGACATATCAAAGATATTTTAGACAATTTGTCACGACCCCAAAATTCACCCTAATTTTCTTGATAATAATTGGGCGCGACCATGTAAATCAGACAAACACACCAACCACGAAGACTAAATTCAGAAGGGAAAAATATTAAAGATTTCGGGCGGTGCAAGTTAACAGAACCTTTAGGTGTCAACATCTTGAACATGCTAGATAACACTTTCCAAGGCACTCACGTCATGTGTGTATGTGTAATTTTCTTTTCTTTTTCTAGAGTCTATTCAAAATCCTTCGAAATTACAACATTAGAATAGATCTGAAACAAAAGAAAGATTTCCTCTATATTTTTCTCCACCAAAAGACTACACTGGGGTACTCTCTTCACTCTTGCCTAGTCTCATTTGTCTCCTCATGCTCACCGTCACATTTTGAAAATGTTAAAGAATTTCATGAGTTTACATCCAGCAGGAATTACATCTCAAGGTGCGAGCAATTATATACACGATTAATGCATTGGCAATATAATTTAGAAGAGGTTTAGGTAAAACAAAATAACAGTAAAACTGTTTCTAAGTAAGTCAGATGGCAAGTAAACAAATGATGAACAATCCCAGTTTCCTTGAACAATTTGAACAGTGGCAGGAGTTTCAAGTTCTTCGGAATATACGGATCAATAGTACAGTTATTAAGGTTGGCTTTTCCAAGACATGCACAATTTAGTTGAACAAAGAACAAAATTTGTTTTCAAAGCTAATGCAGATCCATCATATCCCAAGATTGGCCATTTTAGCAAATACATAACAATGAACAAGCTTAGTGTAACATATCAAGAAGACACTTTCAAATCTTGCAAACATATCAGTATCATGTCAACCCACAAGTCCATACTTCCACGGTTAATAAGTACATTGGGGTGCTCCTCCTCAGGAACAAATAGAGCCCTTATATGTGCACAGACATGAGGTCAGTTGAACCGAAGTCCCAAGTAGTGCTAGAACACATGATGGTCAAGAGGATTCCAATAGGACAAGTAGCAGTGCTTCATACAAAATTAGAAGTACCCTTGATAAAACAAGAACGACAAGGGTATCACTTATAAGGGTGCCAAGGTTTCAGTGAGCGAAGTAAGAAAGAGGAAGCCTAGGGAAATCTTATCGTGCCAAAGGATCATGTGGGTTCCCTATATATTTTTACTTGATTTCAAATTTCTAACAAGCAGATTCAAGGATAAAATTTTCAGTTGGGTCACAGAGGATTGGAAATCAAGATAATTTAGAATTATTTGAATAATCTTTGTATTATTACAACTTTTAACATTTGTGGGGTATTCAAGCAAGAATGGCTAGATGCTCTTCTACAGGCGGCTCACAGGTGTTGAAATTGCAGTCAAAGTAAACACCAAATAGGAAGGAAAAGGATAAGGGGTCCTTCTTAAGAAATGATCATAGGATACTATCCTTTCTGCTTAGCAATGGGTATACAAAGGTTTCAAAATGGAGTAATGGTCAGAAACCACTAACCACCTTACTGGACAGAAGTTAAGTGAATAAAGGTAACACTATTTGGATTACAAATCTCAAATAGCTCAAGGTACTTAGTTTATGCCCGAGAAAATCTACCTTAATTGCTTCGGAGACTTTTCGCTTCTTCTTCAGACCAAGTAAAAACGATGGATGAAGCTCCAAGGTTTCCAGACTTCTGGATCAGTCACTGCTCTTGAGGCTCCTTCCACCAACTCTAAGCTTCCTCTTCTCATGATCAGTGGGGTTTGAAGGAATTGCGGGGGTTGGTTTTAAGGGTCCTATCAGACCAAGATGGTGGGGGTCCCTATGTTCATGGTACAGTTGGTGGGATTTTGTCAAACATCCACCCTACCTTAGGCCATGTCACGTCCTACTCATATACTATTTTCGGGGGTGACCGGAAGGTCGTGATGATATAAACAGAAACTATTGTTCATATTCATAAAGAGTGCAGTGGAATAACAAATTACATGGGTCGGTAGTTTTAGAGTTAAAAATATGCAATAGCTTAGGTGACTAAGTCTAAAAGAGAAAGGTTTTCTAATTTATGGATCACTCGGTGCACAATCCCTTGGTGAGTCAGACCCATCTGAGGTGCCTGAAAGAAAAATAGGATTTATGAGCAATTATGCCCAGTAGGAATTTGCCATCAATGGTAACAATAAGATATGGCAGTAGCATGAAAGGACAATATATACAATAAGGTATGACAGTAGCATGAAAGAACAATATATACATTAGCCGATGAGAGGATACTACTGTTACATACCAAGATATTGGAATACAGTTCAATGTAGATATCATAATAGAATTTGCCCGGAACCAAATAGTAGTAAAATTCATGCCATAATTATAGTTCATGAAAATGTAGAATAAATTTAGCAGTAGGTTTCTATCCCAGACACCTAGTAGATCCATTCTCAGCAGCTACAATTCTAATTGACCGATTCAGTGGCTGAGTTCGGGTGCTCCTCCCGGGAGTGGATCAGCCTCATTGCACAAGCATTGGTCCAGTAGAGTCCGAAGACTCAAGGTGTCACCATTTCCATTTGATCAGTCTTAATATAGTTCGGGCAGATCTTGAAATAACATTAATATTAAAGCAAGTTCAAGGTGAGAGTACAGTGATAGCAGGCCAAAGTAAGGCTAGCTAGTTAGGTTGGTCTAAGTTTAAATAATAAAAAGCTATATAAGAAATCTGGGAAAGAAGCAAGTTGGAACAACATACATAAACTCAAGAGGGAATCGATGTTTCAAAGGGAGTCGATGTTGGAGTTGATGTTTCAAGGAAGTCGATGTTTTTAAAGGGAGTCGATGTTTCAAGGAAGTCAATGTTTTAAAGGGAGTCGATGTTTCAAGGAAGTCGATGTTTTTAAAGGGAGTCGATGTTAGATTTGATGTTTCAAGGAAGTCGATGTTGTTAAAAAGAGTCGATGTTGGAGTCGATGTTTCAAGGAAGTCGATGTTTTTAAAGGGAGTCGATGTTTCAAGGAAGTCGATGTTTTAAAGGGAGTCGATGTTTCAAAGTAGTAATCAATGTGGGCTTTAAGAACAGTAATTGATGTGGTCTTTTAAAAACAGCAATTGATGTCCATAGTATCTTGTATTTACGAGAAAAACATGGTACTAAATATATTTATGATATTTAAGTTTAAACATGAGTTTTGTTATCCCCAAAGTAAAGGATAAAATATAAGAGTGGTTCAAACGGTGGGTTGAGGGTATAATGCCAAGACTAACAAGTCCTTAGAGCAGTGATATTTGGGGGATAACAATTGAAAAGGTAGAAGAGGAAATGAGATTTCCTACGTTGCTCTAGAAGGGGTTAAGTTTTAAGTGAGAGTAACAGGTTGTTTCTAGAAGAGGTTGAGGTTTTTAAGTGAGGGGTTAAGATGGTGATTTCTTACCTCTGCCAGAAGAAAATGAGAGTATTTCTTTAAGTAACTAGAACTTCCAGAGCTCCTTCCTTTATCTTCTTCCTCAGGCTTTAGTGAAGCAGCAGTAGTAGATAGAGCAATAGCAGCAACAACAACAACAACAGTGGACAAAGCAGTAGCAACGGATAGAGCAGTAGGGGGGTGAAGTTGGATAAGGATTACTGGGGGGTTTATAAGTAGAGTTTATCTTCGAAGGGGAAAAGGCGTGCATGAAATCGTGGGCGATGGGGATGAAATCGCCAGGGAGATTTCACTGGACTTAGACACGTAGGTGGGTTGAGTGTATGAACTTCGCGAACGATGGAGATGAATTCTCCAGTGGGATTTAACCCACAGTTCACACGTAACACTGTTGTTACGTAACAATGGTTACGTAGGATGAACAGTAACCCCCCACGTGATCATTGTGTCATTAAACTATATATATATATACATAATACAATCCTCTTTTTATTTTGTTTAACCTTTTTGTATAAACAAAATCTTGTTTATTTGGGTTGCCCATTTATGCAACTCAAGTGGGCTCATCTCTAATGATTATTACATAATAGGCTAAGAGCATTATAAATTAAACTAATCAGAACGTCAACATGTTTTATACACATATGGCCTTTTATTTTATAAATAAAAATTGTGGTGTTACAGGCCATGCCCAAACCATACCTTGTCATACCTAAGGTCTACAAAAGGGTTAGACCACCATACCAAGTCATGTCTATGTTGACTTATTTTTGGGGAAAAGACAGAGGTAGGTAAGGACCACCCATTTCTTTTCAAAATTCTTTGACCTTTTGTTGTCATCGATTGGGGACCAGGCTTCCAATCGTTTAGTGTTCAGGGCTACATCGATTGCTGATGAAGCCACCCATCGGTTGTGGAAGGGCTCACATCGATTGGAGGATAAAATCTTCCATAGATTAGTGTTTCAACATCATATCGATTGCTAATTAACAAGGCACTCGATTGTCAAATAACAAGGTAATCGATTGTCAAATACAAGGCAATTGATTGTTAATTAATAAGGCAATCGATTGGTGATTAGACCATTGATTGCAGAAGATAACATCGATTGCTGACCAACATCGATTAGTCAGGTACATAGATTGTTGAAAGAGAACATCAATTGCTGACCAACATTGATTGGTCAGGCACATCGATTGCTGAAGGAAAAACATCAATTACATAGAAGGCAATGGATTGGGTACTTCATCATATACGAAGTGTTGTTTCGACTGACTGTGTTATCTTCTTGACCAGTCGAAGTGCTGGTAGTTAGTGTTCCCTTTCTAAGTACTTCCCTCACATTATAAGATTTCCTTGATTTTTCTTCATTAATTTAGTCATCCAAATTGAGTCCCTTACTCCATTATTCCCACTAGTTTACCCCATTATTTGGGATTAAAAATCCATGGCGTTACATAATTGATGTAGATCAAGAGTATACATGTAATATCGATGTTTATGAAGATATATATGCAACAATTCCTAAATAAATGTGAAGGATATGCCACTTTTTTTTTCTAGATATGTGAGGCTATGACAACTTTTATCGATCACTTGTCATTGGCCGTCAAGCGATGACCGTCGATCATCTATCTCTGGGCACCAACCACTGGCTGTCCAACATCGGGCGCCAGGCATTAATCACCGAAGCCTGGAGCCCGACGGTCGCCAATCGATGCATGGAGCCAAACGATCGACAACCAATGGTCAGTTGTCGGCGATCGGCTCTCGACACTCGATGGATGGTGCCTGACGGTCTGGTGTTGATCGTCAGACCCCAGCTACAGATTGCCTGCCCCCAATGCTGTTGGTTGCTAGTCACGTCAGCCGCCAATTGTTGGCCGTTGTCGCCAATCACTAGTTCGGATGTTGATCACTGACCACTCTTCCTTGCCATAACCAAAAGTCACCTCTAGTCATTGGGTGCACATCTCATTCTCTTCAGATGTTATTTAAGTTAGTTATCAAACAACTCTTTTTTCAAGTCTCCTCTTTGATAACCATGTAAGTCCTAATAATCCTTGATAAAAGAGGTTTATTAGCCCTGATAAATGTTTTACCGCTTTGATAAACCGGATAACTTATCAGACTCTTATAAATATTTATTGATAATAAATATTAATAAGTTTAACTCTCATTTCAATGGTGATAAAATTATACGGACCTCTGAGCTTATAAGATAATCTAATGGAGATAAATTCTATTAATGATTTGGATGTGACATAAAGATGACAAATGTGACATAAAATTATGATACCCCAAAATATTACACTAAAATAAGGAGCAGTTAATAAGAGATATTCTATCTGCAATTATCTATCTTTCAGATAGGATATCCACTTATCAAAGGAGTCTTTAATATGTTTAAATATTTTTAAATTTTAGATTTAAAAATTATATGATGAATTGAATTTTAAATATTTTAAATAAATATTATCAAATACGACTTTAATAGGTTAAGTAATGGTTACCACACTTTTTTGGTGGCCTAAAGGGACTTAATAGGAGTGAGTAAACGATTGGTTACGGGAGAATTCTTTGTGCTCGCCCAGGCGATCACAAAGCAGCTCTCTTGATTGCATCTCTGCATCTGGAAACAACAAAATAAGCATAGCTCGCCGGGGATCTCTAAGACTATAATCCAAACGGGAAGAGGAAAAAAAAAATGCTTGCCAGGGATCTTGGGAGTGCCCACATGACATGACCCGGCCCCAACTTTGAAGAACAGCTTAACATGAAAAGGTGTGACAAGCATTTCAGGAGTTTTTTTGAGTGATTTTAATTTTTGAAAAAATAAAATCACTAAAATATATTCTCAAACAATGCCATAGATCACCAGCTTCGCTATGTTTCTTGCAAATCTTAAAGTAGTGACAACTCTTTAAAACAGTGATTTCAAAAATAGTCCATCTTTCAAACTTGAGAGAGAGAAAATTGGTGAGATCTCTTGATATTAATTTTTGACTTTCTCTCTCGCACTTTCTAACTTTTGAAAATTTTATTTCAAAATTAACTTCTTATAAACATTTCTTAATATTATTAACTCGACAAATGGGAACTTAATTTTTCATCTCTATCTATCTTTCAAAACTCAGTTTATGTTTGCTATTTAGATAGAGTGGAGATACAATAAAGTTATTCTCAAAATTTTAAAGACAATCTCACTCTATTCTCACTCTATTCAAATACCAAACATAGTTTACAAATTATATTTTTTCCCCCAAAAATAAAAGAATTATGTGTTTTCTTGAAACTTGTAATGACAAGTGTTCTTTTTCTCAAATTCGAAAAACTATTTTTCCACCTTGAAAATTTCTGTATTTTCTCACTGTTTTCTC
The DNA here is from genome assembly GCA_014218235.1 of Colocasia esculenta. Classification (NCBI taxonomy): domain Eukaryota; kingdom Viridiplantae; phylum Streptophyta; class Magnoliopsida; order Alismatales; family Araceae; genus Colocasia; species Colocasia esculenta. The sequence goes on from CM024762.1 coordinate 108,025,328, forward strand.
AGTTCGACTTTCTTGACTATTGGTCTAAACATATCTTTGTTAATGTTGCGTAAGGATTGGGATTATAGTAGTTGGTCACTTGTTGGTCTACTTAAATTGGATTTGAAGATGGACAACTTGTTTCCTATGATATGACAATTAGTAATTTAGACATCCATATGAAAATGTTCTCGTAATAAAACTATTGAGGTGCACAAGAAAAAAAAAAAGTTAATTAGAGTACCGCGCAATAAGTCAATAGAGTTGTTTTCCTTACAATCCGTTTCAATCTTATTACAAGATCTTTTTTGAAATATACATTTCTCTTATTTATATTATGGTTATGTGTTTTTGATTGCTCATTGCAATGAAGGTTTTGACCATTTAAAAGTCACATGGAGTTACTAAAATGGCATTGAATTTGGGAAGGATATTGCAGTCACGTTACTCATGTCGGAGTTCTATTTGTTGTGCGTTTGAGATGTAGCACGTGTATATACATGCGTTGTGCCATTTAAAATTCTCACCCCAATTTGTAACCTGTATAGAGTAATTTGTGATAACAATGTTAGAAAATTAAACAGTGGGAAAACATGTAAATTAACACGTGATAGCAGCATACATAGCACGGATACAAATCCATAGAATCCAATACAACTATGATATCCGATTAAAAATTTTCAAAAGAAAATCACATACAAGGTTATGCAACAAAAGGAAACAAGTTAGAACATCTAGGATCCGTAAAATTTCATGTTAGAAAAGATTTTTCAGAAAAACTTCGGGTAATTATTTGTTTGGTACTATTGAAAAATTAATTCATGAAAACTTTTTACATAAAATTAAGAATTTTGGCATCCTTGATGAAACTCTGTAAATCATTTTCTTAAATTTTTCTTTCATTTAACATTTTTATAAGTGTGAATACAATGTTTGGCGTCTGACATTTGACGTCCGATGGTCGATGTCTGGTATCCTGTGGTCAGCGTCCGGTGACCCAGCTCCTAGCGTCCGATGTCTGACGGTCGGTGTTCGGTGACCGGCGCCCGATGACCCGGTGTCTGGCGGCGACGCCCGACGACCAACGACTCGACGTCTGGCGTCCGGTGGCCGGCGACCTGCGACCAACGACTCAGTGTCTGGCGCCCGACGTCCGGTACCTTACGACCTAACGTCCGGTGCCCGGTACCTGTCGACTTGGTGTCTGATAACCGACGGCCGGTGACCCAACGACCGACGCCCGTCGACTCAGTTGCTGGCGCTCAGCGTCCAACGGTCGGCGACTCGGTAACTGGCGCTTGATGCTTGGCACCCGGTGCCCAACGACCCGACGTCCGGTACCTTACGACCTAACGTCCGGTGCCCGGTACCTGTTTACTTGGTGTCTGATAACCGACGGCCGGTGACCCAACGACCGACGCCCGTCGACCCAGTTGCTGGCGCTCAGCGTCCAACGGTCGGCGACTCGGTAACTGGCGCTTGATGCTTGGCACCCGGTGCCCAACGACCCGACGTCCGACAACAGGCGCCCGACACCCGATGTTCGGCTACCGGTGCCCAACAACCTGGCGCCCGACGACCCGGCGTCTGCCGTCCGGCGACCTGGCGTCCAACGACCGATAGACTGCACCCACCAACCGTGCGCCCGACGCCTGACAACCCAGCACCTGACACCGACTGCTGAGCGTCGGGCGCCGAACTCTAGGAGATTGGGTGGTTGACATGCGGAATGTACTTTTGATTTTTTAAAAAATTATTTCTTATAAATGTTTTACTAGAAAATAATATCAAAAACTCTTTTCCAATAAAAATACTTACATGAGTAACAAATGAATAATTATGTTTTTCATATTTTTTATAAAAAATATTTTTTAATTTTCTTATAAATATTTTTACAAATAATTAAACGGATCTTTAGTCGAGCCGTTGGATAGGACTCTCTTCGAAGAATATATCACCCCCTTTATATCAGTGTGATGGAATCTACAATATTCTCTCATGACAGAACAGCGACAACGATCTCCTTTGCAGGTAGGAGATAGAACCTCGACGACGACCTAAAAAAATCGGCAAACCTTCTATTTGCGAGAGAAGAGAGGGAGAAGTGAGGAGAGTGAAAACCCCAACTGCTCCAGCAGAGAGGTCGTGCATTTCTTCCTTCTCTGCTTACGTTTTTCCATTGGCCTAATCTGGCTTGAGTTCGGTAAGACAACCCAAGGAGAGATCTCCAATAACCTTAGCAAAAAAAACCTCTACACGCGCGGCGGCCCAACCTCTGGCGCACGCCCACAAGTACGTTGAGTGGGCTGGCATGACTTGCTCTTGCTCCTAAAAGAAAAAAATTTGTAAACAATTCAAATTTAAATCTTACCAACAACTTTAATTTTCTATTGTGGGATAAAAGACGCACACCAACTAAATTACTTCATCACACATGCAAACATTAGATTTTCCCAAGCATCTCTCTCTCAAATTTCTAACAGACATATACAAAGACTTTAAATTATTTTTAGTTAAACAAAATCTTTTAAAATCTGGAGTCGATCCACAGTTTTATTTTCTTCTCTTTTTGGTGGTAGGGGGTGGGGGGGGGGGGATTGGGGTTTCGGTAATATTGGCACGCCTCCACTAGACGCATGTGAGTTAGATGGATGATGCCGTATTAGCGAACTGCGTATTAATATATATAACAAAGATAAGATGTGTGGCCAGGAAAAAGACATAATTTAGATGGACATTGCCATATCATTGAGCTGCGTATTAATCCATAACACCCCAAGAGGTGCGACCAGTAAACTCCTCGTTTTTATCGTTTATCTTGTTGGATCAAGTTCCTTCAATTACACCTCAACTATAAGAGAAGTAGAATTTATCAAGAACTTTTTATAAACTACTAGTAATAACCATTGATATATAAGATATATGTCAACAACTATGAGAAGCTGTTGATATATTATGAATATATGTTAACGGCTACTTTAATTTATTTACATAAGTGTAACATATGTCAATGACTACTAATACTACAAGAAAAAATAGTTTTAGCGACCGACAAATTTGATCTCTATTCGGTCACTAAATATTTAAGTGACCGAATAATGACCGAATATGGATGTTGGTGAAGAATTTTTTATCACAATATTGTGACCAAAAATTTTCGGTTGCTACTCAGGCGCTGATAGTGATCGAAATATTTCAGTCGCTATCGGTGACCGATACCTTCAATCACTATTTCGGTCACTGTATAGTGACCGAAATATTGACTGACACATTTCGGTTGCTATTAGTGACCGATTGCTTCAATCTTATTTCGGTCACAATATAGTGACCAAAATAGTGACTGAAATATTCAGTCGTGATCAGCGACCGATAGATTCGGTCACTATTTTAGTCACAAAGTAGTGACTGGTATAGTGACTAAAAATAATCAGTCGTTATAATTCGACATAGTGACCGGTAATTTCGATCTCTAATCGGTCTCTAATATTTTAATTATTTTTTTAAGAAGGTACAAATTTTTTAACAAAATAACCTTTGCATATAATTAAAATAAAAACTGTACTATGACAAATGTCAATAATAATAAAATGTCAACAATAATGAAATGTCAATAGAATGTTCACAATAATAATACATAAAATATCCATAACAATACATAAAATATCCATAATAATGAAAATAAAATCATGAATCATCGTCTTCGTCCTCCTTGTCCTCGTCTCCTCCGACGCCACTCGATGAAAGAACCTACAATAGATATATAACAGTAATAAATTAAAATTAAATATTACTATACGCATTAAATTATTTAAATTTTTAGAATTTATTTTTCCATATAATTCACTCACTTTTAAACTAAAGTAACTAGCTTAATGTGAATTCGAGCGTCGAGCTCAAACCGGAAGTCTGAATTAAATTCCGCCAGTTTCCATAAGTCACACTCATCGCCCCGGCCGTGCTGGAAGAAATTGGAGGCCGATCGAATTAGTTTTTCTAGTTTTGAACTCTAAAATCTAGCTAAGTTCTTCCTTTTTAAACGAAACGAAACTAAACTAACTTGCTTAATGTGAATTTGAGTGTCGAGCTCAAACCGAGAGTCTGATTTGAACTCCGTCAGTTTTCACAAGTCACAATCATCGCCCTGGTCGTGTTGGAAGCAATCAGAGGCCAATCAGATTAGTAATTTTATTTTTGACCCCCAAATCTATGTTCTTCATTTTTAAACTAAACTAACTTGCTTAATGTGAATTTGAGTGTCGAGCTCAAATTGAGAGTTCGATTAGAACTCCGTCAGTTTTCACAAGTCACACTCATTGTCCCGGCCATGTTGGAACAAACCAGAGGCCGGTCAGATTAGTATTTCTAATTTTGGACCCCCAAACCTAGTTAAGTTCTTTCTTTTAAAACAAAATGAAACTAAACTAACTTGCTTAATGTGAACTTAAGTGTCGAGCTAAAACTGGGAGTCCGATTTGAATTCCGTCAGTTTCTACATATTTCAATCATTGTCCTGACTGTGTTGGAACAAACTAGAGGCCAATCGGATTAGTATTTCTAATTTTTGACCCTCCAACCTAAGTTCTTCATTTTTAAACTAAACTAACTTGCTTAATGTGAATTTGAGTGCCGAGCTCAAACCGGGAGTCCGATTTGAACTTTGTTTGTTTTCACAAGTCACACTCATTACCTCAGCCGTTCTAGAACAAACCATAGGCCGATCAGATTAATATTTCTAATTTTGGACCCCAAGCTTAAGTTCTTCGTTTTAAAACTAAACTAACTTGCTTAATGTGAATTTTAGCGCCGAGCTCAAATTGGGAGTCTAATTTGAAGTCCGTTAGTTTTTACAAGTCACACTCATTGCCCCGGCCGTGCTGGAACAAATTGGAGGCCGATCGGATTAATATTTCTAATTTCGGACCCCAAACCTCAACTAACTAACTAACTTAATGTGAATTTAAGTGTCGAGCTCAAACCGAGAGTCCAATTTGAACTCCGTCAGTTTCCACAAGTCACATTCATTGCCTCGGCCGTACTGAAACAAATTGGAGGCCGATCGAAATAATATTTATAATTTTCGACCCCAAGTCTAAATTCTTCATTTTTAAACTAAACTAACTTACTTAATGTGAATTTGAGTGCCAAGCTCAAAGTCGGGAGTCCGATTTAAACTCCGTCTGTTTCCACAAGTCACACTCATTACTCCGGCCATATTGGAACAAACAGAAGGCTGATCGGATTAGTATTTCTAATTTTAGACCCCCAAACCTAGTTAAGTTCTTCTTTTTTAAACTAAACTAAACTAAACTAAACTAACTTGCTTAATGTGAATTTGAGTGTCTAGCTGAAACTAGGAGTCTGATTTGAATTCCGTCAGTTTTCACAAGTCTCAATCATTGTCCTGACCATGTTGGAACAAACCAGAGGCCAATCAGATTAATATTTTTAATTTTTGACCCCTAAACCTCAGTTCTTCGTTTTTAAACTAAACTAACTTGCTTAATGTGAATTTGAGCGCCGAGCTCAAACTGGGAGTCCGATTTGAACTTCGTCAGTTTTCACAAGTCACACTCATCACTTCGGCCGTGTTAGAACAAATCATAGGCCGATCAGATTAATATTTCTAATTTTGGACCCCCAAGCCTAAGTTCTTCGTTTAAAAACTAAACTAACTTGCTTAATATGAATTTGAGTGCCAAGCTCAAATCGGGAGTCCGATTTGAACTCCGTCAGTTTTCACAAATCACACTCATTACCCCGGCCGTGTTGGAACAAATCGAAGGCTGATTGGATTAATATTTCTAATTTTTGACCCCAAGCCTAAATTCTTCATTTTAAAACTAAACTAACTTGCTTAATGTGAATTTGAGTGGTGAGCTCAAACTGGGAGTCCGATTTGAACTCCGTCAGTTTCCACAAGTCACACTCATTGCCCCAGCCATACTGGAACAAACCGAAGGCCGGTCGTATTAGTATTTCTAATTTTGGACCCCCAAACCTAGTTAAGTTCTTTCTTTTAAAACTAAATTAAACTAAACTAACTTGCTTAATGTGAATTTGAGTGCCGAGCTCAAACCGGGAGTCCGATTTGAACTCTATCAGTTTCCACAAGTCACACTCATTGCCTCGGCCGTACTGGAACAAACCGGAGGTCGATCGGATTAATAGTTCTAATTTTGGACCCCCAAACCTAAGTTCTTATTTTTTAAACTAAAGTAACTTGCTTAATCTGAATTTGAGTGCCGAGCCTAAATCGGGAATTCGATTTGAACTCCGTCAGTTTTCACAAGTCACACTCATTGCCCCGGCCGTGCTGGAACAAACTGGAGGCCGATCGGATTAGTATTTCTAATTTTGGATCCCTAAACCTAGTTAAGTTCTTCCTTTTAAACTAAACTAAACTAAACTTACTTGCTTAATGTGGATTTGAGTGTCGAGCTCAAATTGGGAGTCAAATTTGAACTCCATCAGTTTTCACAAGTCATACTCATTGCCTCGGCCATGCTAGAACAAACCGAAGGCCGATCAGATTAATATTTTAATTTTGGACCTCCAAACCTAAGTTCTTCATTTTAAATCTAAACTAACTTGCTTAATATGATATTGAGTGCAGCGCTCAAATTGGGAGTCCAATTGAAACTTCGTGAGTTTTCACAAGTCACACTCATTACCTTGGCCGTGCTGGAACAAACAGGAGGACTGTCGGATTAATATTTCTAATTTTGGACCCCCAAACCTAGCTAAGTTCTTCCTTTTTAAACTAAACTAAACTAATTTACTTAATGTGAATTTGAGTGCTGAGCACAAACTGGAACTCTGATTTAAACTCTGTTAGTTTCCACAAGTCACAATCATTGCCTCGGCCGTGCTGGAACAAATCAGAGGTCGATCCGATAGTGATTAGAAAATTGATTATTAGAATAGAGAAATTAAAATAAAATTAATTTATTCACATGAGGGGCCCGTGTTGATGTCAATGGCGCTGCTTGAGGAGGAATGCTGACTTGGGAGATAGCCTAGGATATAGTCTGAGAGAGCTGGGTGTGGACAACATCGGACACCTGCGCATGCATCGAGTGGACCAGACGAGACCCCAAACCAGAGAACTCATCTCGAATGAAGCCCATCATCTCACTGGGAGAAGCACCTGGAGCACTAGGTGTGGTGAATGCACTAGTCGCCTATGAGCCTGAACTCGAGGTGCCAGATAACATCTTGCTTGTGTCCATACTGTGCCCAAAACTATACACATGGCCTTTCTTTGGGGCACCAGATGCCGCAACCCATACCTCAGGATCTAACTGGGCTCCTCCTCCTCGGCATCCTTCTCTGTCATCTGCTGGCTGCACAACTCCTGTAAAAAATAAAATTGACAATTTAATATTAATCTATAATGAGAAAAATTAAATAGCGAATAGACTATAAATACTTACCGCAACCTCCCGGGCTCTATCCTAATGTACTGATCCGTCCCCTTTTTCTTATGTGTCTTATCAAACACCTCCTAAAATGTCAGAGGTCATTTTACCTCATTTTCCTATTTCCAAGAAAAGTATTACATAAATGAGTACCTATATAAATAAAATATACCACAAATGAACATATGACTTACCAATCTGGACTAATGGGTCGCAAAGGAGACGGACCCGCTTGTATGCTTGTTGGCCTCTAGATTGACAGCCCGATTCACTTTCATTGTTGTGGAGGTTTCTTGCCATCTCTCTGCGGCTCATATGTTGCATAGACTTTGCTAGTAGTCTCTCCTCATCCATGTCGGTGCGCGCTCCCTCCAAATAGTTAGGTCTGGACTCCGACAAACTCTCTGTGTGTTTTTCCTCGCATTATAGAACAAATGTTTAAAATTTGATCAGGCGGTGGTCGTCCATACTAATTGAGACCGCGCCTTGTTTGAAGGATGCATGAATCGATGATTGCTCTGTATAGATAAGAGTTAGTTTACTGAATGTAGGAATAAGAAAACAAATATATTATAATAAGAAATTACATACCATGAACATGTGATACAACAACTCCTAGACGTCCATCGGCAAATCATTGAATCTATGAATAGGCCCAGGAAAATATATCTGAATTGATCTTGTGATGAATTGAGACGCTTGGGCAGGCTCTATTTTATCCCTGTAATTATTAACTTGTTACAATGAATTTATGAACTAAATAATTGTCCTTGATAAAAGATACATATAAATTTATTATGTACCCATTTATCCACATCTCCCGTAGAGTGCCATCATAAAAACTACCTCCCCCCTCCTGTAGACTGACAGCATCCTCTACCTCTGGCAACGTAGATGCGCCTGCCAAAAAAATTGAAGGTGCGGACGCACTCGGTCCTATACAAAAATTTGATAGACATAAGCAATGTACAAGAATATAAAATGTTAAAGAATATAAATAACGACTATACAAACACTTAAAAATTTAAATATATATACCTACTACCGTAGGAGGAGGAGGCGTAAACTGACCCAAGTCTGCAAGAATTTTAATGGCATAAATAATACACTTATACAAGTGAATCAATGCACAAAGAAACTACAACTTTAATATACATATATGTCGTAGGGGTAGGAAACATAGGAGACGTGGTAGGACTCGATCCTGTTAGAATGCGAAAGAAATAACAAAATATATTAGCAATATACAATTACTTACAACTTCAAAACAAGACTTACCTGCACCTAGAAGAGGAGGCGCAGAATGACCAGAAGCTGTAACAATTTAAATGACATAAATAATATGTATAAATAATACACAAAGAAAAATACAACTTTAAATATATAATGTTAAAGAATCTAAATAACGACTATACAAATACTTACAAATTTAAATATACATACCTGCTATCGTAGGAGGACGCGGCGTAAACTGATCTGAGCCTATAAGAATTTTAATGGCATAAATCATACAAGTGAATCAATGCACAAAGAAACTACAACTTTAAATATACATACCTGATGCCAGAGGAGGAGGCACAAAAGGACCAGAAGCTGTAACAATTTAAATGATATAAATAATATATAACTTTATTAAACAAAGAAAAATACAACTTTAAATATACATACCTGATGTCGTAGAGGAACCCCTCCCACTACTCAGCCTCCTCCCAGAACTGGAGCCCGATAGTGCTCCACACACCATATCTTCATAGGGAACATCAAAATTCATGTTCATTAGTCAATTGCTCATATTGAAAGTAGGCAACTTTAAATATACTGAACAGATGTGAAAAAATTCTACCCATTTTTAAATGATATCTATTTCCTCCTTAGATGATGACGATATATATAATCCAACCCCATCTTCATCATCATCTTCACATTCATCACTGGTATATACCTCCTCCTCATCAGAATATTCACCAGATACCTTACCTACATCAATATCTGTTCGCCTTCCACTACTCCCTTTTATCTCATGTAGATCGACTTCTTCGACCTCATTTCTTTTAGATAAGCAAATTGGCTCTTCAAATTTGTCTACTTCAGTATGAGCTGTCAACTCTACATCATCAACCAAGTTTTCTTAAAAGAATTCGGCATTGACCTCTTCAAGTGTCTGATCAGTCATTTCCAATTCATAATTAGATAATAGTCTAGACTTAACTCTGCAAACTGCCCACCAATCATTTTGTTCTTTGTTCGTAGATGATGGATAGCTTGTATAGTACACTTGCTGGGCTTGTGTGGCTAAAATGAACGGCTCATAAGTATTCAATTTCGACTTATGTTTAAGCTCGACAATCCCATACGTTGTGTCATTTCGAATGGAATTCGGATCAAACCAATGACATTTGAACAAGAATATATGATTGTCTTGTCCTAGATATTGTAGCTGTAAGATCTCCTCTACAATACCATAGTAGTCATATTCATTTTCATTGTATATACTTCCTTTAACACATACGCCGTTGTTCATGGTAGACTTACTCTGTTCATAGTCTTTTGTGTGAAGTCTATACCCATTCACAATAAAACCAAGATAGTTTTGTGCGATTTTCGATGTGCCATAGGCTATCTGATGAACTCTTTCATCAGTAATTAAACCTTGTTCAACCTACGTATAGAGAAGACTAGTTAAAAAGTGAACATAACTTATCTTTCGTACTCTTTGAGCATGTACACTTATGCGCTTTCGTAGCCATAAGGCCAATGACTTCTCTCGTTCTTTTTCAACCTCATAATCACTGAGATATGGATTTCTTTGAAATATTTCTGAATCAAATTGTCTGCAATATGAATGGAAGACCACCTTCAATAGCTAGAAGAAGGGCAAAGAAGTTATATACATAATAAATTGCGAGTTCAGAACTTACTCAACATAACACTCAAGCTCAGCATAATTTAAAAGAATATATATCTCTACAGCGCATAACTCTCTGTCATCAAGCATGCGAGTTGAAGAATCTCCAAATGCACATCCAGGATGATTAAATATGGAGAGTCGATCTGAACACACAGATTCTGCCCCCCCCCCCCCCCCCCCCCCCCCCCCCCATCATCATTACGTGGAGGTTGAGTATGAGATTTCTTCCATAATGTATGCCTCGACAAAAGAACCCTCCACTTTTGTTTTATTTTGGACTTTCATTTTGAGGTCATGCAAACATCTACATCAACAATGTACAAGACAAATGGCATACATATCATACATATGGTGCAATTCTAAGAAGAAAAAAGTTAATACTCACATATACCTCTCAAATGGATACATCCATCTATATTGTATTGGCCCTCCGACTTAAGCTTCATATGATAGATATATGAGTAAATGCTCCATCGAATCGAAGAATGTTGTAGACACCCATTTCTGACCCATAAGTCAAGTCAAATTTCTTGTCATATTATTGATGCCCCACGATGACTCATCATCGTCAAGCTGGCTTTCTCCGATCATGTTGTCCTTTTATTAGTTCATCGCCCTGAAGGTTTTTTCCTGGTCAATTCAATCAGTCTTCATTAGTATCTCGTAGCTCTCTGGGTTAGGAGTCCAATGCTTCAAACTGTGCAAGGAGATTGGATGTTTCTTGTAGACACATGCTGAAAGTTTCGGAAGGCGACAATAGCCCTGTCGCATTCCGGTTCATAAGGCGACGCCTCGATATGTCGCGTTCTAAATTGGCCTTTTTATTCTTTGAAAAATCACCAGAAAATACTTAAAGACCCTTCCTTGTAAGGAAGGCGATGTATCGAGGCATTGCCATTAGGTCACGACCATAAGGCCGTCGCGTTATGGACTCCATGCAGCTTACCCTTTCCGAGCATGACTTGGACACTTGCTATTCATGAATATCTCGAGTTTTGATCGGCCTAGAATCGTCCAAATCCTGCCAAATTTTGTGGAGACGTTCTTTGGAAGTTCCTTTCCGAGATTCAATCGCCATTCCACGAATACACTTGCCCAAACTCAATCCCTTGCCCATTATTCCTCTCACAGCCCGTTCATGAATAACTGGGTATAAGTCACTCCATATAGCACCGTTTAGGGGGAGGTTTTTGGCTATGTCTTCATCTCCCAGAGAGCTCCAACTCCTCAGAAGACATCTTTGTCTCCAGACGACCAGGAAGTGCCCCCCAGGGCGATTTCTCCCTGTCTATGCTTTCTTTCCACCCTTGTCTTTCAATCTTCTCTTCATCCATGCATGCATAGAGTAGATTTTTTCGTAGTTCTACATTAGAACACTCCACACACACCGATCTTAATCACCCAAAGGGGTTAAAACCCCACCCCACGTGAGTCCCATCCAATTACTTCATGTTTGTTCATTTTTTTTGGGATAGATTCTACATGCACTAAATCTCTAATGGGTTTCTTTTTGCTTTGATGTTCTTGGCAGGGTTTAGAAGACAGTAGCAACGCGAGGCTCTTGCCCCTTGGCCGGCTGAGGAACAGGAAGAGAAGGAATCCACAATCTCCATCATCTGAAGTAGAAGGCGACCATCATAGTGTCGCGATCTGGAAGGCGACCATCGGCGCAGCGCGTTCAGATACAAGGAAGGCGACGGCTTCCTCGTCGCGTTCTCAGGGTCAGGTACGCCTTCTGTAGTCTTTTCCTTTTTCCAAGGCAGTTGGCACATGTGCACTTATCTAATCATTTTGCAACTACATTGGTGGCGATCACGGTCCTATTTTAATTATTATTCATCTTTTTTTTTTGGGAGCAAATCCCGTGATTACAAATGCGAGTGAAAATATCTTCTCCAACTTGCATACGATGGTGACCACATTTTCTTCGATGGTTTACACATCCTTCCGCTTGAGTTCTGATGCACACAGAATCGTGAAATATCGACTCAGCTCAAACAACACTCCCCATAGAGGCTTCGACAACATGTCACTAAATGCAATAGGTAGCAACCTTTGCATGAACACATAGCAGTTATGACTCTTCATTCCATATATTTTTCCCTCAGTGACGTTGATACAACTAGCAATATTAGACATATAGCCGTCAGAAAATCTCAAATGTTTCAGCCACTGACACACTTCCTTTACTTGTCCACCTCCAAGCACATAAACTGCTTTTGGTTTAATTGATTTCCCATTTACTTCAACAAGTTCTAACTCTGGACGTTTACAAAGCATGGACAAGTTCAAACGTGCATTCCCGTTGTCCTTTGTTTTACCTTTTATGTCCATAACGGTGTTGAACACATTATTAAAGACATTCTTCTCGATATGCATCACGTCTAGATTATGCCACACAAGAAGAGTTGACCAATAAAGTAGCTCTCAGAAAATGCTTCTCTTCACCCAGTTGTACTCCTTCCCAAAACCTGAAAGGTGCCGTGTATTGCCCATCAGTTGTGTGATATCTGACAAATTTTCTACACATGCTGCCATATGATGATTGGACAACCTCTCGAATATAACTTCATCTCGTTCTATTCTGTTCTTTAGGAATGCATCTTTTTGTCTTCTGAAAGTGGTGGCATTTCTCTGCAGGAGGTGGCGCTTGATGTCTCCTACACTATGAGGGCATTTCTTCCCAGTGTCATCTTACAAGGTTTGGAGCTGACTGATGATGAGGATAAGTGTGTCTGGGCTGCAGCTACTAACGATTCTTTGACTACCAGTTCTGCCTACAACCTGGTCAGGGATGTTGGGGTTCGAAGACCTGCTCTTCTAAAGATTTGGCAGCATTCCTTTTATCCTAGAGGGTCTCTATTCTATTAGAAAATTCTGCACAGAGCGGTTTCTGTTGATAGCAGAATTTCGGATAGTGGAATTCCTATGGTTTCTAGGTGCTCTTGTTGTTCATCCCCACACCTTGAGGATCTCAACCACCTATTTATTTACAGTGATATTGCTGTTATGCTTTGGTGCTGGTTCCAACTGCTCATCAGCTCTAGGATTCATTTGCACAGTCATATTACAGCTAGACTTTGGAGCTTCATTTTGCACTCTAACATTCTCTCTTCATTTGGTTTTATTTCTCTTAACTGCCTGCTCCTCATGATGTGAGAAATTTGGAAGTGCAGGTGCTCAGCTAAGTTTGATTCGAAGACGGTTGCGGTTGGAGAAATCATTAAGTTTAAAATATCTTTTTCCCTGAGCAAAGCTTCTTTTTAGTTTGCTTCTTCCCCCATGGAGTTGCAGATTCTTAACGATTTTGGCTTTGCTCCCCATTTCTCTCCTAAGCAGCTAAAGCTTATCTGTTGGATCCCTCCTATTGAGGATTTTTATTTGAATGTTGATGGGGCTTCCAAAGGATATCCAGGGATTTATGCAGGTGGAGGTTGCAACCATGACAGACATGGTCATGTTTACGCAGCTTTTGCTCACTTCTACGGCGTTGGTAACAGTATGCTTGCAGAAATTCGACCCTTATGTGATGGTCTCCAACTGGCGAGGTCTTTAGGCTTCGGCCTCTCTATTGTTTACTCGGACTCACAAGCTACTGTCAATTCCCTCCAGCAAGACAGGTCCCTGTATAGGTGGTGGCGGGTTGTGAGGAAGATGCTTCAAAGGAATTCTTTTCAGATTTGCCATGTCTACCGGGAAACCAACCAGGTGGCGGATAGGCTCGCTAATCATGCTATAGAAGTCTTCTGGGGGTCTCATAGTCTACCGCTATCTTGTAAGGGGCTGGTTGTTCTTGATAAAACTGGTCTTATGAATGTTAGATTGGTTTGAAGGGGGCTTGCCCCTGAGTAGTTGTATTCTGACAGTTTTATATATATCTTTGGCCCAGGTGTTCTCACTGGTGGAGTACTGGGTTCATTCTCCCCTTCTGGGGGAGGGTGCACTCTCCTAGTTTGAGGCCCTGAGGACCGTTATATATATATATATATATATATATATATATATATATATATATATATATATATAAAGCTGCTAAAACTACTGATGGCAATCAAACCAGCATGACTTCCGACCATGTTTAAGTGCAAATGATTTGGAATTATCCATATAGTAAGGACATGCTAGCCTCCCATGTGTGCTCCAACCAGATAGCATTCCATATGCAGGAAAATCACTTATTGTCCACATCAATGCTGCCTTCATGGTGAAATTTTGCTTTCCAGATGCATCGTAAGTGTTGACCCCCTCAGTCCATAATAATTTCAATTCATCAATCAATGGTCTGAGATACATATCTATATTTTTTGTAAGACTTTTAAGACTAGGAATCATAAAATGTAACGACCCCGAGAACCCAACCCTCGACCACAGCCGAGGACCTGATTTTCACGGTCGCCGCCCATGGATCTGGGGACCAGGAGCGACTATAACACAAGTCTAACAGAATATGTAAGGGAAATAAACGTCAACTACCGAACTAGGAGCACACACGCGGAAGTAGAAAGAAGAATGAGACCGCAGCGTATCGCTCTAGGTACAGTCCCAACACACACACAACTAGTACAAGTAAAAAGGGGGAGGACAGAGCCCTTAGGGGCATACCCCAAGGGTGAAGTACAACTGAAGGGGGAAACCCACTTCTAGCTATAGGGACGACGACTACCTCCCCGCCTCCTTCGCCCGATGCGCACCCAGCCACTACTGAGAAGTCTCACCTAGAAAAAAAATGGATGAGCTTCACAACAGAAGCTCAGTAGGGACTACCAATCTCCTACTGGCTCTAATAGGCGGGAGAGAATATATATATAATCAATTTAAATGATAGCAGTTCTATATATTCTAGTCTACACAGGATGTAACGCTCCGACGCGGAATATCAGAGCGGAATTACAATTATTTAAATAGTATCGAGCGATAAATAGACATCAAACTATTTCACAATTGGAATAAAGCCAAATGAAATCCAACTTCATTAATAACTCATCAACTAACTATTACATTCACTAATCAGAGCTAAAACTAGGGCCCAGACTACTTTATTCACAATTCAAACTAATACATATTGACTAACTAAAGACCAACTAACTACTAATAAGCACGGGTTGGTGAAAAGTAGGGTCACTCCTGTTCATCCTCGTTCCCTTCCTCGTGAGTGTTGTAGTCTCCATCAGACTCACCTGAAACACATGAAATAGATAGCACAGGATGAGCGATAAACGCCTAGTTGGACTTAATATCTCATATAAATAGACATACTTTAAGTGATTAATGTCTTATAAGGCAGGATAACTAAAGAGTACAGTCGTGTATAGTCAAGAGAACAAAGTAACGATGGCAAGAGAATGATAACACTTGTAGATGGAAAATAGCACAACAAGTACGATAATGGATTTGCCATGTAACGAAATAGCACGTAAAGTTGCACCACAGTGCAGTAGTAACGATAGCACTTATATTGATAGCACTTGGATTTATTGCACGTGGATTGATTGTCATAGATTAAATCTTGATAGTATAAATAGCACTGGATGTATGCCGACATCCTGATCATTTTAACTCTCATGGGCAAATAGCACTTTTTGGGTGCACCTCCCAGGACCAGATCGTGCCCTATTGCTTGGCATAGTCATGTTTTTTATCTTAGACAATCAATTGTATGGCCAATAGAGTAGCAAGAATAGATGAGAGTAATTGACGAATAGATGAGATTGTAGAGAGAATGTGAACAGATGAGAGTATAGAGATAGTAGATGAGATATGGACACATTCGTAAAAACAACGATAAACAGGCGATAGTAACAGTTGCACAGCACTAGGTCGTGTGCCGGCAGTCCAGTAGAAGTCACAACCGCCCACTAGTCGTGCTATGAACAAGACCAGAGGTCCGGCGTGATCCCAAGGTAAAAAGGAAACACACTAAGGCCATTGGATCACGCTGATCCCTATGGTGTCAAGGGTTTTAATGGTACAACCCGCTCGTCAGCAATGGACGTCCGCCAAAGCCAAGAAGACTTAAAGAAGCCTTGACATGGAGTCCCTAATCTTGTTAGGAGTATTCCCAACGGAGAGGTGGTCCAAGTCAAGAAAGAAGTGTGTATAAAACAAGTGTTCATCGTGCCTTGAGTGCTCGAAGGTAGAGGGGCGCGATAACGGTATGCAAAACGCGTGAATAAAACGAAGACAAGTCCATTTAAATAATAGGGAGATTAAGTGAATAATTACACTTAATTACCAAATATATTGTTGAGTAAATTAATAAAGTCTCATGACAAACATTAATATTTAGTGTGTACAAGTGTAAAGAAATCATGAGAGCATGAATAATCGTGCACTTAACTTTTAAATTAATGAATTTCATGTAAATATTACCAAATATAAATTTACGTTTCGTTACTGTTCATATCAGTGCATAATTAAGGTTAAACATGGATTATATGGCATAAATAACAAGGGTATACATGAAATTTAGGGTTTTGGCCGAAATTCTGAAATCGCGACAGGGGTACCCGTCGCATTTCAAGTCGCGACAAAAGGTCCGGTCGCGTTCTGCTGAACCGGGCCGGGCCCATGGGTGCGGTCGAAAACCGCGACGGCTCGGGCTGTCGCGTTCATGACGTGGCGGTCCAGCCTGTCGCGACCTTCTGAGATCATGACGGGTCGGGCCGTTGCGATTTTAGAAGGTGGGCCGAAGCCCAAAAGGGGAAACAACCCCATTTTAGGTTCGGTTCTTCCTTCCATGGCATGATACAGGGCCATTCAAAAATCCGTATAAAATCGTAGGAATGTCAAAAATCATGAAACTAGCTTTAAACGAAAATAGACATGTAGTTGTATCAACATTCATGAGTAATTCAAAAATAGACAAGTAATTGGCATGCTTTAATTAAGTTACTTTTCGGTGACCTAAAACATGCATAGTAATAGAATCTGATTTAATTCGTATTGGATGCATGATGGAATTTAGGGGAAATGGGATCATTCGATGACTAACATCATGCAGTATTTATGATGAAATTTGCAAGACATGGGATCAAGTGTATTCATGGATTGAAGGCAAACAAGTGAGTTCGGGTACTTGTATAGCATAGAGATTGGAGCATGAAATACTCTTTCATGGCACGACGAAAATTGCGGCAAACATAGGACTTTGATAGAGGGGATCAAGATCTACCTAGGGTCGAGTTTAATTAGATTAAGTTTGAGAGATTGCCTACCTTTCACACTTTTAAGATCCTAGAGCTAAAAAGTTGAAGAACGAAATTCCTCCTTTGTTCCAAGCTTTCTCCACCTTGCTCTCCACGTCCAGACCATCTTCTCCTTGTCCTCCCAGCTCCAGAGAAGTGCCTAGGGTTGGGTTGGTACAAAACAATGGGTATTTATTTGATTAAAGAGTCCTTACTTCTTTAAACTCTTCCTTTCTCTCCAACTCAGAATTTCTATATTTATCCCCCTTATTTTCTAGCATTTAACTACCTAATAGGATAGAGAAGAGGTCTAATTTCGTGGCTAAGTGGTTTGGATGGGATTTGGACTCCTTTTTAGGATAATTATAAGTTAATTGGTACTTATCCTAACCTTTTTCTATTTATCATTAATTTAGCTTAATTAACTCTCATCCAAAGATGGGCTCTTGGATTTTTGGCCCATTAATTCATGTTTGGACTATTTGTATAACCCATCTTCGAGTTTAGCTTAATGGGTTTTAATTTAATTCCATTTATTCCAATGTATTCACCCTTTATTCTAATTAATTCTATTTATCACATTTATTCATTAAATTCTCATTTTTCTCAATTTAATATCATTTATCAATATATTAAAATTTTAGAGTTGCTACACAGGAAATGCGGAAGCAAAGCTAACTAACTAGCAACAGTACGGAAGGACACTACGGTCGGAAACTCCATACGACTTGCACGTTGTGACCACCACACGGCTGGTAACACAGACAGAGCGAACCTTGCCTGGACAAGAGACACTAGCTATGGAAACCGCTACCACTAGTCAACCGGTCAGGAGCATTCACTGACGTCTTACCCTTGACCCAAGTCCAAACCTTCACGTCTCGTCAGAGTGGGGGCAGGAACACAAAGTAACACAACAGTAATTGTCGTAGTATGGCTGGACTACGGTCCCACGCCTGGCCTCTCTAGGTGGTTCCAGGGCAATAAAGAGCGAGGCAGTGAGAAGAAGGACTGGCTGGCCTGCATTGGGAAGACTCCAAAATGGCCTCGCCGTCCTAGACCAACTAAGAGAGCTCTGTAAACGACTCAACGCCGCTGTCCTAACCACTATTTCCCCCTCCATTCCAGAGTCCGTGACTCGAGTACGCCCATCGTCCGGAGCACTCCCTCAACAGACGCACGGGGACGGGGTCCCAGGTAAATGGTAACAACCTCTCTCACGGGACAAGCCCTCAGGTGCCGAGCACTGGGCGAACGACTAGTGTAGGACCGTACTAGGAACTAGCACTGGTGCCATGGGTACAGAAAGAACCAGAAACGGTGAAGACTCCATGAGAAACGGAACTCCGCAAGACTTACCTATCTCTGATGCTGTCGCGACGCCATAGGCCGTCGTGACCATGTCACGATGCCTCAGGGCGACGAGATGATGTCGTAGCAGCCATGCCAGTCACGACATCATCGTGACCCCAATGCTGGTTGCGATCTCAGCCGAGGGGCGTCCCGGTATAGTCCTCCCAAGGACAGCCCCAAATCTGATACAAACACATTCCACCGGGGGAGGGGAGCATGGTAAACATGTAGGAAATCTTGTGAACAACCAAACCACCCTCAAACCCCACTAATCATGCATCACAAGGAAATCTACGCTCGAAGGAAACCTCACTCACCACGAGCATGGATCTTACACACCCTACAACCCCAAAACCTCGGAGAACACAGGGAATCTCAAGGGGAACGGAGCATGCTAGAATGAGAGGGAAAGAGGGGTCCCTACCTCAAGGAGTAGAGCCGACCTGTTGGGGCCTTCACGTTGGAATGGCCACCTCCTCCTCGCCCCAAGCACCACCCGGACGTCGCCTACACTAAGGAGACGTCACCTCCCCGCCACGAGCACCATGAACAAGCCAAGAACACAAGAGGAGCTCGGGGGAAGGAAGAAGGGAGAAGAAGAAGAAAGGAAAGGGAGAAAGGGGGAAATGGGCTCCGGCCTCGGTTTTGAACCGACGGGCCCAGAGATGCGATGGGTCGGGCCGGCGCGACTCCAAAAGTGGTCAAACCTTGAAGACTGGGAAAACCAGAATGCGATGGACTGCCAGGTCACGTCAATGCTGTACGCACCTGACACCCAACAAGGCCATTATGACAGAGAGGACAACAGTCAGAGAGGTTAGAAAAAGTAGTTGTGTTGCCTCTAGATGCCGCGACAAGAACGTGATGCCCACCCTTGTCGTGACCAGAATGCGACGGCCAGGTGTGCCGCGACCAAAACCATGTCGCGACCGGCTCCTCTAGTGCGACAATGTCGCGACCAAGGGGTCCATTGCGACCCTGAGGACAGGGCTAAGGGCCCGAGAGTGCTGGGTCTCATAATAAAGACATGAACAAATTCTCTCGCTTCATGCACATGCTCAGAGGAAGGTTGTATGGTGTCACGAACACTGGCCAACTGGAGTAGGAAGCTACTGAACCTCCAAAAGGATTGAATCCGTCAGTGCATAACCAAGCCTCACATTACGCAACTCCCTTGAGAAGATAGGATGAGCATGGTTGAAATGAGTCTAAGCTTCGCTATCTCCACGATGACTCATAATATCCTTGTCACGGCGTACTCTTTCTACTTGCCACCTCATATGTCGAGCTGTCTTTGAAGACATATACATCTGCTGCAGTCTGGGTGTAAGGGAAAAATATCGCGATCACCCATAAGGTATATCCTTTCCCCTAGAATTGGCCCCTCTTTTAGGTTTAAACATATCATGATGGCAAATAGAACACGATACCTTATCTGCATCCTCTTTGTGATACAACATACAATGATTAGGACATACATCTATTTTCACATATTCAAGTCCTAACTCATTGACCCTCTTTTTGGCATGATAAAAATTTTGAGGTAGCTTCTCATCTCGAGGTAACATGCTCTTGATGATGAGGAGGAGACAGTTAAAAAAATTCTCACTTACGAAATTCAAATTTCAAGTTCAGCAAATGTGACACCGCTGACAACCGAGTGTGTTTTTGACAACTATCCCACAATGGCTCATCAACATCTTTAAGTAACTGATAAAATCTTTCGGCTCCCTTGTTCGGAACTTCTTCAACGCATACAAGATCCTCATACACATTGAATGTGGGACCAACAGCATCTACAACCATATAATCCACGTACGTACTTGTGCCTTCTACATTACTAGGCTCGTACGACCAGAGCTCCTCACCATGACATGTCCAATTCATATAACCTTCAACAAACCCTTTTGTGTATAAATGACATTGAACCTCCCATGGTGAATTCCACTTCAAATTTTTACAAATCATACAAAGACATTGGATGCAACATTCACTGTCTACTGCTGCATTTGGATTCCCCAATGCAAACTGAATGAAAGTCTCAACTCCGGCCCTAACTCCACAGACACCACATGATCAACTATTCTACGATACATCCAAGAATGGTCTGAAGCCATTTTTTTCCTGTGCTCAACCAATATTAACAGTCAAATAACTTTAAATTCAAACTTAGAAAAAAAATAAATTTGACCATTTTCACACATCGTTCGATGCAACCGAAATGAATAGGAAGGATATATTATTTAGATTATCACTTTTTACCCCATCTGTGAATATTTGATCGCACTCAGATTGCCATTTACTATGTGTTTGTATAATTTGCTAAAAATTCGATAGCATCTTCCCACACCTCTCTGATATACTAAAAATATTTATTGATTAAGATATTTTCTTAAACATATACTAATAAGTGGTTAAGAAAATATTCTAAATCAATAAAGTTATATCAGAGAGGAGTGAGTAGATGCACCCATAATTTTCAACAAATAGTACAAACACATAGTAAATGACCACCTAACTGTGATCAAACATTCACAGGCTGTCCAAATGGGACAATTCAAGAATTTGAGTTAGATATACACGTTCTTATCATTCAAATGAGAACATGCACATCAATCCCAAAGTCTTGAATGGTAAGGTTCATTGACACGGTCATAACACACTCTCGTGAGGTGTGTGTAGTAGGGGTGGTCACTATTCGGTTCATACCGAAAAACCAAACCGAACCAACGATTAAGTTTGGTTTGGTTCACTTTGAATATGGAAAAATTTGGTTTGGTTCCAAGCCAAACTGAAAAAGAAATTCGGTTTGGTTCGGTTTCTAAGCTCTATAAACCAAACCAAATCGATTAAACTGAATTACAATAATAAATTTTAATTTGTATATATCTATCAAGTTTATTCAATATATTTACATAAAAATATATATTATAGAGAGTAATATGGTCATCAACATTTAATACTTCATTTCAAATCTTATTTGATAGTGATTTATTAGAGAAACAAGTGATTAAAATCTTATTTAAGACTAAGAGAATCTAAAGTCCCATTTATTGTCAAGTTAAACCGAACCAAACCGAAATTATTTCGGTTTGGTTTGGTTTGATTTCAAGGGACTTCGGTTTGGTTTGGTTTGGGTTGGATCCAAATTTGGTTTGGTTTCTTAAAAATCTTCTATAAACCAAACCAAACCATGAACACCCCTAGTGTGTTGTGTTAAATTGCTATGTATCCATAGATCAAATTTAAATGCCAACAAATATGAAAGGAAAATGAAAACAAAATCATACATGTGAACAAGTGCAATAGTAAATCAAATTTACACATACATGTAAATGAATTGCATTAAAGTAAGAAGTGAATACTAATCACTAAACTGAAAGTAAACAATTAAAAGCAATCCATATAATAGTGTTTTATTGAATTAAGTTCGAATCAAAGATCTAATGTCTCACTCTTTCCTTCTTTTAGGAAAAAAATAAAGAACAAAGGAGAGGGAGATCAAGACATCGAAGTCTCAAAAACTAGTTTGTTTAGCAATTGCCCACGTATATACGTAAAGCAAAACAGAGTCCGACTCCTAACGGACGAGAGGGGAAGTCCCACTGTGACTACTACCCATCCGAGTTGACCTAGTCAACCTTACATACACTGAACCCATTAACATTTTGGGATCGAGTCGTATCCCATCATGAGTTGTTTGCATAAACTGATCATATATTGCATAGTTTTAAGAACTTTTTAAAAGGATTGTACATCTCAATTAATTGGATTATTGGATTTATTGAAAGTTGTGAATTTTTGTTTTTTTAACTATCAAATTGAGCATTAAATTTTAGTTGACATTGAAATAAAGTTATTTAAAAATAAAATAAGAAAGTGTACACCTCACAAAAGGTGTACCAAGGAAAAAGTCAATTATTCAAAGCCAACTTACCAACAATTATATGGTGACTGTGCTGAATGACTAAATCTGATAGTTTTGGATCACCCAACTCACTAGTTTTCTTGAACCACCCTAGTCAAAAAAAGGATGTACAAATAATGGAGGATCAAACAGAGAAAAGTTAGCTCTCAATAGCCTTCAACTTATCTATCTCGTACTCACTTCTCGGCCTTGTATTCCTTTTTTGCCTCTTGTCATGTCTAATTTGACCATGGGAGGATCAATTTTGAGAATCATATTCTAGATTTGGCTTCTATGTAGGTCCTATCGAGGAGATGACTTTGTTCCCTACCTTCCAAGCTTCACCACATCTTGAGCAACACCTCTCCCTAGTAACTTTGAAGCCATATGTCTTAACACTTGGTGGCCCTCACGAGCTCGGCTTCAACACTGTATATACTCTTGAATTATCAATTGTGATAAAATGTTCATGAAAAAAAATATCGTGGTGGATTTCATTTATTTTTTGACAAAAATATATTTTTATCTCTTATCTATCCCGGTGCGCGCGTGGGGAAATAAACTCATCAACTCATCACTATTTGTACACTAGTAGTATTAATACTCTAGATAAAATGAGTGGCATCTAATTATATTTATACTACCTCTTTGCTGACATGATCTCTTCCATTCTTATGAGCTTTGTTATATCTTAATTGAAACATATGGATGTGTGCAAGTCTATCTTTCACATTAAACTGTATGTTAATATAATTTTTAGCATAATTTTTTTTGAAAGAAAAAAAAAGTGGTTGTGGTTAACCAATGCTACTAAGCCAATTTCTTTTGAGTTACCCTAACTATTTTTGTATCCCTTCGTAATCCACCATAACCAAAACATTCTATAGTTAGTTTAGTATGCTCACTAAAATTAGATAATTTTTAACTTTCTTCATACATCTCTGTACTCCCGAACTTAACATGCTACAAAAGTGGTATATATATAATTAGTTGGCATGGTAGAGGGGAAGAGAGAAAAGTGCTAGGAGCTAGAGACGAGGTGGTAGAATATGGGAAAGCGAGACATGTGAACGTGTGGTTAGAAGTTACAACTTGAGTTCAACCATGTATGTGTGCAACATCGACTCAATTAGTTCATTCAATGGGACCTCACATGTAGTCTATGTGAGACATCATCCAAATATTTTCTTAATAATAATATAAAGATGACTATATATATATGTATGTATATATGATCCATGGATGATGGTATTGTTGAAGAAACAAGCTGAGAAAACATCCAACTTTTGCTTTCTAACTGGATTAATGTCGTAGAAGGAACTTAATAGCATCATGAACGCTTTGAAAAAGGTTCAACAATCATATAGATCATATGTCATCCACTTAAATTAATTTGGAAGATGTAAAAATATGAAATTAAAACTTGATAGAACGAGTAAGTAATATGATGTTTTGGGACCGAGTTTCTCTTTTGCCAATTAGGATTTTAAGTTTATATAACCATGTGAAATATTTACATCTTTCGGAAATTTGAATGGAAAATCGGCCCCCCAATGAACTTTAATTTTCATTGTTCATATTTTAGAAAATTATACAGTCCCAATAATTTTTTTTTCTTAGTTGGAACCTCAATAATCCTTCTACTTTAAGGAAATATTTGTCGATAGATAGATTGACAACAAGATCTAGATATATTGTTTGTCAAATAATTTTTATTGACGGGATAAAAAGAGAAGAAAAAAAATTCTACACCGACACACTGACCCCCCCCCCCCACACAGCTAGCCCCCCCCCTCCCACCCACACAAGCAACCCCCCCTTCACCCCCCATACAGCCCCTCTCCCCTCCCCCACCCTGTCGAACCCCCCCTCCCACACCCCCACACTACCCCCCCCCCCCCCCCCCCCCCCATCCCCCCACAGTCAGCCACCATCCACCCCCACACTCCCCCCCCCCCCCCACCCCCACAGCAAGCCCCCCCCCCCCCCCCCCATTGCCCCACCTTCCCCCACACCGCCGAACCCACCCCCCCTTCCACCCATACACTGCCCCCCCTCCCCCACACCACCGAACCCCCCTCACACACACACACACCAACACACAACACCACACCACACACACACACACACACACACAACACACCACCACACACAACACAACACACACCAACACACACACACACAGAGAGAGACAGAGAGAGAGAGAGAGAGAGAGAGAGAGAGAGAGGAGAGAGAGAGCGAGAGAGAGAGAGGAGAGAGAGAGAGAGAGAGATGAGAGAGAGGAGAGAGAGAGAGAGAGAGGAGAGAGAGAGAGAGAGAGAGAGAGGAAGAGAGAGAGAGAGAGAGAGTGCTTACCGGCTATGTGGCAGCTTCTCTCCGGATGGAGACGACATGGAGCTCTGGCTGGAGGCAAGACCGATGGCACGACACTAGCAACCAGGAACGACGATGGAGACCAGACAATGGAGGCGATGCGGATGACGGTGGCGACGCAGACGACGGTGGTGACAAGGCATCTCAGTGGGGCGATCTCGACGGTCGTCTCGGCGCATGACAGAGCAAAAGAGAAGAGACAGAGAGAGAGAGGAGAAAAGAGAAGGGGGAAGAAGAAGAAGGGCAGAAATAGCGACCGAATAATTCAGTCGCTATTCATTCAGTGACCGAAATACATTCAGTCATTATTCAGTCGCAAAGTAGGGACTAAATAGAATTCGGTCACTAAAACCATGTACTTGTGCGTTTAGGGATGAAATCCTACGATCGAAATAATTCGGTCACAATTTGGTCTCTATATTAGAGACCGAATTGTATATAGAGACCGAATTGTGACCGAATTGTGACCGAATTATTTCGGTCGCAGGATTTCATCCATTAAGGCACCAACTACATGGCCTTAGTGACCGAATATAGTCAGTCACAATTCGGTCTTTGTTTTGGAGACCGAAATATACAATCACAATTCGGTCGCTAATTAGAGACTGAATTGTGACCAAATAGGATTCGGTCACTAACTAGGAGTATTAGTGACTGAAATATTTCAGTCACAATTCAGTCTCTGATTTGAGACTGAATAGTGACTGAATATTTCGGTATCAGATTTGATATATAATGCCTCTTTTTGTTGTAGTGTAGAGTCGCTGAAATAAGATAACATATGTCAATGGCTACCTGAGGTCGTTGACATAAACTTAACATATGTCAATGGTTAACAGTAGCCATTGACATATGTTCATCATATGTCAACAACCTTCGGTAGCCGTTGACATTTATTGATGAAAAAATGGCACCATACTTCTCGCCCTTCTTAATATTTGTCAACGACTGTGGATAGCCGTTGATATATGTTATATGTGTCAGTGGCCATAAAAACTGTTGACAAATCTACCAGGGCGCTAAGTTAAAGTCTGCTTGGCATTTTCACCTCCCCCCACGCGCTTCATCGTGTCATTTTTCTCCTCTCAGTTCAGCTACCTCCTTCGTCGGCAAGGATTCGTTGGATAGGGAAACACGAGGCGCATGCGCCTTGTGCTCCTCCCTCTCGCTAACACCCCAACCCCTGCTCACTACTGCTCATCTTCTTTGACATCCTCTTCTCCGAGCGCAGCCTCCCCAAATTTACAGGATGCCGCTCCTGGCACCATCCTTTCCCCCAATTGCCTGCTCCCTCCAATCTGTTGCAGGTTTCCATGGAACCTCGTGCTTTAACCATCGTTTGCAATTCCATCTATTAGGGTATCCCTCCCAAGTTCTCTTTCTTTGGTCTCCGTAGATCAGTCCCCTCGACTGCTGTTGAGGAGGCAGGTTGTGTGCTGATGGCTACGGGATTGTCGAGCCCCGTCAGGGACAGGGAGGCTACCGCTGATGTCACAGTGCCCCTGCTTAGGGAGCGCCAGGAGGATGGGGGTCGCCAGTTTGGCCTGCGGCCCATCCTGTCCGACGCCGCACGGTTCCTATGCTGGGCGAGAGGCAGGTTGTGTGCTAATGGCTACGAGATTGTCGAGCCCTATCATGGAGGCTGCCACCGATGTCGCAGTGTCGCTGCTCCGAGAGTGTCAGGAGGATGGGGGTCACCGGTTTCGCCTGCGGCCCAGCCTGCCCGGCACCGCGCAGTTCCTACATCGGGCGGGCACCTGATGGATGATGGGGGAATTGTCGATGATGGTAAGGGAGACGACGGCGGAGCAACTGGAGGTGAGGCGGAGCGACTGGGTGTACTCCAAGTCGGTGGTCGTGCTCGACATCCTGTGGAACCTCGCCTTCGTGGATGTGTCGATCAGCGTGTTGATTATTAGCCGGGACGAGACACCGGCGATACCTTTGAGGCTGAGGATCACTGGGTATGCTCTGCAGATCGAAGGGGAAGCCACCTTTGAGGGAAATGGGAGTAGCCACCAGAGTTTAGGTTCGAGTACGCCTCAGGAGGTGGAGGAAGCTAGCGAAGGAGGCGACGAGAGGGAGGGCGATAGGGTTTTTTTTTTCCTTAAAAAAATATCTTTGTCAGCGGCTGGAGGAAGCTGCTGACATATTCTTCATATGTCATCAACCAGCAACTGCTGACATTTATACTATATGTCAACAGCTACGATCCATTGATATATCCAATATATGTTATCGAATGCTAACTGCTGACATATGAAGTATTTGTCGATGATTAATGACGGTCGCTGATAAATATTAGTCGACAACTAATTTATTAATGATTTTATCAGCGGCTTAAAGGCCGGTGGCATACATCTATGTCAACGATTTTCTATCTTTTGTCAACAGATACTTGTAGTGCCCATATGAGGGCATTAGGGCAAGAGTCTGGATCTCCTGAATATATTAGTGGAGTAAACTCTATCATTGTGAGAAAGTGTTTTACGAAAAATATATTTTTCTTAAAACTTTTTAAATTTGAAGTTGATATTTTTCATAAAATATAATAAATTTGTCTAAACCTCTTCACATTTATACAATTCCCTCCACCAATATACTAAAAGGATCTAGACTCTTATGGAAAACCCATTTGCCATGTAGCCTGTACTCCCATGATCAATGAACAAGCTGTAGCTGTCATGTCCTTAAAAACAGGTTGGTGATCAATGAACAAGGCATTGTTGGAGCTTAATCAGTCACAGAATGTCGCAAGGTGTGACGAAACAATGGGAACCTTCCACGTGACTTATATTAGTAATTACTATATGATCACTTAATATTATATGTATATAGAGAAATATTATAATACAACAAGATTTTTGGTACAGTCTCACCATAATATAGCACAGATCTTTAGATTCAAATTCAATAACTATTCTGACAATTCGTATTTGGTACTCGAATGTTCGGTACTTGAGTTGTCAAAATAATTTTTGAATTTACTACGACGTAGTTGTATCCAGAGATCTCGTCATATTATAATAATAATTATATATATATATTCGAATATATCCAATAAATTCGCCATCTTGCTCTATTGATGCCGAGAGTTGCATGCCTAGGACGTGAAAGGGACCTGGCATCCGCATCTAATGGACATTCTGTCATGATAGCGGTTGGCGTGCGTTAAGAGGGAGGGAGCTACTCAAACACCTTTGGAGGGATGGACCCCGGCCTCTAGCTAGATAAAATGCCCGCACCCCCTCCCCTCAACATGAAGGACACTGCATGCCATCCACGATCATATCTCATCCTCATCCATAATCATATAATGTTTATCGTTGATGAGTGTACATGTTAGCCAGGGACAACAGTCAACAGCAATATCATATATGAATTAGATAAGCGTCATGTCCTACATTCGAATAGCTTTAGTTATATCCCCCTCCCCACCCCCTTCCCTACGATGCTCCTTCGCTGATTAAACTAATTGCTGTCTTCTTCCCATCACAAGGGACGAGCGCTACGGACGCTATATAGATGCTCTAAAACAACAGTTCACTCCACAACCAGGGCTTTTCATAGCAACGGCTTCTAGCGTCACCCTGGTAAGTAAAAGTCGAATTTTGAATCGAAAATATATTTTTTATTTCGATTATTAATATATAATTTTGATTTTAATTTTGATAAAATTAAAATAGTTAATTAAGATTTTGTTTTTATTCTAATTATATTATTGGAATCGAAATTCTGATAAATTAAAATATTTATCATGACATTATCTTTTAAGTTTATGAATAATTTATTGAAATAATTTATATCTATTTTGATTATTTTTTAATTTCGATAATTTATTGAACTATCTGATATGGATTCTGATAAATTATTGATATTATTTTTTTAATTTCAAAATTTATAATTTTTATCAAAATAAAATCGAAAATTTAAAATTTCAGATTTCATTTGCAGCTTCTTCTTGAACCTTTGCACGTTTGGCTAGCACGAAATATTACCTTCTCTAGGCTCCCTTTCACCGTGTATCACGCGGAGATCCTATCGTCGGTCTGCGAGTACTGGTGTTCCTGTGTGCGTACAGCAGTCGAAGCACGGTTGGCTTGTTCTTCCTCTGGATTCCCGGCGCAATTGAAGCCCACCGTGGTGTTAGCCTTCTCTTGTTTCTTTCTTCCTTTCTTCTTCATCTTTCGTTGTCTTTTCCTGGTTGGCTGGCCGTTCACCTTCAAATGGGGACGCCGCACTATGCAAAGAGGGAAGGACAAATTAATTAAAAAAAGGGGTCCCTAGAAATGCCGTGGGTGGTCCTTGGTGGCCCATCGAATTAAATCCACAGGCCCAAGATCATTAATTTTGGCCAACCTAAAGGTAGAGACTCCCGCAGAGGCCAGTCATCCTCATCATCTTTGGCGGGATTACGTAGCATCGACGTTCTCGGCTATTCCACGCTGAGCTGTTGATAATTAGTTTGCCGTCTACTCGTTCTTATGCATGGAGGCAAGTTCAACTTAAGTTGCTATGGACAGGCAGCCGCACACCGATATATGCGTGATGATCGAGATCAGTGGCGTCATTGCAGGGTGCAGACAAAAGAACTGTCGAAGTGGGACACGGCTGGGTTTTTCTCCTGTGCCGTGGGAACGCAGCGGTGGTGGCTTATCCACAAGTGTGGGCACTGCGTCCACGAACACGCTTGGAGTGAGCCGTCCGAGTGCAGTGGGGTCTGTGATCTGTCGTACTCGTCGCGTAAGAGAAGGCACTTTTCTTGGCGTGCTCAATGAGCTCGATTAGCTAACTTGGCGTCACGCGACGCGCCATGTCGCCTTCCGGTACACAGCTAGCTACGTAAACACTCGTCTTTACTCGTCTACCCAACGTGAAGTCGGCATTTAAAGAAGGCGTCTTGACACTTCGATACTTGGCATGTGAGCACTGAGCTGATGTTCTTGCGTTAGTTGGCGGGACTCGCAGACGCTGTAACTCTCGACTCCTTTGGCATACGGTGGATCGAGGTTTGAAAGGCCGATAAGCTGGCCTTTGATCGCATCTAGCTATCTCGTGACCTGCCCAACCGTTTGAAGTTCGGTGTCACATGATCTTTTTGTGACTTTTCGGACATGGTTTCGGCGACTAACCTCCAAAAGCATTCCACAGACCCCCACCCCCATCCAAGAAAGAAAAAGATCTTGGTATACGTGAAAATATGGTAGACTAACTCCTTGCCTGAAGTTAACTCGATCCTATTACAAATATTCATTATATATCCTCTAAAATTAGTCTCTGCCTTTACCTTTCTCAACAGTACTTTAGTTAAGATACGTAAACTTAATTATGATTAAAACGAACTAGAAGATTTAGATTAAATTTTCACCTTGAAATTTATGAGAAAAAGATGGCAGAAACTGAAAGGGAGAAAGGGACGGGGAAATATCCGAAATGCAGCCCAGCACCCTGCTGCCACCGCACGTCTCTTCTCATATTTTGCTCCTCCTCTACGTGGCCGACATCATCGACGGCCTTTGGGACTGTCGGGGAAGGCAGACCTGTACAGCTACGAGGCCATGAGTGTGGCGGGGGCCGCAAGCAGCTCTGATGGAGAGGGGAGGCAGATGCAGCGGCGGCGTGGGGGCGAGCTCTCGGGCTACCTGCAAGTTCATGGGGAAGGAGATCTGGGCGGAAGAGAAAAAATTGTCTTTATATTTTAGAGTTTTTTTTTTCACTGTCGTAGAAGTGGGCTGTGCCAAGTAAACTCCACAATAAAGCCTATTACCAAAAATATACTCCAGAAACCTCAATATGTTGCGGTTATACCCTCAGTTGCCATCTAAGTCTGTTTGTTTACCCTGAAAACCACACCCAGAAAACCGTTTCAGGTAAAACTTCACTTTTTTTTGCCATTTGGTAGTCTTGAAAACTAAATTATGTAAAACATCATCTTACAAATCCCAGATTTCGGCGTCGGCGGCAATGTTGCAGAAGCCGTTTTCCAGGTGTGCGTAAGTCTCCTCCTTCGAGCACTATTCATTCATATTTTTTTTATTTTTTTCCCCTTTATTCAAATCATCTTTGTCAAGTTTAATTATTTTTCATTAGTTGTTTTGTTTTTTATTTTTTTATTAAAATATCAATAGAACACTATTCATTCAAATTATGTTTTTATTTTATTTCTCCTAATTTAAATTGTATTTGTCAAAGTTATTTGTTTTGCACTATTTTTTTTATTTTTTTTAATATCAAAAATAAAAAATGTAAAATAAAAATTTTGATGAATAGTGCACTAAGGGTATGTGACATCCTCTCATTGGAGTGGACCATAATATCTCACGCACCTCTATACAATTCTTTAGTAAAAACTTATATTTAATGCTGTTGACTTTTACCTTTTCTTAATATTTTATTTAAACAAATAACCAGTGAAAATATTTACCTAACAACCAAATGGACAATTGTGTTTTTTATTTTCATGTAAAAGCTAATCCTTGAAAAAAGTTTTCCCTAAAATTTATTTTACAAACAACCAAACAAACCCTAATTTGCACGAAAAACTCAGGTGAGAAAGTAGTTTTCAGAAAACTTAATTTTTTATATCATTTGGTATCATTGAAAACTAAAATCTGGAAAATTAAATCACCAAAAATCCAGATTTTGGCATCCACGGAAAAATTGCGGATGCCGTTTTCTGCGCAAGCGGAATGCCATTCTGCTGCAGTTTCTATAGTGGTTTTAGGTGCACTATTCATGTAAATTATATTTTTATTTTTTTCCACTCATTTAAATAATCTTTGTCAAATTAATTATTTTTTATTAATTAATTTAATTTTTATATTTTTATTAAAATATCTGTAAAATACTATTCATTCAAATTATGTTTTTATTTTATTTCTCATATTTTAAATTATCTTTGTCAAAGTTACTTGTTTTTCATTAGTTATCTAATATTTTTTATTTTTAAAAAATATTAAAAATAAAAAATAAAATAAAATAAAAAATTGGATGAATAATGTACTATGAGTATGTGGCCTTCTCTCATTAGAGTAGACCATAATATCCCATGCATCTCCATCCAATTCTTTAGTAAAAGCTTGTATTTAATGCAGTTGACTTTTTACCTTTTCTTAATATTTTATTTACACAAATAACCAGTGAAAATATTTACCTAACAACCAAATGGACAATTGCGATTTTCATTTCTATGTAAAAGCTAATCATTGGAAAAAGTTTTTCCTATGAATTTAATTTACAAACAACCAAACAGACCCTAAGTGAAGCGAATATTCGACGGTATCTTCGATGGAACCCATTTGTTTGTAGGAGGACGACTGCTGTAGTTTTTTTTGTCTCGATTGATGATGCACATCATAACACTGTGGATTTGAAGTATCAAATTAGTTCTTTGGAATAATTGATGGAGAATATGTTGAATGTTCTAGAAAGAAAAATTGACATAATATAAGCTAAGATGGAGATGACATCGGATTGTTATATGGCCACCAGAGTAAATGATGCCCGAGTGAAACCAGGATTCAAATAGATAATAATGTACTTAATGGGGCTGGGCATGCTATACTATCTTGTTCACCATATATAATTGACTTCTATAACAGTAAGTTTGTGTCTTTTTGTAATAGGGGAGGGGATTAAAAGGACAAGTTTTGTAACTATTTGATGTTATATTAGTGAAGTTATGTTAGTGTCTTCTGCTCATTCACACTCATTATATAAGTGACCTGTACTTACTGAAGTTATGTTGGTCTTCTACTCATTCTCATTCACACAACCATAGAAGTCACACCTTTATTCACACAGTCATTCACACAATCATGGAAGACACACAATTCAAAAGATCCACGTGCACAGTTTTTGACATATCAAAAGCAAGTTATACTTCTTCAAAATATCCACATGAACTGAGCACATTTCAGTAATGTCCGGGACTGATTAAGTCATTGAATATAAAAGAAGCCGAATGTGATGATCTAATCCCAACAACTATATTAGTTGGTATATTTATGAGAAAAATCACCTATTCTGAGACTCCTCCTAATTGAACACGTTTAACTTCAGAATTCTTTTCTTACTCGAACTCTAAAAATGACTAGTTCAAGTTGTTAGTAGTCTACTGATTTTGTTCATTTAACATATTTTTATATAGGTTATTATAATCTACCTATCTTATATAAATAACGTGTAGCACTTTGTACCGTTAGAGCCTCAAGATGTGGCTCCCATATTGTAGAAATTTATCTTATGCCACTACAAGAAAAAGCAAAAATCCATCGGAAATCTGTCGGAACAGACGCTTTGCGACCGCTTTCCGTTGACAACCCGTCGGAAAGCATCCGTCGGAAAAAAATGCGTCAAAAATTTTCGACGGATAGAATATCCATCAGAAAATCCGTCGACAATTCTGATGAAACTAACCGTCGAAAATATCCGTCGAAATAATTTCCAACGGCGTTACCGACGGATGAAGTCGTCGAAAATTCTGACGGAATATTGCCTGTCAGAAAGCTGTCAGAACATCCGACGCTTCTACCGATCAATAAAAGCTGTCGGAAGTGGGAAACTTCTAACGGAGAATATTTTCGGACAAATCGTCGGAAGTACAGTATGTCGACGATTTTTTTTGCCGAAATATTTCCGAAGAAAATGCCATCGAAAATCATGTTTTTATTTTTTTTAAACTCAAAAAATAACAAACATAATAAACCTACTAAAAAAATATTCATAAATA
Source organism: Colocasia esculenta (assembly GCA_014218235.1). Classification (NCBI taxonomy): domain Eukaryota; kingdom Viridiplantae; phylum Streptophyta; class Magnoliopsida; order Alismatales; family Araceae; genus Colocasia; species Colocasia esculenta. Next base: position 108,059,181 of record CM024762.1, read on the forward strand.
AATAAACAAACATAAAATCATCAATAACAAAAAATATTATAGGAACATTCACAACAATAACAAATAAAAAACCGAGAGAGATCTGTTTATCGTCCTCTCCACCCGCCTCATGATGGTCTTGTGCTGGAGGATCCTATATTATAAAAATAAATGTTAGAAACATAAATACAAATAACACATTTAATTTATATTTTATAATTTAAATTCAAAATATATGAATATTCACTAAGTGCATATTTAGATAATATTTCCGACCCTTTACACTTGGTTTTTTTAAGGTTAGTAGCTTGAGCACCGAATCCAAATCGAGAATCTGATATGGATTTCGTCAGTTCCCACACATCGTCATGTTGGAGCGAATGGCACGCAGATCAGATCCCTATTTTAGATTTTGAACTCCCGACTTGTGTATTCTGACCTTCTACACTTGAGTTTTTTTCCGGGTTAGTGGTTTGAGAGCCGAACCCAAACCGAGACTATGATCTACATTCCGTTAGTTCCCATACGTCGCTCTCACTCACCTGGTTGTGTCAGAGTGAACGGCACGCCGATCGAATCCTTATTACATATTTTGGGCCCCCGACTTACGTGTTCTAACCCTTTACACACGAGGTTTTTTTTAAGATTAGTGGTTTGAGTGCCGAACACAAACTGGGAATCCGATATGGATTCCGTCAGTTCCTACACATTGCTCTCACCCACATGGTCGTGTCGGAGTGAACGACACACCGATCAGATCCTTATTTCATATTTTGGATGTCCGACTTATGTGTTCTAACTCTTTACACTTGGGTTTTTTTAAGATTAGTGATTTGAGCGCCGAATCCAAACTGGAATCCAATATGGATTCTGTCAGTTTACACGCATCGCTCTCACCCACTTGGTCATGTCAGAGTGAACGACATGCCGATCGAATCTCTATTTCATATTTTTGACCCCTGACTTGCGTGTTCTGACTCTTTACTCGGGTTTTTTTTAGGTTAGTGGTTTAAGCGCTGAAACCAGGACTCAAATTTGGATTCCGTCAGTTCCCACACTTTGTTTCTCACCCCCCTGGTCATGTCGGAGTGAATGACACGCTGATCAGATCCCAATTTTATATTTTGGACCCCCGACTTGCGTGTTTACACGGGTTTTTTTTAAGGTTAGTTATTTGAGCGCCTAACTAAAACCGAGAATCTGATATGGATTTCGTCAATTTCCATAAGTCGCTCTCACCCACCTAGACTTGTCGAAGAAAATGACACGTCGATTGATTCCCATTTCAGATTTTGGACCTCTCACTTGGGTGTTCTGACCCTGACCCTTTACATGATTTTTTTTTTAAGGTTAGTTGTTTGAGCACCAAACCCAAACCGGGAATCCAATCTAGATTCCGTCAGTTGCCACATGTCGCTCTTACCCACCTACTCATGTCAAAGAGAATGACATGCAGATCAGATCCCTATTTCAGACTTTGGACTCCTGACTTGCGTGTTCTAACCTTTTACGCTTGGGTTTTTTTAAGATTAGTAGTTTAAGCGCCGAACTCAAAATGAGAATCCGATATGGATTCCATCAGTTCCTACACATTTCTCTCACCCACTCGGTTGTGTCAGAGCGATCGACTCACCCATCGGACGTCTATTTCAGATTTTGGACCCCCCAACTTCTTTAAAATTATATGAAATTAAAAGTTATACTGACCTGAGGGGCCTTCTGTAAGGTGCTCGCTCCTCGGAGGGCAGCCACCAGCTACTGGACCATGGCACCAAGGTGCAGCAGCAGCTGTTGCGATAGGTCTCCACCACTGCGGGGTGTCGTAGTAGACGAACTCGCGTAGGTCGGAGGAGCGACTGAACTCGCATATGAGTATAGGACTGGAGTATGATCTAGGTTGTCCCCAAAACTATGCACTCGACCCTTCCTCTACCCTTCCTTGGCCCTCCCGCTGCATCGACCTAGGCCTCTAGATCCAGGTCTGACTGGGGAGTGTCCTCCACATAGTGATCCACCAACATCCTATCATAGGTCTCATGCATAATAAATTAAAAATATATTAGTTATTGTACATTTATTTAATCTCTAAATTTAATAAAAAATTATATATAGACTAACAGCAATCGACAACCATGTCTACGTTCATACTTGTGGTGGCGAAGTTGGCTGGTTCATACGATTGGATATTAAGCTCACCATGACACGATCAAAACTCATAATCAGCAACCAATTCTCTCGTGTATAAATGATGTTGCACATCCCATGTCGATATCCACTTTCTGCTTTTACAAGGTGAATAGGGACTTAGATGTTGATCCCATCAGATCAACTGCTATCGATGAATTCCTCAATGCAAATCGAATAAAACTGTCAACTTTGTCTTTAAACTCCTCTGTTACAACTCCATTAACTATTCACGGTACATCCATGACCGATTCTCATAGGACATTTTTCCTCCACAGATTAAATGTCATCTCACAAGCATCACTTAAAATTTAGAAATTGTATAATAACTTAAAAGAGTCACCATAAAATCTCTGGTTGGCCATTTGTTCAGTTAAAACCCGACCCATCCTCACAATCGTTTACTTAGTCAAAATGAATAGGTAAGTCATATTATTTAGATTATCACTTTTTCTCCATCTATGAATATCTGATTGCACTTAGATGACCATTTACTATGTGTTTGTACAATTTGCTGAAAATTTCGACTACATCTCCCCACACCTCTCTGATATATTTATTAATTAAGAAAACTTTTAAATACTTATTTCTAAGTGGTTAATAAAATATTCAAAATCAATAGATGTATGCAAGAGAGGAGTGAGAAGAAGAAACCAAAATTTTCAACAAACTGTGAAAACACATATAGTAAATGACTACCTCAGTGTGATCAAACATTCACAGATTGTCTAAAATGGGACAATGCTAGACTTTTAGTTAGATATACACATTTTCGTCATTGAAAATAAGACTCGTGTACATCAATCCTAAAGTCTTGAACGAGAAGGTTCATTGATATGGGCATAACACGCTCTCGTGAGGTGTGTGTAGTGATAGGTGCACCCACAAACCTCAGCTCACATAGAACAACCTAAGTAATAAAATAAATTCATATTAAAAAATATATAAACATTGACATGCATGCATACATCGAATAGAACAACACATAAATTAAAGAACATTTAAATAAAATATTTCTAACAACAAAATCATTTTTATATCATAGTATAAAGAACATGTAATAAAATGATGAGAAGTGTATTGTGTTCTTAGGGTGTTCTTAGAGTTTAGGGTTCAAGGTGTTGCATTGATTTGACATGGGTAACTATCTTGAAAGATGTTGAGGTGCGTGTAGTGTTAGGTTGCACCTACACACCACAGCACACATACAACATGTAATTAAATAAAATCAAACTAATTAAATAAACACACACATTGATATACATGCATACATTGAAAATTGAACAACATATAATTTAAAAACATTAGGTGGACACATCTATTTGGAGATGGATGGAGGCTCTCATGGCTTAATATGTTCATTGGTTTTGTTCACAAGTTAAAAGGAAAAAACCTCCTCCTTTAGAAGAAGAAATCAAGCAAGGGCACCATAGGGCAAAAGATGCCAAAAGACAGTGACTCAATGTAAAAACAATTGATCCTAACCGCATACCACATTTCTTCACAAAATATATCACCATTTGACCAAATAAAAAAAAATGTGCTATATGCCGAGGGACAATAAAAAGGTTCAAAAAATGTGCTATTGAAGATGGACATTTCTTCAATAATTTATTAAAAAAATCTAAACTCTAATTCAAAATTTATACATTGAGTTAAGGAAATTTTATATGGATAAAAAAGATATTTTTGATATACATACATATATATATATATATATATATATATTGAACTCAAATTTAAAATAATGAGTGTTGAATACTCTATTAGTTATAAATATTGTTATATTTTCGTAACTATTTCATGTGAACTATTCTTTATACTTTTAGACCTATGAGCTGTATAAATAACTCTCAGACTGTATAAATTTCATGTGAGCATGAAGATCTTGTTCTCTTGATGAAGACCTACCATCTTACATGTCAGTTATTTTCTTATTGCAAGTAAAATTGGGAATGAGAATTATGATGTGTTTATTTTTTATGATGATTATATTACAAAACCCTGTTCTTTTTTTCTAAATCACTACTTGGACATTAGAAAATCTAGAATATAAGATAAGAGAAATATATTGCACTTGTAAAAGTGCAATAAAATCACTTCTCATAGCTCCCTATTAATCAATGTATTAGTGTGCATTGTGCCTATCTAATAAAGAGCTATGAAAAATATAATTATTGTACTTTTTCTAAATGTAATAAGCATTCCTCATATAAAATAGAGGTTCAACTACTGATCACTTGACTAGAAAGTGGAGTAACATAAATAACAAGCTCAACATTTTCGAGTTGATTAGAATAAACTCAAAGTTCAAGGCTCTAATTCTTTTAATAGTTCAATGGATTGTGGAGATCGAACTTTCAACAACTAGTTTCTTATCATGTTCATAGTCATGTCTTCGGCGGCAGGGTAGGACTTTTTTATCTCCATAATAGCGGTTCTAATGAGATTGCAAGAATTGGGATGCGTACTGGACTTATTTCATGGAATGTGCCTTTAGAAATGTGTGGAGGAAATTAAACAGGGATGTAGGGAGGTAGATTAATTAAATTAAATAGGGGCGTCTAGAGAGGGAGGGGGGGAGGAGGGTCATCGGTTGGGGGGGGGTGAGGAGGTGGAGGGTCATCAGGAGGGGAGGGGGGTGGGTGAGGAGGGGGAGGGGAGACAGGAGGGGGAGTGTGGGAGGGGAGTCGGAAGGAGGAGGGGGCATACCAGCGACGACGATGATAGGGCGGCAATCCGGAGGCGGCGATGGAGGTGAGCCGGGTGACGGCATTCCATCATCGGAGGGAGCACGAGAGAGAGAGAGAGAGAGAGAGAGAGAGAGAGAGAGAGAGAGAGAGAGAGAGAGAGAGAGAGAGGGCACGACTGAGAGCAAGAGAACGTTGTTTTAGAAATTTGGGGGGACTTAGCGACGGGGTTTTCAACGAATAAAAATTCATTGAAAAATACGTTCAAAATTTTGACGAAATTTCTGACGAATATATTCCGTCGAAAAATGTTGATGGAAATTTCGACGGATTTTATCTGTCGGAAAATGACAATAGAATTTTTGATGGATTTTTATCCGTCAGAAATTCCGTCTCTAAACCTGCTTTCTCTTGTTGCATGTATCACTTAATTCCTACACTTTCGAGTGGGTAAGACTCTGATAACATTTGTAACAAGTCAATCAGTTAAGTGGCTCAACAATCATACTACTTGGTAGTCTTCTCAAGAAGGTCACCCATTCTGAGATTTCCTTCAACTGAGCACGTTTAATTGTAGAGTTCTTTTCTTACTCAAGCTCTGAAAATGACTAGTTCTAGTTGTTGATAGTCTACTGATTTAGTCCATTTAACATATTCTTATATAAGATATTACACTAAATAAATTATAATCCTTCAAAACCAAAGCCTAAATATGACTGGCACCATTGACACAAGCATTGTTTTCAACCCTTCAACCCTATACAGTTCTAAACTTGGATGGAACAATCCGTTCACGACCCCTCATGGTAACTATTGGATCCCTACTAGGCCCTGCCATTGATACTGAAGATGTTTGGGACGTTCAAATTGCACTACACTTGACTGGCATTGATGAAGGCCACTTGACTCTATTATGCTCCCCTACAATGCAAGATACATACATAAATAAGAAGTTTGAATGTATCATGTGCCATTTTAAAAGGTTTACAACACCTGCACTGTGACAGTGTCAAAAGTTGCAACATTGGTCCTATCTTGTAAGTTAAGTGACTCTATCCTGCTCCTTTGCATTGAAGGTTGGTCAACACCTCTTTACTTTCTAGGACTACTAGGAGTCCTCCTGCTGGATATGAATTTGTGTGAGTGGTAATTAAATTACAAGATTGAAATTAGATCATGCCAAGTATTGTTACCTTGCTTGTGTAGCAGTGGTTTGACTAATTGTTGACACTGGATTCTTGCATGTTTTAGCATGATGTCCAATCTAACCACACTTTTTGCAATTATGGTTTTTTTTTATTTTCTTGTCTTTATCCGGGTCTCGAATTCTTTTCTTCTTAGGTCTCTCAGGTGGCCTTCTCACAATGGAGGGGAAGAACATTTATAGCAAGCATAATCCATTGACTATTATCAGGCGTAAGGGTGATGCCTAGTTGATAGATAGCTTTGTAAGCTTCCACTATGTAACACGGGTCAATGTAATCCTCCCATTTAACACCCCTCCTGCTAACCAAAAATGCACAAGCATGCCTTCATGGGAGCCCTGTTATTTGCCACACCTTATAGGTACAAGTTTTGTTGATCAAGTCCACAACTTCCCTCTCTTGTGGGCTTGTCACCTGGCAGTCTCATTAAACCCCTTCTCTACTAAATATCTCCTTAATTTTCTTGTAATGATAGAAATGTATTTCCTGGCCCTTGGCATGAATATATTAGTCTACTTTTTAGCTCTTGGTCTCCTCATGTGCATGAGCTTCATCATTTTAGATCGCATTATATCTATGTAGTCTAGTATGGGTCTCCAACGTGCATCTGACATGTAGGAAATGAATGATTCACTCAAATTGTCTGTCATATAATGGCTTTTAGCACCCACTTGGAACTGTGATCTACTCTATATAGCCCCTGCCACTGGCAGTGATGTCAAATAGGCATGTGCCTTAATTTGGAGAATTCCCTTTGATTTGCATCATCTAGTATGGGTCTCCAATGTGTATCTAACATGTAGGAATTGAATGATTCACTCAAATTGTTTGTCATATATGATGATCAGTCCATCTCCATATAATTTTATTTATTATATACAATTTTTGGTGATTAACAAAATCTCAATAAATATTTCCTAGCAAATTCTTTTTAAGTTTATCCACAGGAAATAATTCAAGCAAAATCTGTAAGTTACTCTCACACACTGTCATTCAAAGTTCTGAGCATGCATTTCTTCTAAGTACACATCGACATCCTTTATAAAACAACATTTTCATAAGTACAACAATTTCATAAGTGAAACAACGATTTCCATCGCTACAACGATTTCATAAGTGAAACAACGATTTCCATCGCTACAACGATTTCATAAGTGAAACAACGATTTGCATCGCTACAATGATTTCATAAGTGAAACAACGATTTCCATCGCTACAACGATTCACTTTAACTCAAACAACGATTTGGTCACTGTAACGATTCACTTTAACTTAAACAACGATTTGATCAAAAATAACGATTCATTTGTACTTAAACAACGATTTGATTGAAAACAACGATTCACTTGTACTTAAACAACAATTTGATCACAAACAACGATTTGCTCGCAAACAATGATTTGTCTTTATTTGAACAACGATTTTGGTCTCACAACGATTTCATTATTGAAACATCGATTTCATGATCGATTTCAGTAAAACAACAATTTCATCTGCTCATCGATTTCTGTTAAGTAATAACTTTGTACAGATCATCGATTATATTATATTAATACATGGACTATATTCACATCGGCTTGGTTTCAACATGGATTAAATTCTCACATGAGTATATCATCAATTTGATATCAATATCATTTCTATACAGAATGCTCTTGTACAGTCTTGCTTTATCTTCTTATTTTCATTCCTTATAATACTTAAATATGCATATGCTTAAGACTCTGGATTTCAAAAACCTTCTCGCGCATCATGTTGTATCCTAAGATCTTGATCATTTATTTTGATAGTATAATATTTTCACACGAAATATTCTTGCTTACTTCATGTATCACATAGAGTCTTGATTTGTGTGATGTCAGAATAACCTTTCCTGTTTAGCATACCTTTATACTGCACGACTACCAATGTTGATTGACAACGTAGACAAAAAGAAGTTGTGTAGGTATCAGCGTTTATTGCATGCAGGGCTTTTATAGTAAAGCACATCAAGGATGGATCTGTCAACTTGTCAAAAGGATAAAAGATTCAGAAAATATTTTCCTGAAGGCGTAAAGATCAATCCAAGCATCTATGGCTGCAAGCTCACCTACTCCATGCGTCAGACCAGTCTCTCTAATGTGCATGAAGCTGTGAGACAATGGACATTTCAACGGCTACTACAATGGTCAAAATATATCGCAGAAGATAAATAGAAGACTGGTGACTCCATGGAAGCCAGTTAGATCATTTGAATTCTTGAATCTTCGAAAAGCTTGAACCTCCAGTCACCTGAAAAATAGCAAGAGCCAGCTCGTCCATTTCAACCTTCCAAAGCTCTTAGCTCTCAGAGATTCACTCCATTCTTTTTGAGAGCTAGCGTAGGTCTGAGAGAGAGAGTTCACTCAAGATTATTGGTGTCTCTCATACTTCGCCTCAGATCAAGCATTGTCTATAAGCTTGGTCTTGGGGCCCTCTTCTTTCAACAAGATCTTTATGAGCTTTCCTCTTCGAGTGTGAAGAGAAGACCTGTGGAATCAGGTGGTGTAATTCCTCTTCTCGTAGAGAAGAGAAGGCCAGTTATTGCGGGATGTGTAAGTGTCCATAAGGGGGACTGTACCCTTGTTTAGTAGAAACCTAAGTTGTTACTTAGGGACTAGACGTAGGACTCCTTGGTATAGGAGATCCGAACGAGGATAAAATTTCATGTGTTTTTATGTGATTGCTTACTTGTCTTTATTGCGCACTAACTGTCCAACTTAGCGTTTTCTGTCAAGCATTTTTATTTACAGGTATTAGTCTAAAATAATTTTTAGCAATCCATTCACCCCCCCCCTCCCCCTCTGGGCTTGCTATCTGGACAACAAGTGGTATCAGAGCCTAGTCTCTTCAAGAAGAAGATATCATGATCTTAAGAGTAAACATAAATGGCAGTTGAAGGATATGTAGAAGGTCAGTCCGTCAACAGACCTCCTCTATTCGAGGGTGAAGATTACAACTAATGGAAGACTCAAATGGAGTTCTTCCTTCAAGGTCTCGATTTCCAACTATGGTCAATCATTGAAGAAGGAGACCTCTTGGTAACCAACGAAAGAAACAAATGGACAGATGAAGACAAGAAGAAGATATCCCTAAACAGCAAAGCAAAGAGCATACTATGTTGTGCTCTTAGTAAGAAAGAGTTCAACAGAATTTCCACTTGCAAATCAGCCATGGAAATGTGGGAAAAGCTAAGGCTCACATACGAAGAAATTGATAAGGTAAAAGAAACAAGAATAGACATACCGGTAGCTCAATACGAGAGATTTCAAATGCAATCTGGAGAGTCTATTACTCAAATGTACAGTAGATTCACTGACATCACAAATGGTCTGGCTGGGCTTGGAAAAACATATGATATTGGAGATATGGTGAGAAAGATATTAAGATCCCTGCCAGCCTTGTGGACTCCAAAAGTGACAGCCATTGAAGAAGCCAACGACCTTAGGAGAATGTCACTTGAGAAACTCATTGGGTCTTTAATGGCTCATGAGATAAATATGGAAAGGCTTGGAGAATCCTCTAGCAAGAAGAAGTACAGCAACGCTCTCAAAGCCACAAAAGACACATCTGATGATGAATCAGACAGTGATAAAAGCAATTGAAGTAGTGAAGATGAGGAAGCATTTCTTTCCAGAAGACTGCAGCGTATTCTAGCTAAGACGAAATACCAGTCAGGAAGAAGATACTTCAAGAAAGGCAAAGACTCAGAAGAAAAAGAAGTCAAGAAGTCTGAGCCTATATGCTACGAGTGCAAGAAGCTTGGACACATCAAAGTTGAGTGTCCAAAGTTAAAGAAAACTGAGTTCAAGAAGAAAGACAATACAAAGAAGTTCAAAAGGTATAAGAAGAAAGCCATGGCCGCTGCATGGAACAACGAGAGTGACTCAGACAGTGAGTCAAGCTCCAGTGAAGAAGAAGAAGAAAAGGCCAATCTAGCCTTCATGACAAATGTTGAAGAAAAGGGAAGCCTTAAAGCATCTAAGTGGTACCTTGACAGCAAGTGCTCAAGGCATATGACAGGTAACAAGAAATTATTCTCTCACATCAAAGATGAAGAAGGCACCATTACCTATGGCGATAATGGAAAAGGGTCAGTAATTAGATGTGGATCTATTGGAAATCAAGATAGAATCCTCATAGAACATGTTCTGTGTGTCAAAGGACTCAAGCATAATTTAATAAGTATTAGTCAACTATGTGACAAGGGTCATCAAATCAAGTTTTAAGAATCCAAGTGTCTGATTATCAAAGGTGATGAAATTGTCTTCGAAGCCAGTAGAGAAAAGAATTTATATGTACTGCATCTAGAAGAACTCAATGATTAAGATGTGTGTCTAGCAGCAAGCAAAGATCAGAATGCAGAATTATGGCATAGAAGGTTAGGTCACTGCAGTTTAGATGGAATAAGAAAGCTTATCAAACATGATCTAGTAGAGGGACTACCAAAGATAAACACAAGATTGGATAGTATTTGTAAACTATGTGCAAAAGGAAAGCATGCAAAATCCTCCTTCAAATCAAAGACAGTGGTCACCACTTCCAAACCGCTAGAGTTAATGCATATGGATTTGTTTGGACCAATGAGAACCACTAGCTTGGGAGGAAAGAATTTTGTATTTGTAATAGTTGATAATTTTTCAAGATTCACCTGGGTATCATTTTTGGAGCACAAAGATGACACATTTGAAAGTTTCGTAAAGTTCAGTAAAGTAGTTCAAAAGGACAAGAAGTTCAACATTATCAGCATTCGTTCAGATCATGGAGGAGAATTCCAAATGATAAATTTGCAGAATTTTGTGATGATCAAGGAATAGAACACAACTTCTCAGCTCCAAGGACACCTCAGCAAAATAGAGTAGCTGAGAGGAAGAATAGAACATTGTTGGATATGGCTAGGACCATGCTCGTAGAATACAACCTTCCAAGATATTTCTGGGAAGAAGCCATTAACACATCATGTTACATCATAAATAGAGTTATGATCAGGCCAATTCTGAAGAAGACGGCATATGAGCTTTACAAGCAAAGAAAGCCCAAGATTAACCACTTCAGAACATTTGGATATCCATGTTTCATTCACAACAATGGTAAGAAAGACTTAGGTAAGCTGGATTCCAAATTTGATGAAGGAATCTTCATGGGATACACTTCTAAACCCAAAGACTATAGAGTTTTTAATAAAAGCAATTTATTAATTGAACAAACTGTTCATGTTATCTTTGATGAAACTAACCCTTCCTTGAGAAAGGAAGTAGACAGTGATGATGAAAATGCAAAAATCTATCCAAGAAACTAAAAGATACATCTATCAATGATAATGAAGATCCACCTTTGGAAGAACTGCAACAAAATGAAGTTATACATGATGATCTTCCAAAGGAATGGAGATACAAAAAGGATCACCCAAAGGACAACATTATTGGAGATCCAATAGTTGGGGTAAGAATAAGAGGTAATGTTATTCCTTATGATTACTTAGCTTTTATATCTAAAATAGAGCCAAAGACAGTCAATGAAGCACTATCTGATGAATCCTGGATTTTAGCCATGCAAGATGAACTTAATCAGTTAAGGAGAAATCAGGTTTGGTCCCTTGTTCTGAGACCATCAGATCATCCTGTGATTGGCACCAAATGGGTGTTCAGGAACAAATTGGATGAAGCTGGTGTTATCACTAGGAACAAGGCTAGACTGGTTGCTCAAGACTACTCCCAGGAGGAAGGCAAAGATTTCGATGAAACCTATGCACCAGTGGCTAGACTAGAGGCCATTAGAATGTTACTTGCTTATGCATGTGCATTAGATTTAAAGCTTTTCCAAATAGATGTTAAGTCTGCATTTTTAAATGGTTATATAAAGGAGGAAGTTTATGTAGAACAACCTCCTGGTTTTGATGATTTAGATTTTCCAAATCATTTTTAAATTGCATAAGGCATTATACGGTTTAAAACAAGCACCTAGAGCATGGTATGAAAGGCTTAGTGCATTCTTATTAAACCATAGATTTATTAGAGGTCAGGTCGACAACACATTATTTATTAAATCGAAAGTCAAAGACATATTACTTATGCAAATTTATGTAGATGATATTATATTTGGATCTACTGATGAATCTTTATGGAAGTATTTTGAGAAGCTCATGCAGGGAGAATTTGAAATGAGCATGATGGGAGAGCTCAACTATTTTCTTGGATTTCAAATTAAGCAAGGCAAAGAAGGCACACATATTTGTCAAGCAAAATATACCAAAGAACTGTTGAAGAAATTTGGCTTCAACAATGCTAAACCAATGTCCACTCCAATGAGCACATCCAGAAGGTTAGACAGTGATAAAGAAGGTAAGAAAGTTGATCAAAAACTTTATAGAGGCATGATAGGATCTCTACTGTATTTAACATCCAATAGACCTGATATTCTATTTAGTGTATGCATGTGTGCAAGATACCAGTCCGATCCCAAAGAATCCCATCTAATATCTATTAAAAGAATATTTAGATATTTAGCTAAGATTCATGATCTAGGTCTATAGTATCCAAAATCATGCGAAATTGGTTTAGTTGGATATTATGATGCTGACTATGCTGGATGCAAAGTAGATAGAAAAAGCACTAGTGGTGGTTGTCAATTTCTTGCAGAATGCTTGATTTCGTGGTCTTCAAAGAAGCAAAATTCAGTAGCACTATCAACAACTGAAGCTGAATACGTAGCTGCTGGAAGCTGTTGCACTCAACTCTTATGGATCAAACAATAGCTTGAGGATTATGGATTGCACATCAAGACCATCCCATTGCTGTGCGACAACACAAGTGCGACAAATCTCACGAAAAATCCAGTACAACACTCCAGGACGAAACATATAGAGGTCAGATATCATTTCATTAGAGATCATGTAGCTAATGGTAATATAAATATTTCTTTTATAGATACTCTGAATCAGTTAGCAGATATCTTTACAAAGGCCTTACCTAAAGAGAGATTTACGTCTCTTAGAAGGGAATTAGGGATGTGTAGTTTGTAATAGATATATCTGCATGTAACTGAAATAATAAATTTCAGAATAACACTTGCTCTTCCCGCTAAAATTTAAGCAAAACCTTTAATTGCGTGCGTCATAAATTGCCATGGCGTTTCAGATATAATTCTTTATTGCTTGCACTATCTTCTCCTCTTTTGTCGTTATCTGCCTTTAATGCTCTAGCATTTCAAAAAGTTATTTTTAAGTCTTGCTATTAAGCTCGCAATTCTTGCCTCCCTATCGATTTCCTCTCTCTCTCTTATCTCCTTCGACTTGCCTGCTCACGAAACCCTTATCGATTCCAGACTCCCCTCTGTGTGGTTTCGAAGGATCTCTCTATTCCCGCGAAAATCTCTTAAGGGCTTCTGCTCCTTTCTTCCCCACGATCCTCCACAAACTTTCCCTGTTTGATTCCATGGCTGCTTTTGGGAGTTCCGGCACCGTAGGTGGTTACAACATCGCCTTCCTCACGACAGAGCAGTAGGAACGGTTTGCAGCAGTCAAGGTCAAGCTATGTGGTAACAAGGTAGTGGATATTGCAGATTTAGAGAAGAATGGGATGCACAGTATTGTAGAAGCCATAGAAAGGATGAAGTGGACGAAAATGGTCACAGTTTCTAAACCAAGCTACCCAGACCTAGCCAAGGCATTCTACACCTGCCTGAAGATAGAAGAAGATGGGTCCCTCTCGTCCACAGTTAAAGGTACCCCCATTCTCATCACCTATTATCTACTGGAGAAGCTATTTGGTGTGTCTACTGTCGGTTGCAGTGGGGTAGACTCCGTTGATATTCATGCTAAGGAATTAGGAATCATCGGAACAGAGTACAAGTTGAAAGATGGAAAAATTGATATCAACTAGTTAAATGCGTTCAATAGGATTCTTCTTTTTATAGTCTGCCAGATTCTAGTGCCAAGGAGCACTACATTCTCAACCTGCCCAAAAGCAGACTCAGACATGATGTTTTGGGCCATCTAAATCAGGATATCAACATGGCTCAGGTAATTATTGAAAGGATGAAATTTGCTGCAGAGATGATATGGGACAAGAAGAACAAATTGAATGTATCACTCCCTTATGCCCATTTGCTGACAAGGATTTTCAGGGACTATGGCATTGATTTAAAGGGAGAGGTGATGGAGAAGATGGGCCAGCCCATTCGTTCCAGGAATCTGAAGAAGAGTGGTTTCTCTCTAGTAGGAAGTGTTGGCCCTTTTGGTACTGCAGCAAGCTAACATAGAGGGGGGGGGGGGGGGGGGTGAATAGGTTTTCTGAAATCTGAAACAGAAACTTAAACACATAAAATTATCACTTGAAAGTTTGGTTAGTTTAGTGTGATAAAGAGTAGCAGTGCGGAAGTAAATAAACAATAACACAAATAACACAAGGGATTTATCTTGGTTCGGCCCTTCCCACATGGAAGTCCTACATCCAGTCCCCAAGCAACCTCTTGGGATTTTACTAACCAAGGGTACAGTCCCCCTCAAGGACAATACAACACCCAGCACCCCAGCTAGTCTTCTTCTCTTTCTCGGGCAAGAAGGCAGCCCACTTCTCTTACAGGTAAAGAAGCCAACCTCCTGGTACAAATCTCAGTGCGGTTCTGCTAGACACAAACCCCTAGCTAGGTTCTACACTGTATACAGTCCTACAGCTGGACAAAAATCTTTCTTAGAAAAGAAAGAACACGATTGAGAGTTGGAATAGATGAAAACCAACTAAAAGAAACTCTCAACTAAAAGACTCTCCCCCATATTACAAGATGCACACAGAGAGAGTGAAGAGAGGAGAAGAGCTTAAATGCTTGAGTGCTTCAGTTGGTTGAACACTTCTTTTTGACTCAGGCTCTTTCTCTATTTTCCTTTGAGTGTATGTGGCATTGAGGTTCCTCACTGGTTGTACACTCCTTCAAAGATCTTCAAGAAAAATGCTCTTCACTTGTTCTTCAGCCATGCTTCATCTTTTATATGAGCAATTTGAATAAATCCGTTGGAGTTCTAGTCATTGCTCACCTTCTCATTCTTCTGATAATTTGTGATCTACGAGGTCTGCAAGCATAGAAGAAAGTGCTTAGATAAAAGAGTGTTTCTGTCAAAAAGGTTCATACCTCTATGTTTTCTGTTGTCACCCAGAAGTAGTAAGTAATCCCCTTTTTGTTGGCAGGAAAGAAGAGATCTAGAAAGATAAGTAAAAAGATCTCCTGTCAGAAAGATAGAAGATTACGTAAATCAATAATATATGACTTTTTCACTAGATGCCAAAAGACACTTTGAAATATAAAGGAAATCTATATTTAAATGATTGAATCTATGTTTTTACAAGCGAATCCATGTTCGAGAAGCAAATCCATGTTTTCAAGCGAATCCATGTTTCACATATCAAATCCTTATGAGAGCAAATCGATGTTTCACTTATCAAATCGATGTGAGAGGCAAATCGATGTTTCACTTACCAAATCGATGTTTGAAGCAAATCAATGTTTGAAGTAAATCGATGTTTCACTTATCAAATCGATGTTTGAAGCAAATCGATGTTTCACTTATCAAATCGATGTGAGAGTGAATCCTTATGAGAGCGAATCCTTATGAGAGCAAATCGTTATGGCACTTTGTGAACTGAAATTGATGTATATTGAATGGACATCGATTTATCTTTTTGGTGCAAATCACACGGCAAGAATACCATAAATTTATATTTATTAGAAAAACATGATGTTTAATTTATTATAAGAAAAACATGGTATTAAATATATTTAATTAATCACATAAATTTATATTTAGTAGGAAAACATGATATTAAATGTATTTAATAATATTTAATTAATCATAAATTTTGTTATCACCAAAATATAATGGTTAAATGTAAGAGTGGTTAAACAATCTCTAACACAGATACTAGGCATAGAAAATACAAAAAATTCATAGAACATACATATTCTCCCCTTTTTGTCACTAACAAAAAAGGAAGGATCTTACCATGCATTCTCTCCCCTTTGAGAGAATTTCTTACCATTGAGGGGTTCAACAATGATAGTCGATAAGAAATAATTCCCCCTTAATTTGTGCTCCGCCTGAGTGTGAGACTCCCCCTTAATGTGAGGCAAGTCAGATCTTGTTGATCTTGACCTTTCACAAGTTGTTTGTCAAGTCTTCAAGATTTTTATCTACATACATCTTAAAAAGAAACTTGCAAACATTGTTAGTAGCAATATACAAATTCAATATTTGTGACTACTCCCTCTTTAGATGAGATTTGGATGAAGAGTTGGCAATCACTCTTGCCTTGAGCATCCTTGATTCCTGATGCTCCAAGGCTATCCTGCAAATACATTACTCAGAAGTAGGTACCCAAATCTTTTTGGGTCCTTGATGGTTAGATGCATGAAAATAACCTTTAGGAATCCAAACTAAGTGCCTTGTTGTATAGGTATTTACTGTGTGTCCTAGTTTATTGCAATGAGAGTAGCAATGAATATAGTTTGTTTTGCAGTTCTTATTGCCTTTGTGATTCATGATTAGAACATAATTTTTAGAAACCTTTTTCTTTTGATAAAGCTTGTTTATTTCAGGTTCCTTTTTCTGAGTCATTTTGGTTTCTTTTACAAATTTTGGTAAATGATATTTTTCTGGAATTGTGGCTTGTTTTCCTTTTTATGGGGGTATGTATCCAAGCCCTTGTTTGTTATTTCCAGATTTTGACCCTTTTAAGCATAGGGCTAGAGATGTTTTCCCTTTAGTTAGCTTCCTAACTGATTCTCTTAAATAAAGATTTTCTTCAGTTAGAGTTTTCAATTTTTCTTACAACTTTACTTTTTCATTATCCTTGCTCCTTAAATTTTCATTCAAAAGAGAATTATTATCCTTACTTTCCTTCAATTGTTTTTCCAATTGTTCTATTTCTGATTTAAGATCAGAATTAGTGTTTTCCAAACAAGTAAGGTTGCTCTTGATATTTTTTAATTCTTTTACGACAATCTTGTGTTTATCATAAAGTTCATTAAAGACTTCTTCTAAGTCTTCAGACTCTGACCCTGAATCAATGCATGAATCAAAAAATGGGTCAGAATGTACCTCATCTAGTCCTACCATGAGGGCTAGACTTACCTGCTCTTTCTCCGATTCTGAGCTTGATGATTCTGAGCTTGTGGCCTCATCATTTTCCCAAGCAGCCACCATGGCTTTTCTTTTAAATTTCTTGTGCTGCTTCTTGGGCTTTTCATTTTGACCAGTCTTCTTGAGCCTTGGACAATCTGGTCTCAGATGTCCAAGTTTTCTGCATTCATAGCAGACTGATTCTTTTCTCCTTTTTCCCTTTCTTTTGAATCCTTCTTGATCTATTTTTCTTCTTCTAGAGAATTTTCTGAAGCTTGGACAGTACTTCACTACGTCACTGTCTTCAGAATCTGCATTTTTGGAACTGGAAGAAGAAGAAGTGGAAGGAGTGGCTGCAACTTTAAGAGCATTAGTACATTTTTTCTTTGATGAGCTTTCAGATAGACGCTCTATATTAATTTCATGTGCCATGAGGGAACCTATTAAGTTATCAATAGAAAGTTTGGTTAAGTCATGGGCTTCTTCAATAGCAGTTACTTTAGGTGTCCATGAAAGAGTTAAGGACCTAAGTATCTTTCTAATGGTTTCTTCATCAGAAAGAGGTTTACCAATAGAATTTAAACCTACTACTATGCTTGAAAATCTATTATACATCTGAGTGATATTTTCGTATGGAAGCATTTTAAATTACTCATATTGTGAGACAAGAATATCTATCTTAGTTTGTTTTACTTTATCTGTTCCTTCATAAGTTATTTGCAGTTTATCCCACATTTTCTTTGCAGATTTACAAGTGGATACTCTACTAAATTCCTTTTTAGATAAGGCACAACATAAGTAGTTCTTACCCTTAAAGTTTAAAGATAGTTTATTCTTATCAGCTGTTGTAATGGCAGTAGTACCAGCAGCAGGAGTAACAACATAATCACCTACCTCTATTACCAACCACAGATCAAAGTCTGTGCCTCGAATGAAGCATTCCATTCTCATTTTCCAGTATTGCTAGTCTTCTCCATCGAAGAGTGGAGGTCTGATGATTGAATGACCTTCAGCAAATCCTTGAGCTACCATGGATCTTCTCTAAGATCGTTGGATCATTCTTGAATGATCAAAGAACCTCGCTTTGATACCACTTGTTGGCCCTTTTGGTCCGGCATCAAGCTAACCTAGAGGGGGGGGTGAATAGGTTTTTTGAAATCTGAAACAGAAACTTAAACACAAAAAATATCACTTGAAAGTTTGGTTAGTTTAGTGTGATAAAGAGTAGCAGTGCGAAAGCAAGTAAACAATAACACAAATAACACAAGAGATTTATCCTGGTTCGGCCCTTCCCACATGGAAGTTCTACATCTAATCCCCAAGCAACCTCTTGGGATTTTACTAACCAAGGGTACAGTCCCCCTCAAGGACAATACAACACCCAGCACCCCAGCTGACCTTCTTCTCTATCTCGAGCAAGAAGGCAGCCCACTTCTCTTACAGGTAAATAAGCCAACCTCCTGGTACAAACCCCAGTGCGGTTCTGCTAGACGCAAACCCCTAGCTAGTTTCTACACTGTATATAGTCCCACAGTTGGATAGAAATCTTTCTTAGAAAAGAAAGAACACGACTGAGAGTTGGAACAGATGAAAACCAACTAAAAGAAACTCTCAGCTAAAAGACTCTCTCCCCCATATTACAAGATGCACATAGAGAGAGTGAAGAGAGGAGAAGGAGCTTGAATGCTTGAGTGCTTCAATTGCTTGAACACTTCCTTTTGGCTCAGGCTCTTTCTCTCTTTTCCTTTGAGTGTATGTGGCGTTGAGGTTCCTCACTGGTTGTACACTCCTTCAAAGATCTTCAAGGAAAAAGCTCTTCACTTATTCTTCAGCCATGCTTCATCTTTTATATGAGCAATTTGAATAAATCTATTGGAGTTCTAGTCGTTGCTCATCTTCTCTTTCTTCTGATAATTTATGGTCTACAAGGTCTGCAAGAATAGAAGAAAGTGTTTAGATAAAAGAGTGTTTCTGTCAAGAAGGTTCATACCTCTATGTTTCCTATTGTCACCCAGAAGTAGTAAGTAATCCCCTTTTTGTTGGCAGGAAAGAAGAGATCTAGAAAGATAAGCAAAAAGATCTCCTGTCAGAAAGATAGAAGATTATGCAAATCAATAATATATGACTTTTTCACTAGAAGCCAAAAGACACTTTGAAATATAAAGGAAATCTATGTTTAAATGATCGAATCCATGTTTTTACAAGCGAATCTATGTTTGAGAAGCAAATCCATGTTTTCAAGCGAATCTATGTTTCACTTATCAAATCCTTATGAGAGCAAATCAATGTTTCACTTATCAAATCGATGTGAGAGGCAAATCGATGTTTCACTTACCAAATCGATGTTTGAAGCAAATCGATGTTTCACTTATCAAATCAATGTTTGAAGCAAGTCGATGTTTCACTTATCAAATCAATGTTTGAAGCAAATTGATGTTTCACTATCAAATCGATGTGAGAGTGAATCCTTATGAGAGCGAATCCTTATAAGAGCGAATCCTTATGAGAGCGAATCCTTATGAGAGCAAATCGTTATGGCACTTTATGAACTGAAATCGATATATATTGAATGGACATCGATTTATCTTTTTAGTGCATATCACACGACAATAATGGTATAAATTTATATTTATTAGAAAAATATGATATTTAATTTATTATTAGAAAAACATGGTATTAAATATATTTAATATTTAATTAATCACATAAATTTATATTTAGTAGGAAAACATGATATTAAATGTATTTAATAATATTTAATTAATCATAAATTTTGTTATCACCAAAATATAAGGGTTAAATGTAAGAGTGGTTCAATAGGAAGCACTTGGACCAAGACCTCTATGGAAGAAAGAGAGACAATTATTGGTGAAGCCCCTGAAATCCATGTAGTCCAAGAGGAAGAAGCAACAGTCAGGGTTGAAGAACCTGATGCAAGTGCAAGAAGGATAGAGGAAATAACTCCTGAACATATTGAGCCCGTTGGGCATTCATCTAAAATTGAGACCCCCTCAACAATCATTGCATCTGAAGAAGTCTTAGAGACTATTGCTTATATTGAGGGGGAGCAGGAAGAGACTCATGAAGAAATCATCCCAAATATTCCTGCTGGAATTGTTATTATAGAAGGAAGTCAGGAAGCCATTTTTCGAAAGTTGTGGCAACAGGCCACAGTGACGATGTGCAAATGAAAGATGCTCCATTTTAGGGGGAGCCTGTGATTCAAGAGGAAGCAAATGTTCAGGGGGAGCCCTCAGTAAATGCCCCTGCTGATAAATATCAAGAAGGTCTTGTGGAGAGATTAACGACCCGAGAACCCGACCCTCGGCCCACGCCGAGGACCCGATTTTCGCGGTCGCCGCCTACGGATCTGGAGACCCAGAAGGGCTATAATATATATCTAACATGATATGTAACGAAAGTAAACATCAACTACTAAACTAGAAGCGTACAAGCGGAAATAGGAAAGAGAGCGAGACCGCTGCGTATCGCTCTAAGTACAGCCCCAATGCACGCATGCTAGAACAAGTAAAAGGCAGGGGAAGAACAAATCCCTTAGGGGCATACCCCACGGGTGATGTACAATGAAATAGGGGAACCACTTCTAGATACGGGGACTCCGACTACCGCCCCGTCTCCTCCGCCCGGCACACACCCTGCCGCTGCTAAGAAGTCTTACCTAGGAAAAGGAGGGATGAGCTTCACAACAGAAGCTCAGTAGGGACTACCAATCTCCTACTGGCTCTAACAGGCAGAAGGATATAATAAATAAATGACAGTAATTTATATCTTCTACCTACAAACAGAAGTGTGGAAACGAAGCTAAAACTAGCGCGGTACGGAAACACAACACGATCAGAAACTCCGTACGACTACTCATCGTGACCACCACAAGGCTAGCAAACATAGACAGAGGGGACTCCGTCCAGACAAGGAACACTAGCTACGGAAAACACTACCACTAGTCAAGGGTCAGGTGCACCCACCGACAACTTACCCTCGACCCAGGTCCTGACCCTCACGTCTTGTCAGAGCGAGGTAGGACACAAAGTACACAACAGTAAGCGTCGTAGTCTGGCCGGACTACGGTCCCATGCTTGACCTCTCCAAGCGGTTCCGAGGCCGCAGGGAGCGAGGCAGTGAGAAACAGGACTAGCTGGCCTATGTCGGGTAGAACTCCTAACCGTCCTCGGCGTCCCAGACCAACCACGAGAGCTCTGCAAGCGACTCAACGCCACTGTCCTAACCACCGTTTTCTCCTCAACTCTAGAGTTCGCCTGCTGGGCTGCCAACTCGAGCACACTCGTAGCCCAGAGTACTCCCTTAATAGGCTCCTGAGGATGAGGATCCCAGGCAATGGTAACAACCTCTCACACAGGACAAGCCGTCAAGTGCCGCACACTGGGCGAACGACTAGTGTAGGACCGTACTAGGAAACTAGCATAGGTGCCATGGGTTCAGTAAAAGAAATGAAAATGATGAAGACCAAAACCTGTCTCTCGGTTGAAGTCATGATGCATCGGGCCGTCGCGACCAGGTCGCGACGCCCTACCCTGTCGTGACGCTGTCGCGGCGGCCGTAGCCATCGCGACCAGGTCGCGACGCTCAAGAGCGTCGTGATCCTGTCGCGACTGGCTAGGCCGTCGCGACAAGATCGCGACCTCCAGAATGGTTGCGTCTTCAGCAGAGGGGGGTTCCAGAGCGCTTCTTCCGGAGACCACCCCAAAAACACCAAATGAGCATTCCACAGAGGGAGGGGAGCATGCTTAACATGTATGGAAAGTTGTAAATCATGCAAACCACCCATACAACCCCACAAACATGGATTTAACAAGAATCTACGCTCGAAGGGGAAAACTCACTCAACCACGAGCATGGATCCTCACTCTCCCACAACCACAAACCATGTGGAAACACCATCTCTAAGGGGAGGGAAGGATGCTTAGGGCGAGAGGATCAAGGGTCCCTACCTCCACACGAACAACAAACCCGTTGGGGCCTTCTCGTAGGAATGGCCGCCTCCTCCTCACTCCAAACAACACGACCACGTCCCCTGCACGAACGGAACGACACACTCCTCATCACGAACACCTCGAGTTCGAAGAAACGCCAAGGAAACACAAGGGGAGCTCGGATGGAAAGAGAGGGGGAGAAGAAGGGGAGGAAGAGGGTGAGGAGGAGAATGGGGCGCTGGGTTCAGTTTTAAACCGACGGCCCCCAGAACGCGACCGGCCGACCCGACACGACAACTAATGTGTCGCGACGCCCATAGGCGGCGCGACCATGTCGCGACGACCACCCCCAGCGCAACCCCGAAAAGGCAGTTAAACCTCAAAGACCGAAAAAGCAATCGTGACGATTGACCAGGCTGCGTCAACGCTGCGCGTGCCTGACTCCCGACAAATCCGTTCTGACAGATAGGACAACAGACACGTCTGTTAGAAAAGCAGTCACGATGCCGTCAGACGTCGCGACCACAACGCGTCGGCCACCCCTGCCGTGACAAGAACACGGCAGCCGGGTACGACGCGACTCAACCCTGTCGCAGCAGGCCGATCTGATGCGACCAAGTTGCGGCCAGAGCACCTATCACGACCCTGAGGATGGGGCCAAAGGGCCCAAGGGGGCCGGGTCTTACAGAGAGTACTTCTGGTAGTGATGGTGATGATGCTGTTGTGGAGCCAGCTCGTGGCTCAGAAAAGAAGGGTAAGGGTGTTGCACCTTCTGTTCCACTTCTCACTAGGAAAGCACATCGCAGATCCAAGAAGAAGAAGTTTCATGTGAACCTAAATCCAATTACTGATAGAATGAATGCGCAAGGGGAGATTTTGTGCTCAGTGCAGTCAGACATCACATCCATATTTCTAAATCAATGCACTGGTGTCAAGGAACTTGGAGCAGTCAAAAGTGAGCTCCAAGAGATGAAGAATGAGTTGGGTAGCATGAAGAAATGATCACAGACCTTTAAGAATTTGTGAGGGTGCAATTGACATCTCCTACCCCTCCTACTCCCACTCAACCAGTAGTAGAAGAACCTGCAGTTGGGCCATCAGTGCCAGTTGTTGAGGAATCAGGGCCATCAGGGCCAATTGTTGAAGAAGTTATCCGGCCACCAGGTCCTTCTGAAGAGGAATCAGGGCCACCAAGGCCAGTAGTTAAGGAGTCAGAGCCTCCAGGGCCATCTATGGTTGAGTCTGGGCCGATAGGGCCATTAGTTGGAAAATCAGGGCCATCAGGGTTACTAGAGTCTGAGGTAGAGCAAGTCACAATTCAAGAACATGTAGAAGAAGCTGTTGTGCCCCCAGAGCCAGCTGTCCTTTCCAGTCTTCAGACTCCAACTCCTTCTTCTCCTCCGCCATCTTTCTCTGCCCCACCAGCACCTGAACCTTCAAAAAAGCCAGTTCCAAAGCACATCTCCTCACCTACACCTTTTCCTACTACCTCCTCTTCCTCACCTATTTCTTCTCCTATTATTCCTCCTCCTCCCACTTTTGAGGAACCTCTAGCATCATCTTCAGCTGGACCCTCATTGCTGGTCCATCATTTGCTGGACCATCTGCACCACCTCCTCCTACTTCTTTCTATTCTCTTCATCCACCTACTCCTCCATCATTCATAACTATCATTCCGGAGGGTGCTCGTATTCAGGGCGAGGTCATTCAAGACATTAAAGATGAGTTTGAAGAAGCAATTCTTCACTTAGTCCGATCTGTTTCCTCTCATGTTCACAGGACAGGCTCTTCTAGTCCTGCCCCTAAAAAGAGGAAAGTCTCAAAGGACCTTGCTCTCTCCTATGAACATCGCTTTCCCCCTCTTTGGTTCTCTCTTTCGGTTGAAAATAGAAGGAGATCCCTATACTGTGGATTCTTACAAAAATGTACATTTGCTACCATTTTTGGCCTCCCTCACCTTAACCTCACTAAACACCAAATCGTTGTTCTTCCCCTCTCTCATATATCAAAATCAGATCAATCCAAAAAATTTTCCATTGATGAGTCCAAGACTGAAGACCAGTGGGCTCGGGGCCATCAGTCTCTCTACAGACAATTTGTGCTTGCAAAATCTGATAGGTTTCCTCCCAGTGATCACCCTCTTACTCTATCGGAATGGTTTGTTCTCCACCACCGGAATACCTGGGGTCCCTTTATCCAAAGGGAAATCAAGTTAATCTGACACTTCCAGATGTTTCAAGACTATCGGTTTCTCAATAAATTGCCAGAAATTTAGCTTGGTCAGTTCAGGGGAGCCATTGCACTGCTCAGGACTGAGAACCCTGTCAACACCTCCCTTTAGGTAGATTTTGCTACCCTCAAGCTACTAGAGGTTGTCTTCCTTCCCAAGCTTCATTCCTTGTTCATGGACTCCGTTGTGGGAACCATTATCTTTGAAAGATTTGCTAGAGTAATGGCCAGAATCACAGTCTGTCAGGGTGCTCCTCTTGCCTTCCACAGATTTATATTCCGTGAATATCATAGAGGTAATATCAAGTTTGAAGTTCTAGCTCCTCTTCTATCTGAATGTGAAAGGCTCTCACCATCTAATTGGGAGAAGCACTATAATCAAGCTGCACATCAGTTGCTCAATCTCAACCTCTCATTGGCTAGATCAAACAAACCCACTCTATCTGCTGATGAATTCCTAGATCTCAACTTCATCAATTTGGCTCAAGATCCTTTTGCCATATGGGTTAGAGATACAAAGTTTATATACCCTTGAAGAAGGATCTGAAGCAGCAGCAGATTTTCTACCCAATATCGATTGACAAGTTCTTGCAGCATACCAGTTTTGGAACCATCAGCCACTATCAGACATCTCTTGGGAAAGAGGAATATGCCAATTTCATTGAAGCTCAGAGGCAACTCCACATCCAAAGAATGCTTCCTAATATGGGGCCTTCCTACTCTATGGCTTGGGGTGCTTTTAAAAACTATTTTGAAGAACATGAACTCTAGGCTTGGCCCATAATTACTCACCATGCCACTCTTTTGTCTCCTATCTTCTACATTTCTGATCCCCATTAAGTAATGAAATTTATTCTTCATGGCTCCATTTATCTTAGTATCTTCTTTCCTTGAATCCTTATCTTTCTTTTTGCCTAATGACAAAAGGGGAAGAAATTATTCTGAAAGACATACCCTTAAATTAAATTGAAGTTAATTAATTTTCAGTACTTTTCAATGCATGCAATGTTCCATGTTTTGTCATCACCAAGAAGGGGGAGATTGATGATCAGTCCATCTCCATATAATTTTATTTATTATATGTAATTTTAGTTATTAACAAAATCTCAATAAATATTTCCTAACAATTTTTTTAAGTTTATCCACAGAAAATAATTCAAGCAAAATTTGTAAGTTACTCTCACACACTATCATTCAAAGTTCAGAGCATGCATTTCTTCTAAGTACACATCGACTTCCTTTATAAAACAACGATTTCATAAGTACAACGATTTCATAAGTGAAATAACGATTTCCATCGCTACAACGATTTCATAAGTGAAATAATGATTTGCATCGCTACAACGATTTCATAAGTGAAACAACGATTTCCATTGCTACAACGATTTACTTTAACTTAAATAACGATTTGGTCTCTGTAACGATTCACGTTTACTTAATCAACGATTTGATCGAAAATAACTATTCGCTTGTACTTAAACAACGATTCACTTGTACTTAAACAACAATTTGATCACAAACTACGATTTACTCGCAAACAACGATTTGTCTTCACTTGAACAATGATTTCGGTCTCACAATGATTTCATTATTGAAATAGCGATTTCATGATCAATTTCAGTAAAACAACGATTTCATCTGCTCATCGATTTCTGTTAAGTAATAACTTTGTACATATTATCAATTTCATTATATTAATACATGGACTATATTCACATCGACTTGGTTTCAACATGGATTACATTCTCACATGAGTATATCATCAATTTGATATCAATATCATTTCTATATAGAATGCTCTTGTACAGTCTTGTGTTATCTTCTTATTTTCATTCCTTATAATACTTAAATATGCATATGCCTAAGACTCTGTGGATTTCAAAAACCATCCCACGCATCATGCTGTATCCTAAGATCTTGATCATTTATTTTGATAGTACAATATTTTCACACGAAATATTCTTGCTTACTTCATGTATCACATAGAGTCGATGTGTGTGATGTCAGAATAACCTTTCTTGTTTAGCATACCTTCATACTGCACGAATACCAATGTTGACTAACAATGTAGACAAAAAGAAGTTGTCTAGGTATCAACGTTTATTGCATGCAGAGCTTTTGTAGTAAAGCACGTCAAAGATGTGTTGAGTTCTCATATGAAAAATGTTTATGAGAGTGCTAAGCTGAAAGACATATCCTCGTTTTTTATTATGAATATCTCATGGACCAAAATTGATGTATGACAAATATGTAAAACATGATGACAATGACAAATTGGATGCAAATGAAACACATACTCTGATTGATCATTAATATGTTGATTATGTCTCACTAATCATGTTCTCTAATGTAGGTGAAATTCCATTCAAGACATTGTACCAAAACAAGAGAAAAAGAACAAGTCAAGTACAAAAAGAGAGCACCTGTCGACAGACCCAGCTATACCTGTCGACAGATCCATGCAGTCAGCAAACAGGCCTTCTGGAAAACAAGTTCCTGTCGACAGATGATATGAGACCTGTCGACAGACGAAGAGAGAATCTAGATACGAGATCTTCGTGTGTTCCCTGTGTGGGTGTTTCCTTAAACCACGACTCTCCATACTTGAACACCCATATAAAAGGAACTTTTTGGAGTTATTTTCGTATAGAAGCAGCCACCATCCAAGAACCCTAACGAACTCTCAAGAGAAGAAGTCTCCGTGCTGCTCTGCTTCAACCTACCGCCGAGAGCCAAGAAGATCCGTCTTCCAAGCGGAGGTGAAGTCAGATTGTTGTGGATTCAAGCCTCTCCATCAAGTTGTGTCCCTCAAGATGAAGCTTGAAGTCCTCCAGACGATCATCAAAAGAGTTCTCAATCAGGATTTGTGTTTCAACTCAGAACTCTTCTCTCTTTTCGTTTTTACATATCCATGTGTGTGTGGTTGTGTCTCAAGCAGTCCTTGTGCTTGATTCACGTGGCTTGTGTTGTTCTGATCGTGGTTTCACATCAGACAACTCATGTGTGTGAGTTATAGTCGTCGAACTAGCTCATAAGCAGTCTTTTCTGCGTGTGTGTGTGGACGGTGGACGTAGGATACACAAGTTGTGTACTCCAAACCACCTTAAATATTCGTGTCTTGTGGTTTGCACGTTTTACGGTACATGCTTGGTAGGCACGTTGAGTTTACACGTTAGATAAGTTGTTTATCTGTTTATCTACAACCAACATATCTGTTCTTAGTTTAAACTTTGTTGAAAAACATCAAAAGTTTGTGTTCATGAGAAAAGAAGGTGATAAGTGTTTTAAACTGCTCGTAATCTATTCACCCCCCCCCCCTTCTAGATTACCATATAGGGAATTCTGCACACCCTTTCAATTGGTATCTCTGATTTACTGCTGTAATTGTTTGATCTAGCGATCAGGAGAGTCTCGATCTCATGGAATCTAACAAGGGGTATATGGCCGAAGGACACTCAGTGACCAGGCCACCCTTCTTTGACGAAACTGACTACCCTTATTGGAAAAACCGCATGCAGGTGTTCCTTAGGGCATAGAACTTTGAGCTGTGGAAGATCGTCCACAAAGGAGCATACACCCTTCCGGAGGATGAAGATACCTGGACGAAGGACCAAATTGCAAAGGGAACTCTCAATTGGAGCGCCCTGAACATGATGCAATGTGCCGTCCATCCCAAGGAATATTCGAGAGTCTCCATGTGTACCTCAGCAAAAGAAATGTGGGACAAGCTTGAATTAATATACTAAGGTACGTCCCAAGTAAGGGAATCAAAGGTAAGCATGTTGGTTTCTGAGTATGAGATGTTTAAAATGAACAATAATGAAACCATCTAAGATATGTTTGCAAGGTTCATGCTAATCATAAATGGTTTGAAAGGTCTTAAAAAGGAATACTCAAAAAGTGATTTGGTAAGGAAGATACTTCGGTCTCTTCCATCCTCATGGAACACCAAAGCCACTGTTATTGAGGATTTAAAAGATCTCTCAACAATGAAATTGGATGAACTAATTGGCTCTTTAATGACATATGAAATTAATGTCAAAAGAAAGGAAACTGAAGAGAACCCAAGAAAATCAATTGCCTTAAAAGCTTCCAAGAAAAACTCTTCAGGTTCCAAAAAGGATGCTCAACAGGAAAGTGATGAGCCTGAAACCTCTAGTGATAGTGAGAGTGATGAAATGGCCATGTTGACTAGACAATTCAAAAAATTCTTGAAATTCAAAAGGAGAGGATCAGGTAACTCAAAACCTTTTCAAAAGAAAGACTTTTTAAACAAATCTGATTCTAACAAAAAGTCTGATGTTGTGTGTTATGAGTGAAAGAAACAAGGGCACATGAGAGGAGAGTGCCCCGAGCTGAAGAAGAAACTGAAAAAGGAGAAATTCACCTTCAAGAAAGCCAAGGCAATGTTGGCAACTTGGAGTGATGAAGATGAGAACAGTCAAGCTACCTCTGGAGATGATGAAGTTCAGTGTCTAATGGCTAGAAGCGACGACTCCAATGAGGTAAATTCTTCCTTTGAAACTTATTCTGTTGATGAATGGGAAGAAGCTTATACTGTTTTATTCAAAAAAATTTGTGAATTTAAGTCTGAGAATAATGAACTCAAAAAGAAAGTCAACTCCTCTGCTCATAACACACATACTGATGAACAAGTTGCATCCTTAAGAAAGAAAATTGAAATGATGAGAATTGATGAGCAAGCTCACAATGAAGAATTGGACTCCTTGAAAATGAAACTGCAAGAAACTCAAAAAGAAAAGGAAGGTCTAATGAACTCTCTTGCATCTCTTCAAAGTGAGCAGATAAGCTAAAAGAAAAATTGGAAAAGACTGAAGAGAATCTAAAAGGAAAGACTGAAGATTTATCAAGGTTTTTTAAAGGGAAACAAAACCTTGATGCAATTCTGGGATCAAATGTTTTTGTTGCAAAGCATGGGGTTGGGTATCAACCTGTAAAGCAAAAGAAAATGGGAGAGAACTTAATAACTTCTTTTGTTGATTCAATCCCAAGCACAAGTAAGCAAATCCCCCCAAAGAGTAATAAAACCCAAGACAAGGGTAAGCAACAACAAACTAAGCAAAAGAAGCCTGTTGCTAAAACAACACAGAGATCTGTCAACAGCCCCAAGGAGGGTTGTCGACAGGTCTGGAAACAAGCTCCAAAAGAAAAATTAACAAGGCAACAAAAGGGTAAAATGCCCATGCATGATCCTAAGAACAACAATCCCACTGTTGTGAAAAAACTCTCATCATGCATAATTTGTAAGATAGTTGGGCACGATGAAAAACAATGCTGGAACAATTCAAATAAACTGAAATTGAAACAAGTTTGGATTCCTAAGCATTTACTGTTTGGAATGAATGATACATTGGCACCCAAAGTAATTTGGGTACCAAAACCTCTTGTATGATCCACATATGCAGGAATGCCTAGCAGCCCAAAATCAAAACAAATGGTACCTGGATAGTGGCTGCTCGAGGCACATGACGGGCGACAAAAAAAAATTCTGTATGCTGGTGGAAAAAGACGGAGGTCAAGTCATTTTTGGAGGTAACAACAAAGGCCAAATCATCGGCTCAGGTAAGGTTGGTAAGTATGCCTCTAACTCCATAGACAATGTTTTGCTGGTAGATGGCCTTCATCACAATTTGCTTAGCATAAGTCAATTGTGTGATAAGGGTCATAAAGTTGTCTTTGAATCTAATTCATGTCAAATCATTGATAAGGAATCAGGAAGTCTGAAATTTTCTGGACAAAGAGTAAACAACATTTACATGGTTGACTTAGATGATCCAGAAAATGATAACTTGTGTCTTGTAGCAAACAAACATGATGAACTTACGTTGTGGCATCGTAGGTTTGGTCATGCAGGTTACAATGTTTTGCACAAGATTATGAGGCTCAAACTGGTAAGTGGGCTTCCTGAAATTCCCTTCAATAAGAATGAAAGCTTTTGTGATGCATGTGCACAGGGATAACAAACCCGAAATCCTTCAAATCAAAAGCATCGGTAAGCACTACTAAACCCTATGAATTGCTGCACATGGACCTTTTTGGACCTACGAGAACATTGAGTCTCAATGGCAAACGATTTGGTTTTGTCATTGTAGATGATTTTTCTAGGTTCACTTGGGTGAAATTTCTGGCTCACAAGAATGAAGCACTGAAAATCTTTGAAGAATTCTATAATAAAATTGAGCATGGAAATGTCAATAAGATATGCTCCATCCGCACTGATCACGGGGGAGAGTTTGACAACAATTTATTTTCTAATTTCTGCAGGCACCAAGGAATAGAACATCTGTTCTCCTCCCCGAGAACTCCGGAGCAAAATGATGTAGTGGAGAGAAAGAACAGAACCTTGGTGGAAATGGCTCGCACCCTTCTGGTCGAAAGTCAACTTGCAAGAACCTTTTGGGCAGAAGCGGTAAACACATCATACTATATTCTTAACAGAGCCATGGTAAGACCTGTGATCAAGAAAACTCCCTACAAACTGCTAAAAGGTAAGAAACCTAGTATTGGGTACTTTAGAGTTTTTGGCTCAAAAGTCTTCATTCATAATAACGACAAAGCTGATCTAGACAAATTTGAGGCCAAAAGTGATCAAGGTATTCTTCTTGGATATTCAGAACACTCTAGAGCTTACAAGGTGTTTAGTCTTAAAACTCGAACAGTGGAAGAAACTCCACATGTTGTTTTTGATGAATCTCAAACAAAGCCTAACATGTCAAATACTTACAGGTTTGAAGATGAAGATGAAGGAACAACTCTTGGAGAATGACAAATAAAAGCAAAAGCAAATTCTAAAGCTGTCTCTAAGACTAAAAGTGGATATCTTCGCAAGTACGATGTTGTGGATGATGCAATTCTGTTCAGAAATCAAGATGATGAACCTGAAGAAGATCCACAACAAGAAGAACCTCAAGTTGAAACTCCTCAAGCACACCCTCCTCCAGAACAACCTCCTCAAGTGCAAGATCAACCCGGTCCTTCAACAGTTGCAAATGTAAGGTATTCTAAACATCACCCACTTGAGAATGTGATAGGAGATATAAATGATTCAGTTCAAACTAGGTCACAGGTTAATCAAATAGTTGAACATGATCATTTAGCCTTTGTCTCTCAAGTGGAACCAAAAAATGTTGAAGAAGCTTTAAAAGAAAATTCAAGGATTGATGCTGTGCATGAGGAACTTGGACAATTTCAAAGAAATAATGTCTGGAGTTTAGTTCCTAGAACCCCTGAAATGTCTGTCATAGGAACTAGATGGGTCTTTAGGAATAAACTAAATGAAGAGGGAAAAGTGGTGAGAAACAAGGCTAGACTGGTTGCAAAAGGTTACAATCAGGAATTTGGTATAGATTTTGAAGAATCTTTTGCTCCTGTAGCTAGACTAGAAGCAGTTAGAATCTTGTTAGCATATGCATGCTCAAACAAGTTCAAACTTTTTCAAATAGATGTTAAAACTGCCTTCCTGAATGGCTACATTAAAGAGGAAGTCTATGTCTCTCAACCACCTGGCTTTGAGGATCATGATAAACCTAACCATGTGTTTAAATTACACAAAGCACTTTATGGTTTGAAACAGGCACCCCGAGCTTGGTACGACAGGCTAAGCACATTTCTGGAAAGCAAACACTACTCAAGAGGTAAAGTAGACCAAACTCTTTTTACCAAAAAAGTCCACAATCACATTGTTGTTGTTCAAGTCTATGTGGACGATATCATATTTGGTTATACTAACCCATCACTGTGTGAGGAATTTTGAAAACATATGCACAGTGAATTTGAGATGATTTTAATGGGGGAGCTTCAATTTTTTCTTAGTTTGCAGGTTAAGCAACTGGAGGATGGTTTTTTTATCAATCAAGAAAAATATGTCAAGGAGCTACTGAAAAGGTTTTAGTTTGAACAAGCTAAGCCTGCCTCAATACCAATGAGCACAAGCATAAAACTGGAAAATGATGAGAAAGGTTAACCGGTTGATGCAAAGCAATTCCGAGGTATGATTGGCTCACTCCTTTATCTTACTGCAAGTAGACCAGACATACAATTCAGTGTTTGCCTTTGTGCTAGATATTAATCTAGTCCAAAGGAAAGCCATCTGATTACAGTTAAACGAATATTCAGATATCTCTCAGGTACGTGTGCTTTGGGCCTTTGGTATCCAGCTGGAAGTAGTTTTGAACTGATATCATATTCTGATGCTGACTATGCTGGATGTAAAATTGACAGGAAGAGAACTAGTGGCTATTGCCAACTGCTTGGTGGTTGCATGGTTTCGTGGGCATCCAAGAAGCAACACTCGGTTGCACTCTCCACTGCAGAGGCAGAATATGTTGCTGCTCAAGTGTTGTGGATAAAAAGTCAAATGTCTGACTACAACATTGACATTGGATGCACACCTATCATATGTGACAATACTAGTGCCATAAATCTATCAAAGAACCCAATCCAACACTCCAGGACAAAGCACATAGAAATCAGACATCATTTCTTGAGAGATGAAGTGGCCAACAAAACTTTGGAACTTAGCTTCATACCCACTGACAAACAACTGGCTGACATATTTACAAAACCATTGGTTGAGGATAGGTTCACTACATTGAGAAGAGAATTGGGCTTATGCAAAATGCAATGATTTCAATACCCAAATTTGGAGTACATGTACCTTGTGAGTAATAACTATGAGGTATATCAAATGGTGATGTGTGGAAGAACAAGTTATGCTTGTTTGGAAACTCTCATTATGCGTGAGAAAACATTCTCCACCACGTATCCATAGTTAATTACAAATAAGGGTCATCTACTCTGAATAAGGTATATGGACTCATTTCACTTTGCCCATTCCCTTTTCAAAGAAATGGAATTTTCATGTTCTGCTACTTATTCATGAATTTGTGTGCTATTGCTTGATAAATCTGTGGAAATCTAGTGAAGTTGCTTTGAATGTTTAGTCTCCACTTGCACACACTATGGGGGAGGAAACTCTAGCTAGATGAGTGACTTTTTTAGGGAAACACTTTCATGTCATCATCTCACTTTTTCCTAGCTTGGAGCACCTTTTTCTATCTCCTCCTGGCCTTAAAATCTGTCCTGCACACATCCCTGTCGACAGCACTACTGCAAACTGTCGACAGAAAATCCCTCACAGAACCCCGAAAACCAGCACTGTGTGCATCTGTCGACAAGGCCCATCCTATCTGTCGACAGATTTCTTCAGACAAAACTCAGCACTCTTCATTTGTGTGCATCTGTCGACAGGGTCCATTCCCTCTGTCGACAGATCCATCTTTTTCAAGTCATTCCTCACTTAATTGCCAATCCTTTTGATGAGCATACTTCTCATGAGTATTTAAGGTGAAAAATGATGATTGCATACATTATAATTTTTTTTTATCCACAACATATCCAAGACTTTGTCTGCATCACAATGACTTTGGCATACTATTCTTGTGTGAGTCTAGGTTGTTTCATTTTAAGTGCATCCAACAAAACCCATGAGTCTAACCTAACTCACTTGAATAAATCTCTTGTGAATCCTTATTTTCAAAGTCATGTGCTCAGTCCTAAGGTCATTGAAGGGTATGTCTTTCATTGGTTTTTAAGTATTATCCACCTTCTGACCTTGATGTGATCAGTAAAAAATTATTATGGAGACGACACAACTAATTTTAAAAAAAAGAAGGAAAAATCAAAAGTCCAATCAAATTACACAACAGAAAAGGGAGAATAAAGGTAGAGCAATGTTAAGTATTGCTAAGTAACTGGGGATATGGGCATCACAAATGTCTATCTTCGCGTCAAAAGGCTTACTCATTATCTCTGTAAAATGGTATGGTGGACATCTCAACCGAGTAACTGGGGATACAGGCATCACAAATGTCTATCTTCACGTCAAAAGGTCTACTGGTCCCAATTACCACTTTTTCACTCTCATGTCCTTTTCATGTCAAAAATTAGATTGTGGTCTCCTCAATGTCTTGTCAAGGGCACTTAGTGGTTAGCACTTAACTACCCATGAAGAACTATCCTTCCTACATTTCTTGACTGTCATCCACTAAGAAAAATAATCTCTTGCAATGGCCTTATTCAAGAGGGTCATCTTAAAACCTCATGCTTTTGTTCCCTGCATTTTTTCATGTTGCAACTTTAGAGTCCGGGAATTTTATCTCAAAATCATTGTCGTTGCAAGATGTGGTCTAAATATTTGTGGCTATGACTTGTTATAATGTGCATTTAGCTATGTTTCATCTTAATACCACATTTGATGCTCATGGCCTTGAAATCTCTATCAAAAAACCATTAGTAGCACACTTTCTATATGTGCCTGTCGACAGGGAACTGTCAACCTGTCGACAGCCGCAGTCAAAACACATTTTGGAAGCCCAACGGGCGCACTTCTAGGGCAGATTTCGTGGGCCCCAACCCTTTCAAATTTTCCCAAACCCTCTTTAAAAGGTTCCCACAAACCCTTCCTCCCTTTCACACTTCCAAAAGACCTTCCTCCTTCTGTTTCTCCCCAAATACCCTTTCTCCAGGGCGAGAGCAGAGAGTCTGCACTTCGTGATCATTCCTCAACTTTGTGTTTCCTTCCCTTTCCAGAGCCTCTCCACACCCGGATCCTTTCCTAGGATGGCTCCAAAGGTGAAGAAGCTTGCCTCTCGGCGCCGTCCTCGCTCCTCCCACGATGGCGAAGGTTCTAAGGCTACCACAGAGCGCCGCACCAAGCACAGAGAGGATTGTCTACCGGAACTGAATATTCCTGCTCATCTGGAGCTTCTTCCTGATCATGGAACCTTCACAAAGTTCGTGCAACCCCGCTATATCGACTTCGTTCATTGGAGGATCTCTTTCTAGGGTTGCTGCCTCTATTCGACGTCCAGGGTTGGTCTCATTTATGCTACCATCACAAATGATACTCCCTAAGCGCTGTGACTGAATTCTACAATAACCTCCGACTGTCCAACACTGGTGACTTGTATACCATTGTAACACCCTGGCCCCCCTTGGGCCCTTGGCCCCGTCCTCTAGGTCGCGGCAGGGCGACTATCGCGATGTGGTTCCGATCGCGTCAAGTTCTGGTTCTGTTTGGGATTGCGACAGGGGGTATGTCGCCTTCTTGAAGATGACATACCCACTGTCGCCTTCTGGTTTGATGGATGGAGACAGGGGGTATGTCGCCTTCTTGAAGACGACATACCCACTGTCGCCTTTGGTTTGATGGATGGAGACATGGGGTATGTCGCCTTCTTGAAGGCGACATGGCCTATGTCGCCTTCCCATCGCGTCGCCCCAGACGCAGTCTGACAGACGTGACAGGCGTCCTTTGTGTCAGTACGGCTCTGGCGGTGTCGGGTGAACGTGACAAGATTTGTCACCTTCACTTTTTCGAATTTCGAGATTTGACCGTTGTCAGTGGGTTGCGACGGGGGGTGTGTCGCCTTCTGGTTCCCAAGGCGACACAAGGTATGTCGTCTTCTTAGCTCCGCGGGCTTAAAACCCGGGCGCCCGAGCCCTTCCCCCTCTTTCGCGCCTCTCCTTTCCCCCTCTCTTTCTCTCGCCCTCTCGGAGCTTTCCGGCGGTTTTGGGGTGCCTCCCCCGTGTTGAGGCGGCCGTGCTGAGGAGGGTGTCGCTCCGTTCGTGCAGGGGTCGTGTTCGTGCCGTGTGGTGCGAGGAGGAGACGGAGAAACCTACGAGAAGGCCCCAACGGGTGCGTTCATTGTGTGGAGGTAGGGACATCCGACTCCTTCGCCCTAAGCATGATCCCCTCCCCGTCTAGACCGTGGTTCTCGTGTGATTGGGGTTTGGGGAGTGTGAGAACTCCATGCTCGTGTGAGTGAGGTTTTCCTTCGAGCGTAGAATCCATGTTCTTGGGGTGTTTGAGGGTGGTTTGTGTGTCTAATGAGTTTCTAGCATGATAAGCATGCTCCCCTCCCCCGTGTGTAGTGTTTCTCCCGTTTCGGGGAGGTTCCCAGAAGAAGAGTCTCCGGAACCCCCGACTGGCCTGAAGGCGACATACCCTGTGTCGCCTTCTGACTAGTAAAGCGACATCACCTATGTCGCCTTCTTGAAGGCGACAGGGCCTATGTCGCCTTCTCAGTCCCTGGTAAAGCGACACCCACCTCTGTCGCCTTCTTGAAGGCGACAGGGTCTATGTCGCCTTCTCAGCCCAGAGGCAAGTTGTCCTTCCGCCGCTTCCGTTTTCACTTTACTGTACCCGTGGCACCAGTGCTAGTTCCCTAGTACGGTCTCACACTAGTCGTTCGCCCGGTGCGCAGCACTTGAGGGCTTGTCCAGTGCGAGAGGTTGTTACCGTTACCTGGGACCCCCGTCCTCAGAAGCCTATTGAGGGAGTACTCCGGGCTACGAGTGTGCTCGAGTTGGCAGCCGCGTAGGCGGACTCTAGAGCTGAGGGGAAAACGGTGGTTAGGATAGTAGCGTGTGAGTCGCATGCAGAGCTCTCGTGGTTGGTCTGGGACGCCGAGGACAGTTTGGAGTTCTACCCGGCGCAGGCCAGCCAGTCCTTCTTCTCACTACCTCGCTCCTTACGGCCCCGAAACCGTTTGGAGAGGTCAGGCGTGGGACCGTAGTCCGGCCAGACTACGGCGGTTACTGTTGTTGTCCTTGTGTCCTACCTCACTCTGACGAGACGCGAGGGCTAGGACCTTGGTCGAGGATAAGACGTCTGTGGACGCACCTGACCGTCTGACTAGTGGTGTTGTTCCCATAGCTAGTGTTCCTTGTCCAGGCGGAGTTCCCTCCGTCTGTGTTTTACTAGCTGTGTGGTGGTCACGACGAGCAGTCGTACGGAGTTTCCGACCGAGAGTACTTTCCGTACCGTGTTAGCTTTAGCTTCGCTTCCACACTTC
Organism: Colocasia esculenta; assembly: GCA_014218235.1. NCBI lineage: Eukaryota > Viridiplantae > Streptophyta > Magnoliopsida > Alismatales > Araceae > Colocasia > Colocasia esculenta. Next base: position 108,096,426 of record CM024762.1, read on the forward strand.
CTTTTGTAGGTAGAAAGATATAAACTGTCGTCTTTCCTTTATTAATAGTTGTATATGTTCCTCTGCCTGTTTAGAGCCAGTAGGAGATTGGTAGTCCCTACTGAGCTTCTGTTGTGAAGCTTATCCCTCTGTTTTCCAGGTGAGTCTTCCCAGTAGCAGCAGGGCGCGCGTCGGGCGGAGGAGACGGGGTGGTAGTCTTGGTCCCCATAGCTAGCAGTGGTTCCCCCTCTCAGTGTACATCACCCTCGGGGTATGCCCCTAAGGGACTTGTTCTTCCCCTGTCTTTACTTGTACTAGCGTGCGTGCGTTGGGACTGTACTTAGAGCGGTACGCAGCGGTCTCACTTTACTTTCCTGTTTCCGCTTGTACGCTTCTAGCTTAGCAGTTGACGTTTACTTCCGCTACATATCTTGTCAGACGTGCGTCATAGCCCTTCCGGGTCCCCCTGGTCCGTGGGCGGCGACCGCGGAAATCGGGTCCTCGGCGTGGGCCGAGGGTCGGGTTCTCAGGTCGTTATAGTTGGTATCAGAGCTTGGTCTGACAGGACTTGTAGTGGATCTAAACTGCAACAGTAAGTCCCAACAATAGTACAAGTACACTGCTAGCCGCCCGAGAGGTATTCGTAACCTTTGTTAGTTGTGTTGCCGTGTAGGTCATGGCTCTGCGTAGGCGCAGTCAGGCTAGGCAGCTGGTTGAGCAGCAGGATGAGTCCGAGATGCCCGTGCAGGGGCAGGTCCAGGAGGAGGTCTCGACAGACGAGTCAGTGGCACAGCCTCAGGGTGCACAGGCAGCAGCAGCCGAGGCAGCAGCAGCAGGTGGGCAGCAGCAGGACTACCACCCTCAGCCTCAGCAGTATGTAGACCGGTTTCCCATGGCCGAGCAGTTCTTCAGAGCTATGTACCAGGGAGCGTGGCAACCCGGGCAGGCAGCAACAGGGGTCCAGTTTCCAGTGCCCCCTCCGGTGGTACCAGAGCAGCAGCAGGTAGAGCCAGAGGTGGAGCAGCCAGAGCGTCAGCAGCGGTCGGGCACTGGGAGTACCCGGGCCGGGCGGCAGAAGACGGCGGTTACGGAGGAAGGACCGCTCTCCTTGAGAGGTTTCTGCGCCTTCGGCCACCGATGTTCCACGGTGAGTATGATCTAGATAAGACAGAGAGCTGGACCCATGAGTTGGAGCGCATCTTCGAGACTATGGAGTGCGCTGAAGAGGACCAGGTTCGTTTGGCAGTATACCAGCTCAAGGGAGCAGCCCATGAGTGGTGGAGAGTTCAGAGGCAGACTCACTTCCAGGGGCAGCGGATGGACCCGATCTCTTGGCAGCAGTTTTCAGAGGTCTCCACGGCGAGTACTTCCCCGACTACGCTCGACGTGAGAGACGGGACCAGTTCCATGAGTTGGTGCAGGGCGACCTCGCAGTTTCTCAGTACCACCAGAGGTTTGTCCGGTTGTTGAGGCATGTGCCTCATGTAGCAGGCAGTGACCAGGCTTGTGCAGAAAGGTTTATAGTAGGGCTGAGACCAGACCTGAGGTGGGGTGTGATGGCACACATGTGTACCACCTTGGGAGAGGCCGTGGCGAAGGCCACCGCCTTGGATAGGGAGGCTTGGCAGCCTCAGCAGCAGCAGCAGGGAGGAGCCTCTTCTCGGTCCTCGCCGTACCAGCGTCCAGCAGGCAGCTGTGGTAGTGCGACTTCCTCTTCCTTAGGCTCGGGCAGTTCCGGTAGCTCTGGAATTCTCTCGCAGTTCAGGAAGTTGTCTACTCGCAGGGGTGGATGGAGCCGTTAGCAGAGGCGTCAGTCCAGGTTTGCAGAGCAGTCAGTACAACAGGGTGCTGAGCAGGGCAGTCAAGAGCCAGTGTGCTACACTTGTGGCTTGCCAGGCCACTTTAGGAGGGATTGCCCTAGGGGGCAAGCTCCGCAGCAGTAGCAGCCAGTGCAGTACGTGCAGCAGCCACCTCAGTACCAGTACCCTCCCTAGCAGCAGGCACCGCGTCAGTAGCAAAGAGGGCAGTACCAGCAGCAGGTCCAGCAGTTCCCGCAGCCGCAGCAGTACTAGTCGTACCAGCAGCAGCAGCAGTAGTTTCCGCAGCACCAGCAGTCGCCGCCGCAGCAGCCCCAGTAGGCGCCGCAGCGTGGACGTGGTCGTGGTCGCGTGATGGTGCTCACCCGGGAGCAGGCAGAGGCATCGAACCTGGTGATAGGTACTCTACCTATCCTTGGCAGAGCTACTCGTGTTTTGGTTGATCCCGGTGCTTCCTTGTGTTTTGCTTCCGAGGAGTTTTACGAGTCTCTTACTTGTCACACACCCGAGAGGCAGTGTGACGTATTGGTCGATCTCCCGTCCGGTGACTGCATGCGTTCCTTCAGTTACCTGGAGGGTGTGACAGGCGAGGTTGAGGGTGGAGCTAGCAGCTGTGGTATACGATCTCAAGCTGTGGAGGCACTACCTGTATGGCGAGACTTTTCAGATCTTCACTGATCACCAGAGTTTGCAGTACATCTTCACCCAGAGGGATCTGAACTTGAGGCAGCGCCGTTGGATGGAGTACTTGAAGGACTATGACCTAACCCTTTCCTATCATCCAGGAAAGGCTAACGTTGTAGCCGATGCTTTGAGTAGGCGCGTGTGCTTGAGTTCGCTGATGGTCAGAGAGTGGAGGCTGTTCGAGGAGCTGTCTCAGGGAGTGTTCATTCCGTCGAGGACCAGAGACCGTGCAGTGGCTTCCAGTTTGTCAGTTCGGCCATCACTGTTCAGGCAGGTGTTGCAGGCGCAGCGAGCAGATGCAGAGTTAGCAGACATTTTGCGGATGCCGGACGTTGAGCTCAGCGAAGACAGCGAGGTCAGATTCAGAGGCCGTTTGTACGTTCCCGAGGAGGCGCGCCAGGCAGTGTTGTCAGAGGCTCACAGATCGAGGTATGCTGTTCATCCTGGCTCCACCAAGATGTACCATTGCTTGAGGAGGTCCTTCTGGTGGCCTGGGATGAAGAGGGGCGTGGCAGAGTTTGTTGCCCGGTGCCTTACCTGTCAACAGGTGAAGGCCGAGCATCAGCATCCTGGTGGTGAGCTGCAGCCGTTGCCCATTCCCGAGTGGAAGTGGGACGACATCACCATGGACTTTGTGGTTGGTTTGCCCCGTACCCCGCAGAGGCATGATGGTATTTGGGTGATTGTGGATCGTTTGACCAAGGCAGCGCACTTTCTTCTGATCAGGATGTCGTGGTCAGTGGACAGGTTAGCCAGGCTGTACGTGGACAGAGTTGTTTCGTTGCACAGGATCCCAGTTTCAGTCGTTTCAGACAGAGATCCGAGGTTCACGTCAGGGTTTTTGTGCAGTCTTCAGAGAGCACTGGGTACAGAGTTGAGGTTCAGCACAACGTACCACCCGCAAACAGACGGTCAGTCAGAGCGGACCATTCGAACACTGGAGGATATGCTGAGAGCGTGCTGTCTAGACTAGAGCGGCACTTGGGAGTCTCACATTCCGATGGTAGAGTTTGCATATAACAACAGTTATCACTCGAGCATCCGAATGGCGCCATACGAGGCCTTGTACGGTCGCCCATGCAGGACTCCGCTTCACTGGTTCGAGGTTGGTGAGAGGCAGCTTTTGGGGCCAGAGTTAGTGCAGCAGTGTGCAGAGACAGTCAGTTTGGTCAGGCAGAGGCTTCGGGCAGCATAGAGCAGGCAGAAGAGTTATGCGGATGTCCGCAGGAGACCGCTAGAGTTCAGCATCGGTGACCTGGTCTTCTTGCGGGTCTCGCCGACCAAAGGGGTCATGAGGTTTGGTAAGAGGGGAAAGCTCAGTCCCAGATATATTGGGCCCTTCCCCATTTCTGAGAGGGTTGGCGAGGTGGCGTACAGGCTGAGTCTTCCGGTAGAGCTAGCAGGTGTGCACAGTGTTTTCCACGTTTCGCAGCTTAGGAGGTACGTTGCAGACACTTCGCACGTGTTGGACTACTCGCAGCTAGAGGTAGCGCCAGATTTGTTAGTGCCAGAGTACCCAGTTAGTGTTGTCGACCGCAGAGTTCAACAGTTGCACAGGAAGCAGATTCCGCTGGTTATGGTCGTTTGGCAGAACCGTGTCGGTGGCGAGGCCACCTGGGAGCGCGAGGATGAAATGCAGGAGCAGTTTCCTTACTTGTTTGATTGATCGGTATGTGGTGATCTCCCCTTTTGTCGTCTTCTGGGTTGAGACCGAGTTGTTTTCATTTCGAGGACGAAATGTCTTAAGGAGGGAGGGTTGTAACACCCCGGCCCCCCTTAGGACCTTGGCCCCGTCCTCTGGGTCGCGGCAGGGCAACTGTCGCGATGTGGTTCCAATCGCATCAAGTTCTGGTTCTGTTTGGGATTGCGACAGGGGGTATGTCGCCTTCTCGAAGACGCCATACCCACTGTCGCCTTCTGGTTTGATGGATGGAGACAGGGGGTATGTCGCCTTCTTGAAGACGACATACCCACTGTCGCCTTCTGGTTTAATGGATGGAGACATGGGGTATGTCGCCTTCTTGAAGGCGACATGGCCTATGTCGCCTTCCCATCACGTCGCCCCAGACGCAGTCTGACAGACGTGACAGGCGTCCTTTGTGTCAGTACAGCTCTGGCGGTGTCGGGTGAATGCGACAAGATGGCTGTCGCCTTCACTTTTTCGAATTTCGAGATTTGACCATTGTCAGTGGGTTGCGACGGGGGGTGTGTCGCCTTCTGGTTCCCAAGGTGACACAAGGTATGTCGCCTTCTCAGCTCCGCGGGCTTAAAGCCCGGGCGCCCGAGCCCTTCCCCCTCTTTCGTGCCTCTCCTTTCCCCCTCTCTTTCTCTCGCCCTCTCGGAGCTTTCCGGCGGTTTTGGGGTGCCTCCCTCGTGTTGAGGCGGCCGTGCTGAGGAGGGTGTCGCTCCGTTCGTGCAGGGGTCTTGTTCGTGCCGTGCGGTGCGAGGAGGAGACGGCCAAACCTACGAGAAGGCCCCAACGGGTGCGTTCTTTGCGTGGAGGTAGGGACATCCGACTCCTTCACCCTAAGTATGATCCCCTCCCCGTCTAGACCGTGGTTCTCGTGTGATTGGGGTTTGGGGAGTGTGAGAACTCCATGCTCGTGTGAGTGAGGTTTTCCTCCGAGCGTAGAATCCATGTTCTTGGGGTGTTTGAGGGTGGTTTGTGTGTTTAATGAGTTTCTAGCATGATAAGCATGCTCCCCTCCCCTGTGTGTAGTGTTTCTCCCGTTTCGGGGAGGTTCCCGGAAGAAGAGTCTCCGGAACCCCCGACTGGCCTGAAGGCGACATACCCTGTGTCGCCTTCTGACTGGTAAAGTGACATCACCTATGTCGCCTTCTTGAAGGCAACAGGGCCTATGTCGCCTTCTCAGTCCCTGGTAAAGCGACACCCACCTCTATCGCCTTCTTGAAGGCGACAGGGTCTATGTCGCCTTCTAAGCCCAGAGGCAGGTTGTGCTTCCGCCGCTTCCGTTTTCACTTTCCTGTACCCGTGGCACCTGTGCTAGTTCCCTAGTACGATCTCACACTAGTCGTTCGCCCGGTGCGTGGCACTTGAGGGCTTGTCTCGTGCGAGAGGTTGTTACTGTTACCTGGGACCCCCGTCCTCGGGAGCTTGTTGAGGGAGTACTCTGGGCTACGAGTGTGCTCGAGTTGGCAGCCGCGTAGGAGGACTCTGGAGCTGAGGGGAAAACAGTGGTTAGGACAGTGGCGTGTGAGTCGCTTGCAGAGCTATCGTGGTTGGTCTGGGACGCCGAGGACAGTTTGGAGTTCTACCTAGCCCAGGCCAGCCAGTCCTTCTTCTCATTGCCTCACTCCTTACGGCCCCAGAACTATTTGGAGAGGTCAGGCGTGGGACCGTAGTCCGGCTAGACTACGACGGTTACTGTTGTTGTACTTGTGTCCAACCTCGCTCTGACGAGACGCGAGGGCCAGGACCTTGGTCGAGGATAAGACGTCTGTGGACGCACCTGACTGTCTGACTAGTGGTGTTGTTCCCGTATCTAGTGTTCCTTGTCCAGGCGGAGTTCCCTCCGTCTGTGTTTTACTAGCCGTGTGGTGGTCACGACGAGCAGTCGTACGGAGTTTCCGACCGAGAGTACTTTCCGTACCGTGTTAGCTTTAGCTTCGCTTCCGCACTTCCTTTTGTAGGTAGAAAGATATAAACTGCCGTCTTTCCTTTATTAATAGTTGTATATGTTCCTCTGCCTGTTTAAAGCTAGTAGGAGATTGGTAGTCCCTACTGAGCTTCTGTTGTGAAGCTCATCCCTCTGTTTTCCAGGTGAGTCTTCCCAGCAGCAACAGGGCGCGCGTCGGGCGGAGGAGACGGGGCGGTAGTCTTGGTCCCCGTAGCTAGCAGTGGTTCCCCCTCTCAGTGTACGTCACCCTCGGGGTATGCCCCTAAGGGACTTGTTCTTTCCCTGTCTTTACTTGTACTAGCGTGCGTGCGTTGGGACTGTACTTAGAGCGGTACACAGCGGTCTCACTTTACTTTCCTGTTTCCACTTGTACGCTTCTAGCTTAGCAATTGACGTTTACTTCCGCTACATATCCTGTCAGACGTGCGTCATAGCCCTTCCGGGTCCCCCTGGTCCATAGGCGGCGACCGCGAAAATCGGGTCCTCGGCGTGGGCCGAGGGTCGGGTTCTCGGGTCGTTACACCATGGTGAGACAGACCCCTTTTCTGATCACTCCGAATCTGCTCTCCACTACATTGTAGATCCCTAATTCGGGCCGTGATATCATGAAACATCACCCTGACAAATCTGAATATCACCTTCTCATCACTTTGCAGCCTTACGACCCTACGGATCGTAGGCAGATGAATGCCAACAAGTTCCCTCCTCTTCGTCATCTCATCCACCACATCTTCACAACAATCATTGTCCCTAAGGATGGTAGTAGGGAGCTTGTGACTGCTATTCATAAATCCCTATTTCATGCTTTTCTCAACTGTACCCCAGTTAACCTACCACTCCTAATGGTCTCTCACATCCGGGCATGCGTTCGCAATCCTAAACGTTCTATGCCTTATACTTGCCCCATTGCCTCTCTTCTTCTGTTCATTGGCATTCCCATTCCTGAAGAGCAGATGACTGAGCTCACAACCCGCAGTTCTTATGATCTCACTGCTGCCCACAGGATGGGTTATAAGATGATTGATGGGGTTGTTACTAGAGACCTTAAGGGCAAGGGCCCTTCCACTGCTGTAGAGGTAGATGCTTCTGATGATGGAGATGAAGAAGAAGTTGAATCTGATGATGAAGATTCCCCGTCAGAGCCTCTAGATGCTCCAGGAGATGAAGACATCATTCCACCCAATGATCCACCCACTAATGAGACTTCACTCAGAGAGTTTATCACAGCACAACTTGCACAGATGCAACTTCAAGTGAATACGAGCTTTGATAGGCTAACTACACGGTTGGACACCGTTGATTCAAGTATTGAAGCTTTGGCAGACAGCCAAGTCTAGCAACAGCTCAGGCTCACAAGGATGTCTACTGATCTTCATGAGCTTTGTTGGGCCTCAGCACCGTCGGGCGATGATGATGTTTAGGATGATTGGTCTAGATGTCTTTTGTGTTTTGGTCATGTTCTCATTTGCTTTCCAAGTCATGTGTCCTGTTGTTTTTCATTCCTTGCTATTACTCATGTGTCATATGTGCAACTGTGTACTGAAAGCCACATGAATGAAGTGCACAATTTCTCTTCCTCTTCCCATGTTCTATGCATGTATTATCTTTTTGGATGTTGTCAAAAGGGGGAGAACATCAATTGTGGTCAAATTGGAATTTTGTCATCATCAAAAAGGGGGAGAATGTTGAGTTCTCATATGAAAAATGTTTATGAGAGTGCTAAGCTGAAAGACATATCCTCGTTTTTTATTATGAATATCTCATGGACCAAAATTGATGTATGACAAATATGTAAAACATGATGACAATGAGAAATTGGATGCAAATGAAACACATACTCTGATTGATCATTAATATGTTGATTATGTCTCACTAATCATGTTCTCTAATGTAGGTGAAATTCCATTCAAGACATTGTACCAAAACAAGAGAAAAAGAACAAGTCAAGTACAAAAAGAGAGCACCTGTCGACAGACCCAGCTATACCTGTCGACAGATCCATGCAGTCAGCAAACAGGCCTTCTGGAAAACAAGCTCCTGTCGACAGATGATATGAGACCTGTTGATAGACGAAGAGAGAATCTAGATACAAGATCTTCGTGTGTTCCCTGTGTGGATGTTTCCTTAAACCACGACTCTCCATACTTGAACACCCATATAAAAGGAACTTTTTAGAGTTATTTTCATTCAGAAGCAGCCACCATCCAAGAACCCTAACGAACTCTCAAGAGAAGAAGTCTCTGTGCTGCTCTGCTTCAACCTACCGCCCAGAGCCAAGAAGATCCGTCTTCCAAGCGGAGGTGAAGTCAGATCGTCGTGGATTCAAGCCTCTCCATCAAGTTGTGTCCCTCAAGATGAAGCTTGAAGTCCGTCCAGACGATCATCAGAAGAGTTCTCAATCAAGATGTGTGTTTCAACTCAGAACTCTTCTTTGTTTTCATTTTTACATATCCGTGTGTGTGTGGTTGTGTCTCAAGCAGTCCTTGTGCTTGATTCACGTGGCTTGTGTTGTTTTGATCGTGGTTTCACATCAGACAACTCGTGTGTGTGAGTTGTAGTCGTCGAACTAGCTCATAAGCAGTCTTTTCTGCGTGTGTGTGTGAACGGTGGACGTCGGATACACAAGTTGTGTACTTCGAATCACCTTAAATCTTTGTGTCTTGTGGTTTGCACATTTTACGGTACATGCTTGGTAGGCATGTTGAGTTTACACACGTTAGATAAGTTGTTTATCTGTTTATTTACAACCAACATATCTGTTCTTAGTTTAAACTTTGTTGAAAAACATAAAAAGTTTGTGTTTATGAGAAAAGAAGGTGATAAGTGTTTTAAACTGCTCGTAATCTATTCAACCCCCCCCCCCCCCCTTCTAGATTACCATATAGGGAATTCCGCTCACCCTTTCAAGATGGATCTATCAACTTGTCAAAAGGATAAAAGATTCAGAAAATCTTTTCCTGAAGGCGTAAAGATCAATCCAAGCATCTATGGCTGTAGGCTCACCTACTCCATACTTCAAACCAGTCTCTCTAACATGCATGAAGCTGTGAGACAATAGACATTTCAACGGCTACTACAACGGTCAAAATATATCGCAGAAGATAAATAGAAGACTGGTGACTCCATGGAAGCTAGTTAGATCATTTGAATTCTTGAATCTTCGAAAAGCTTGAAGCTTCAGTCACATGAAAAACAGCAAGAGCCAACTCGTCCATTTCAACCTTCCAAAGCTCTTAGCTTTCAGAGATTCACTCCATTCTTTTTTAGAGCTAGTGTAGGTCTGAGATAGAGAGTTCACTCAGGATTATTGGTGTCTCTCAGACTTCGCCTCAGATCAAGCATTGTCTATAAGCTTGGTTTTGGGGCCCTCTTCTTTCAACAAGATCTTTGTGAGCTTTTCTCTTCGGGTGTGAAGAGATGACCTGTGGAATCAGGTGGTGTAATTCCTCTTCTGGTAGAGAAGAGAAGGCCAGTTGTTGCTGGATATATAAGTGTCCATACGGGGGACTGTACCTTTGTTTAGTAGAAACCCAAGTTGTTACTTGGGGACTGGACGTAGGAATCCTTAGTATAGGAGATCCAAACTAGGATAAAATTTCCTGTGTTTTTGTGTGATTGCTTACTTGTCTTTATTCCACACTAACTGTCCAACTTAGCGTTTTCTGTCAAGCATTTTTATTTAAAGGTATTAGTCTAAAAGAATTTTTAGCAATCCATTCACCCCCCCTCTGGGCTTACTATCTGGGCAACAATATAATGGCTTTTAGCACCCGCTTGGAACTATGACCTACTCTATATAGCCCCTGCCACTGCCGGTGATGTCAAATAGGCATGTGACTTTGGAGAATTCTCTTTGATTTGCATCATACAGTCTAAGAAATCAGCTTCACTGTATGCTCTTCCTACATTCCGTAGGAGTCTCTTCATGAATTCACCAAGAAATGACTTCTTAAAGTTCATATACAAATGTCTAAGGTACATCCGGTGCTCAACACATGGGAAAATTAGCTGAATTGCTTCTTGTAACCTCTTTTGTCTATCAAACATGAAAGATAAATTAGTGCCCAGACCAATGCCTTCCTTCAGAGCATCTAGGAACCAAGTCCAACTATCTACATTTTCCCCTTTCATAGTAGTTATGGCAAGGGGAAAAATCCTGTTGTTCCCATCCAGTGCAGTGACATCTAGTAATGTACCTCTAAGAATACCCTTCAGGTGGCACCCATCCAACCCAAGTGTATGCATCCTAACTTAAAAATCCTCAATGGAAGCCTTTAAACATATAAACATCCTAAAAAATCTATCATCTACAATTGTCTCATATTTCACTAAACTCTCAGGATTCTTAAAATTAGTTCAAGTTGTAGATCATGAACTCTACTGTTCATTGCTTCTCAAGATCTATGAATTTGCTCCAATGCTATGTGTTTGCCCCTATGAACCCTATGCTAAGATATGCCCACATGGTATTGAGCATTCAAGCTACTTGAAATTTCCCTCACTGAAACATCTCCTTCAACCTTGAGCCACCCAATGCATATATTTGAAATCCACTTGAGAGGCCATGTGATTCCAAAACTTATTTGCCCATGTGCAAGTGTGCAATGAATCAATGGTCTTTATCTAAAATGAATGTTCATCAGATAAATAAGAAGCATGCATTCGCCAGCACATACTATTTGTGACCCAAGTTGGTTCATATTTTTTTGTACTTTACTACAAATTCATTTTTAACTGAATGTTGGGCTAGTGGTAATCTAAATGCATCAACATCATCAAATTTGGTTCCTAGAACCATATCCAGATTATAAATGTTTCTATCAAAAGAGGGACCCTTAAACTCCTCATCATCTATCTCCACATTACAATCAAGAGTCTGAGGAATAGCAACTGTCTTGACTGTCATCGGTTTAAATCTCATTATCAGATATATCACATTCCCTGAATAGAGTCCCGACCTCATTATTGCCTGGATGCTCAACCTTAACAAAGTCAATGGCATCTCCCAATGGATTTCAATCTGGATCATCTTCATAAGGTACATTACCCCTCCTGGACCTTCTTCTATAGGTTGAGGCTTGAGCCACCAAATGTCGATTAAAAGAGGATAAGGGGACTCCAATATACTGTGTGGTAATGTATACCACAACTGTCTATTCAATACTATATTTATAAAAAAGGGACAAGATATTCTCATCTGAATTAATTAGCACAAACTTATTGGGCTTGACATTAGGTACTAAAGCATAGAAATCAACTGTTCGGTCCTGTCCTCATTTTATAATTTGGTAGCTTGCACCCTCAAAACCCTTAAATTTGCATAATTCCGACAAAACTAGTAAGGTTTTTGTCTAAAATCTATGGGAATCATTCTTCCATCTTTATCATTTGTCTTAAAGTACTCCTATAGTATACTTTCAGTGTAAATATCGCCCCATAACTGTGCTTCCCAATGACACTAGAATACCTTCCTACTTTAAAGACAACAGTTCAAACCTCAATTGATAATTAGGGGACCACAGGGACATTCACTCCAAAAAGTTTAACAATGTGTGGGCCTCCTTCATATTCTTATCTCTCTAAGCAATCGACACGTTTAAATCTGCACACATAGAAGAGGGACCCAAACCATTAAACAATACAAAACCCTCAATAAAACAAACCGAGAGTACAACTTGGTTCCTACTTTACCTCGCTACACGAAACCTCGATAAACAATGAAGGACCGTAGTCACTTTCACTCCCATGAGATGACGAACGATCACCAAGATGAATTGCCTCTTGATGTCGGAGATGGCGAACGATGCAAAGGTGATGAGCCTCTTGAGGATGGAGCTGATGTGAGACCACAATCACTTTCACTCTCTTGATGCGAAGGTCCAAGATGGCCAACAATCACGTACATTGTAGATGGTAAAGGTAACCCTCTCCACAAATCGAAGATAGAGTTTCATCAAGAAGGGGGGAAATTGCATAGGCCTTCTAATTTTTCTCTTTTATTGGGTGTAGCTGATGTTTAATGGGGGTAGGTTAGTAATGTTTCAACTTAACTCGACCTTAATCCGGTCAAATGAACAGAATTGACGGCAGGTAAGGTCAGGGGTACAACCGCAACATATTGAGCTTTTTTTAGGATATTTTTGGTAATAGACTTTTTTCTAAGTGATTTAACTATTCAAATGGCAATTGAATTTTCAAATCTTTAAATAAGAAATCTCTTTTTGAACATGTATCACTCGCTAGGGCTGTTCATAATACGGTCCAAATCGTAAACCTGAACCGAACCGATCGGTTCGGTTCGGTTTCATGGGCCAAGTGGTTCAGTTCGGTTTTAGGCTAGGAAATTGAAATGAACCGAATATAGATATATAATTATATAAATAATAAAATTTCACAAAAAAAAATGGTAGCGCAGTGGAGGGCGGCATCGCACGCCCTCCACACGTGTGGTGGTCGCGAGTTCGAAACTCTAACTCGAACTCGTGACCACCAGAAAACATATCGTTTTGCCATGTTTTTTAGAAAATACCAGAAAATGCCATAAAAACACCAAAAAATTTCAGAAAAATGGGATTTCGGTTTGAACTGAACTGAATGAATTCGGTTCGATTCGGGTTTCTTCAAAAATGGAGGAAACCAAACCGAACGGAACCGTGTACACCCTTATCTCTCGCAACAGAAAAACGGATTTGTGGTCTGAAAAGTTACTGGATATTTTAACTTATTTGAAGGCTGGGTCTCCAATCCGGAAATCTTGGCCATATGTATGCCCATTATCACATGATCCCCTTCTATCGGAAACCAAAATGAATAATTCAGATGATTATATATATATATATATATATATAGGTGTCTACAATTTTTGCGTCTTTTATTCTCTGCCACCGTGATCTCTAAAGAGACCTCCAGTATATTAATAAATTGTCACATTCACACAAAACAGGATACACATATTCATAATCCAAAACATGTCCTGATCGACTTCTCACAGCCCATCACAAAATAGTATTCATATGAAACACATGCACATAATATAACAGTGTATAGAGAAACACAAGATTAGGAGAAAACAAGCATATATATTCTAGTTGCAAGGTACTACAGGACATATAATATAAACTATCAATGGTAGTTGGACTTTCTTTAGCCTTTTCGATGGATGTTTAAAGGAAATCATATAATGAATCAATATGTAATAACAAGAGAAAAGTAAAAATCAATTTATGAGTCAAGAATATACTAGGCCAATGTACCTGTGGTGGGGAAAATCGGTGAACCCATCACGGCCCAATTAGAGGTAGGATGTGTCTGCACTGAACATGGCTTAATAGTAGTGACCCACATAACCTAGATCAAATGGACACCTATTCTATAGACTTTCTAGTGCTTAAGTTTCGACCCCTTTAGATCACATGACAACCTTCCTCTGTATGACACATGGTGCTTTACTTTTATTGAATGATTTGTCCTTGTCACATCAAGATATAACTTGATGGCCACATGACGTACCCCCACGATGGATAGTTGATCAGCTCCTTCCCCTTTGGGTCGTGCGTGTTGGGTAAAAAGGGGTTTGAGGAGGGGCAATTTAAGAAAGGGAGAAAGAAACACAAAATTTGATAAAATAAAAAGATGCATAAAAAGGTGTGCAAATTTGTCCCCTATGTGAGGGCTTTAGTCCCACATGAGAAATCTCTAAGGAGATGTAGGGCTTCATAAGCCCGTGTCCATGAGACTATGTCTTATAGATAAAGGTGAGGGTATGCTAGACCATATCACACACGCACGCCGCCGGTGTAAGACCCGGTTTCCCGGCTTTCGTCTGGTGTCATGGGATGACTAGCCACTGACGTGTCCAGGCTGGGTGATGCGTTGGTGTTGCGTAGGGGGTGCCCGACGTGACAGTCATCCGTGTCGCGGCGAGCTTGTGGGTCGCGTGTTGGTCGCGCCCTGGTTCTCCATCGCGTCTTACTGTCGTGCCCGGTCAACGGGCCGCGACAGTGTTTTGTCGTGTTGCACTATCCGGTCGTCTGATGCCTATCAAGGTGGCAGGTGTGTCAGTACGGCTTGTCGCGTTGTCACGGAGCCCTTGTAGGGCGCGTGCTTGTCGCGGTCCGTTGACCCGTCGCGTTAAGGTTCATAACGCGATAGGGCTGTCCGTTGTGTTTATGTTGCCGAAGGTTAAAAGCCTTGGTCGGCGATCCCCCTCTCTCTCCTTCTTCCCTCTCCCTCTCCCTCCGGCGGTGCTCCTCCTCCCCCTCTCCCCTTCATGTGTTTCAGGCGAGGAGGAGGGCCGTGCATGGTGCTGTGGCGTCGTGGACCTTGCATGGAGTGAGGAGGAGGTGGCTGTGCATCGTGAAGGCCCTTCGTGGGTTTGGTTCTTCGTAACCAGTAGGGATTTCTTGTGCCCTTCCCAATCTGGGCGGATTGGGAGCCCCTCGGGGTTTACAGATAGCTTTACTGCTTTCCCCATCCTCCCCTCCTCCTTGTGTTGTGTTTGGATGGTTTGTGGGCAGCCCGGATTGAGGATCCTGTTGGTCTGCCTCCCTGCTGGTGTCGCGACGGCTCGGTGCGTCGCGACATCAGAGGAGGCGTCGGCCCGCTCGGGCGCGACCTTATCGCGACGCGGTTGGTGGTCGCCATAAGGCTGTCGCGCCGCGCTTCCCGGTCACGACAAGATTGTTGTCGCGGCGCATTTCTGCCCGGTCGTAATAGGGCTATCGCGGTGCCCTTCCCCGTCGTGATGGTGTCGCGACAGCCTTGGGGGTCGCGACAGTACTTGTGTTGCCTCAGGTGTATCTGTGGGCCTGGTTATGTGTCGGCGTGTGCCCCAGGGCAAGCTTTTCCCTTAGGACCTTCTGGTAGGGAACATGGCTGGTTGCCTCCCTGCGTTCAGTGATCGAAGGTGACACCTTCGTGGTCGTGTCCTGGCAGCGGTGCCAGGAGGGCCGTGTCTGCCTAATAATCGATTGACCGACGGTCAATCGATTATTAGCAGAGTGACTGGTTTCTGTACTGTCCGGTGGTGTTCTGAGGTTCTAGCCGTTCGTGCATGCCTTGGTTGGCCGACGGCCCCTTTTGAGGGTCCGTGCATGCCTCTCACTTGCTGGGCTTGTCGTGTGTTACAAGCCAGCAGTTCGGTGTGGTTTTGTTATGCTGCCCCGCCTGTTCACCCGGTGCTTGGCACTTGAGGGCTTGTCCAGTTCAGAGGTTGTCTCCGTTTCCTGGGACCCCCGTCCTTGGGAGCCTGTTGAGGGAGTACTCCGTGCTACGAGCGTGCTCGAGTTGGAAACCCACGTGAGCGGACTCTGGAGCTGAGGGGAAAATGAGGTTTGGACAGCGGCGCTGAGTCGTTTGCAGAGCTCTCTTGTCTGGGTCTAGGACGTCGAGGGGTTTAGAGTTCTTTCCTGGCGCAGACCAGACAGTCCTTTGTCTCACTACCTCTCTCTACGTTGGTTCCGAAGCCATGTAGTGGTATCAGGCGTGAGGCCGCAGCTTGGCCAGGCTGCAGTGTTGCGTGTGTTGGGTGTTTCTGTGGCGGCTCTGTCTCTCCCTTCGCGAGGGTGGAGGCAAGAGCTAGGCTAGCGAGCAGAGCGTGTGGACTGTGGGTTCCCCCTCTTGGCTGCTAGCGGCGGTGGCTTGGTTGATGTTGTTGTGACGATGTTTCCTCACGACTTTTCTAAGTGTTATCTATTGCCTTGGCTGCACGGCGGTTATAGCCTGGTTGTGCCTCGTTTCCGTGGGCGTCGTTGGTCTGGCCTTGAGCAGGCCCGTGCTTCTAGCAGTTTCCGCTTGGTGTTCTCTCGTCTCCGTGATTCCATTCTTGGGTGCCAGTCCATAGTGGCACCGGCGTGTATGGCTCCCCGACCTTGTGGCATGTCCACGGTCCAGGGTGGTTCTGCTTGTAGGCCCTCGACCTTGTAGAGGCCTGAGGTGGCCGTGCTCGCGGTGAGACGTCGTTCTCACTTGGTTGTTCCATGGTCTCGACAGGTGTGCCGAGCGCTGCTTCCGCGTTGTGCCCAACTCCGTTGGTTTCTGCGGGAGTCGTGTGTGTGGCCCGACCCCGGTTGGTGGTCATGGCGTTGTACTGTTCTCTTCCGCTGCTTAGTAGTACCATGATGTAGGTGTTCCTCGCTTTACATCTTTCTAGTGTAGTTTCCTATTTTTGGAGTTCCTGCTGCTCTGGCCGGTGAGGGACTGGTAATCCCTACTGGGCCTTGTTCGCGAGGCTCACCCCCCTACTTCTTTCAGCTAGGGGCTCGTCGTCGTGGGAGCTCGGTGTCGGATGGGTTGCAGAGGCGGCTGTGGCGCCGTGTGTTGTCAGCAGCAGGGAGAGCGAGCATTGTGAGCTCTTGTAGCCTGAGTGAGCTGAGAGTTGTTTTTACAAGTCCTCGGGGTATTCCCCTTAAGGACTGCACCTTTCCTCTTGTACCTATGCTTTTGCTTTGGACGCGTTGTACAACCCTTTTGTATAATGTACAGATTATTATAGTTATTTGAACTCAGTACATATCTCACTAGACTTTTTCATATAACCCTTCCGGGTCTTCGAATCCGTGGGTGGCGGTGCGACGCTCGGGGTCCCCGGCGAGGGGTCCGAGAGGTCGGGTCGTTACAGTTGGTATCAGAGCGAGGGTCTACTGAGATTTGTAAGGAGTTAATAACTATAGCTGTCCCAAAGGAAGGTACTAGTGCGCTGCTGACACCGTCCGACTAGTGTTAGGCTTGTGCTTTCGAATGTTTTGCAGGTGTGCGACTTCCCTGCATGATTCGTGTGCGTGCTGCAGGTTGCAGTTGTTGTTGTGCCGCGTGCATGGTGAATGTGGTCGCTCGGCGTGTTCGTGCTGTAGCGGCACGGTCGGTGCTGGACTCGCTGGCATTTGTCTTCCTTGTGTGGAGGACGCTTGCGAGGCAGTCCAGGTGCGGTGCTCCTGGTCGTCTTCGGCGCATTTGAGCATGTGTGTGTCGCGAAGGTTGAGAGAGACTGCGTATGGTGTGGCCTTCACCGGTGCAGGGTTGTTTCCTGTGGAACCGGTGGAAGGTGTCTCTGCCTTGTTGGCTACCCCTTTGTTGTTGGGGTGTGTGTTGTCGTTGTTGCATGTTTGGCCTCGTGTGCCTGTGTGCCGTTGTGCGCTGTGCTCGGGATGCCGAGCTGAGCAGGTGCTTTGTGTGCTGTGTTGCACCGCTAGTTGAGCACTGCGACACTTGTCTGTGGTCGTTGTCAGCCTGGCGCTGACTGGTTGTGAGCTCTGGTGAGGTGCTCCCGGAGTTCTTCTCTGTTGGTTTTGGCGGGAGTGAGGTTTCCCAGAACTGTGTTGTGCTCATTTCTGGTTGCTGTTGCATTGCCCTCTAGGCTGAGGTGCATCGCTTGGTTGCCCTGTGTTCTGGTGGAGGTTTCCCAGAACTATTTGTTGTTGTCCTAGTAAGTGTTTCTCTCAGGACTGTTTCACGCTCGTTTCTGTTGTTGCCGTGCTCCTCAGAGTCTGAGGTGTGCTGTTGGTTTGGCTGGTGCGTTCTGGAGGGTTTTTCCCCAGAGCGGTGCCTTGGTGGTTCTGGTGGAGGTTCTCCTAGGACCGGCTTGTGTTGCTTCTACAGTTCTTCTTGCTGCAGTGTTCTCTTTAATGGTCCGTGTTGTTTGGTCGTTTGGGTTGTGCATTCTGGTGAAGGTTCTTCCTAGGATCGCCCTTTGTCGCTTCTTGTGGAGGTTCTTCCCAGGAGTGCTTCGTGTTTGTTTCGGGCCACCGTTGTGTTGCCCCTGTGGTTCGAAGTGTGTTGTTTGGTTGGGCTGTGTTCTGGTGAGGTTCTCCCAGAACAGCTCTTGGCGCTTTTGGTGGAGGTTCTCCCCAAACTTGCCTTGTGTTCGTTTTGGTTGTCTCTGCTCTCTCTCTCTCTGTAGAGGTGAGCTATCGCTGTTGCCGGTTGGACTGTCTGTGTTATAGTTTGCTTGGGCGTTGTCGGTCAAGGTGTCGTGCCCTTGGCTGTGCGTCTGGCTGTTGCATTGGCCAGCTTGTCTCGTCGTTTGTTTCCAAGTTTTCTCGGCCGTGCTAGTGGACTTTGTGTGTCCCTGTGGTTCGGGTGGTCTGCTTTGTTCTTGCGCCTGGCATGCTCTCACAGATGGTGGTCTGGTGAGTGTCATGGTGCTCGGCTGGCTGTGCTTCGTATGGAAGTGTCAGTCTCACGTTGTGGTTTTGCTTCTCGCGTGTGGAAGAGACTTGTGCGTGTCTCCTTCCTCTGCTTTTCGTCGGTTGCTCGGGGTGGTGGTGCTCCACTATGGTGTTGTGTTGCCGGGGTGCGCATCGTTGCGACCTTCTGGTGGAGTCACCTTCCCTGGAGTTATTTTTGGGTCGAGTTGTTTGCTCCCCTCATGTCGTTGTTTCTGTATGGCACCGTTGGTCGGTGGACCTGTTTGTGCCATTTGCCGTCGTAATGGTTTCTCGCTACCTGCCAGGCTTAATTCGGGGCATTGGGTCCCTGTTGGTTTGATGCGAGGTAGCATTGTTTTCTTGTTGGGCCGCTCGTGTGAGCATTATTCCACTGTGCATTGGTTTTTCATGATTGGCTTGCTCGTGCAAGCATTGTTCCGTTGTATGCTCGGTGGTGCCTTAGCTTGTGCCTTGGAGGCTTTTCTTGCCATCATTTTGGTGTTTGGCCTCTCTATCAGTCGTGATAGAGGTGGTGCTTCTTGCTCTTGCGCACCAGGGAGTTGCTGCAGTTTTCACTCCCTGTGTGGCAGAGTCGGTGCTCCGTGTTTTGTGTTCTTCTTGGAGCATACGTGGTTGTCGCGCTCTTGAAGTAGTAGTTGTCAGCTTTCTGTGTGCTTCCGTTGTGGGTCTCTGGTAGAGAGTCCCCTTCGGTGGGGCCCGTGTCGTCTCGGGCCGTTGGTGCCACTGTGTGTGTTGCGCCTTGATCATTTTCTCTGATGCTTCATGTTTTGTGCCTCAAGGGCTGGGGCCGACGTGGCCTATTGCGCTCTTTCAGGCTTGCGGTTCTTGGCATGTGGCTTTCGGTAGGCCTCCTGTGGGGAGTCCTTCCTGTTAGCCGTAGTGTTGCTTTGGCCGTTGGTGCACCTGGTTGCACTTTGTTCACTTTTGGTGTTTGTGATAGCACTGTGTGCTCATGATCGAGTGTTTCGGTTTTGTGCCGTCTGGAGCCCTGGTGCATTGTGTTGTACCCTGGTTATCTCCCGGTGCTTGTGATAGCACCATGTGTTGTACCGAGTCTCTATTCATGTGCTTCATGTGTTGTTTCACGAGTTTGCTCGATGTTGGAGGCTTCGAGTTTTCTGCCTCTGGGACACGCGTGCTAGCCTGAGTCTTGTGGTCGTACCATTACTGCTGTGGGGTGGCTGGTTTGCCTTGTCTACGTAGCCCTATCAGTGGTACGCCAGGCTTTGGTCGTGACCTTTGTCTAGGTTTCCCCTCTCGCTTTTGGAGCGAGTGTGTTCGGTTGTGGTACTCTGCTTCGGTCTGGGTCTCTCTGAGGTCGACATGTTGCCCTTGACTCTACGGTTGTTTTGCTTCCCGTGTGGTTGTGCGTGGCGTTGGTGAGTCTGGAAGCCGATGGCGGAGTCTCCTGTTGGTTCGTCCAGTGATAGTGAGGTCTAACGGCTTGTTAGTACTAGACCATGTGGTTTGTCGACGTTGGGAGGTGTCCGACTCTGGCTTGACCTCAACGTCTTTCGTGCTTCCGTCGCGGTGTGCCACGTTGTAGAGTATGTGACTCCTAGTTTTTGTGGCTCCGCGTGCGTTTGGTATCCTTGTCGAACCACGAGGAAGGTCTGGGTGAGACCTAGTGGTGACAGTGGATGCCGTTTTTGCGTGTTGAGGGTTCTTCGCATGCGTTTGCTATCCCTGCTAGACCGCAAGGAAGGTCTGGGTGAGACTTAGCGGTGACGGTGGATGTTGTTTCATGTGTTGAGAATTCTCCGCGAGTGTGTCCTCGCTCTGGTTTGTGTCTCTCACGTGGCTACTCGGTCGAGTGGTGACCGATGCTAGCTGTGGCTCGTGGCGTGAGACCATTTTTCTCGAGTGTTGTGTTCGACTCTCAGGTGTTTTCCCTTGTGGTTGTTGGCAACAATGTACTCTGTCAGGTTTCGCTGGCGATCGAGTGAGTTGCTGACCGGCGATTCATGTGTTGCTATCGGCAACTGCGTCCTCTGTCGGGTTTTTCTGGCGACAGAGAGGGTTACTGTAGCAACCTAAATTTTTAAGAAAAAATAAAAATTTAAATAAGAATTAAAACCTAGCTAAATGGATATTTAAATGAAAAGAGCATTAAATAAAACTCATTAAATGGAAAAGAGTAATGGGCTTTGCTTAATGGACCATCTAGAATTTATTGGGTCAAAATATGAATTTACAAAGGGAGAATAATAAGAAAATACTCTAAATTCGGAGTTTTATTATATCCTAATTGGAAAGGGGTTATTAAAGCAATAAAATTGGCAATTAGAGTTGGAATTGGATTCCTAGACCTACCCCATATAGTCTAGCACGAATTTAGATACTATCCTAACCCAATTAGAGATTGGAAAGCAAGAGAGGAAAGGTGGAGTTAGGAAATCTCGGAATTAAGAGGAATTTGAGTAGTAGTAGGAATAAGAACTTGTGTTTATATAAATACACCTCTTAAATCCTCATGGCCGACCCTAGCTCGTGCAAAGGGGTTCTTGGATGTGGAGAAGAGGCCGAGGAGGAGGAGAAATCAAGGAGAGGAAGATTCATCAAGCTTCTTCCTTCGTTCTTGGAGTTCTAAGCACTAGAAGACAAATCGAGTCAAAGGTAAGCATTCTCACGAGCAAAATTAAATTAAACTCATCTGTAGGTAGTTCCAATCACCAGTAACAAAAGCCCTCTTGTTTCATAATTTTCCATTGAGCCAATCTTTTGTTCTTGATTTTAGAAGATCTGCAAACATGATAACCCCGAGACATCATGTTTAATTCTAAACTCTATTTATACTTGATCCCATGCTACGAAATTTTTACTGTAGATACTTCATGTTGTTAGGGATCTTTTGCCCCTGAGAGCCCCAATTTTTGTTGAGCATGTTGCTCGAATTAAATCAATCTTTCTCTATGTATCATGTTCTGTGTTACTCGTTATTGTTCATACTCAACCCATGTTCAAACCATGCTCTCTCTCTAATTCCTATTTACTGGAAGTACTCTCGCATGTCTAGTTTCATTTGCCCCTAGTTTCATGATTTTTCATCGTGTATACAATTAGTTATGATTTTCTGAACGACCCTGTACCAAAATCTGATATTCCTGGACCGCAATCCAAGACAGAGCAGAACTCTGTCAGACTCAGTCCACGGACCTGAGGACGCAACGGCCCGACAGGTCGCGTTCTCAAGCCCGTCACGACGCCTCTTCTTGTCACGTTCTGAACGTGACAGTACCCTACGTCGCGTTCTGGCCTTCTATCCTGGCACCCCCATCGCCTTCTGTGTAACCCCCTGTCGCTACCTGCCCTACCCCTGTCGCAATCCTTACTGGCCTATGTCGCCTTCACAGGGTTTTGCATGAAAACCCATAAAACTTATTGCTTTTTTAACAGTGATACACGCAGTAAAACACCTGCTTTAAAATGGAGCTATATTGAATGCTTTAAAATACATATTCACGACTTCTTTCTATCTATGACTTCTCTTACATATGCACACACACGAACCATCCATATATGGCTGAAATCTGGCATAAAATATCTCATAATGTATCGGCAAATTTATTGCAATAGAGTATATTAATTGCCCTATTTTAAAGGACTTGTATTCGTTTCTTGTGTGGTTTATATACCGATATCGACGCTCGACTGTTCTAGAATTCCTCTAGAACGTCGAGCACCTGTTTTATATACACACTTTACTTGGCTTGTGGTGAACTCTCCGTCAGATATTCCTTTCGCCGGACTAGTGAACCCTTGCACAAGGCCTCCGTAAGTCTCCTCTGATCATGGATTCCCACATGGTCGACGAGCCGGTTGTACCCTAACACCCATTACACCTTTAGGGATCGATATGATCCAAACGACTATTAGAAGTTCGCTCTTACCTTAATTCACATCGGACCTCTGGACTTGTGCATAACATGGCCAGCGGGAAGATCGTGAATTCCACCTGACTGCCAATACGACGTGCGCGTGTTGTGCAACTGTTACTATCGCCTGTTTACTCGTCGCATTTCGTGCAATGTCCACTAGCTCTCATCTATACTCTACTCGCTCGTCTATTCACATTCTCTCTACTATCTCATCTATTCATTTAGAGCTCTTAACTATTCTTGGTACTCTGTATTGGCCATTGACTGATTGTCTAAAGATAAACAATATAACCAATGCCTGGCAATATATAAAGGGCCCGATCTGGTCCTGGGATGTGCGCCCGAAAGTGCTAGTGCCCATGGGAGTTAAATGATCAGAGTGTTTGGCATTACACTCAAGTGCAATCTATCTCGACTATCTATATGACAATCAAAACACAAAACGTGCTATACTCTCTCGATGTCTAGAATGACAAAACAAGTGCTATACTCGTCGTGCTATTATTATACTTGTGCTAGTTGTGCTATGGCCATCCTGCTATTCGTGCTATACTCGATACTTGTGCTATTTTTGGAAACTATACTCGATCTCATGCTATTGTGCTATCCTGTTACCTGTTGTGCTATCCCTTGCTATATTTTGACTCTCTTGTACCTGCTATCTTTAAATACTCTGCCACTAAATGCGTTAATTATTTTAAGCCTGCTTGAGCCTGAGATTTAAGTCCTACTGGGCGTTATCGCTCACCCTACGTTATTTGATGTTGTGTTCTCAGGTGAGACCGAAGATGACACATACACTCACGAGGAAGGGAATGACCAAGAGTGAAGCCAGGAGTACCCTAGGGTCCTATTGCTATATTTAGCGTTGTAGTAGTTAGGTTTGAAGTTAGTCTTTTACTTTCTTTCAATGTAATTGGGCCCTATAGAATGGCTCTGGTATTAGTGGTTGTAACTAGACATTTGAGAAGATATTAATGAGAAAGATTTGCTTTAGTATTATTCAATGTGCAATGGTTTGACGTCTAGTATTTGCTCTATACCTTTTTCTTGCAATTGCCTTCGCGCTCCGATATTCTGCGTCGGGGCGTGACAGTTGCTGATTGGTTGGTCCCAACCGCGAGGTCTGTTGGTGGCCGCAGCCATGTAGTTTTTGGCTGGTGTTTTCCGTTGTTCGGGCAAGATTTGGCATCGCTCGGCACCTGTGGAGTTGTCGTTCCATTGGGTGCCCCACGTGTGGCTGGAACGAGCCATTAGTTTTCGATTGTGTGCTCCACCTGTGTGTTTGGAGCCCGTTGGGTGAGCCGTTGGTTTTTCGGCTTCGTGTGCTTCGCTCGTGTTTGGCTGTGCGATTGTTGCCACGAGGAAGTCGTGTTGAGACTTAGTGGCTTTTTCGCGCTGGTCTTATGTTTGCTCCCTGTGCTTCATTTCGTGCCTCGGGATCTTTTGGGCTTGTCCCAATTTTGGGGATAAAATTGTTTTAAGGGGGGTAGAATGTAAGACCCGGTTTCTCGGCTTCCGTCCGATGTCGTGGGATGACTGGCCACTGACGCGTCTAGGCTATGTGATGCGTTGGTGTCACGTCGGGGGTGCCCGACGCGACAGTCATCTGTGTCGCGGTGAGCTTGTGGGTCGCGTGTTGGTCGCACCCTGGTTCTCCGTCACGTTTTGCTGTCACGCCCGGTCAACGGGCCGCGACAGTGTTTTGTCATGTTGCGCTATCCGATCGTCTGATGCCTGTCAGGTGGCAGGTGTGTCAGTACGACTTGTCACGTTGTCACGGCGCCCTTGTAGGGCGCGTGCTTGTCGCGGTCCGTTGACCGGTCGCGTTAAGGTCCATAACGCGACAGGGCTGTCCATCGCATTCTGGTTACCGAAGGTTAAAAGCCTTGGCCGGCAATCCCCCTCTCTCTCCTTCTTCCCTCTCCCTCTCCCTCCGGCGGTGCTCCACCTCCCCCTATCACCTTCGTGTGTTTCAGGCGAGGAGGAGGGCCGTACGTGGTGCTGTGGCGTCGTGGACCTTGCGTGGAGCGAGGAGGAGGTGGCCGTGCATCGTGAAGGCCCTTCGTGGGTTCGGTTCTTCGTAACTGGTAGGGATTTCTTGTGCCCTTCCCGATCCGGGCGGATTGGGAGCCCCTCAGGGTTTATAGATAGCTTTACTGCTTTCCCCATGCTCCCCTCCACCTTGTGTTGTGTTTGGATGATTTGTGGGTGGCCCGGGATTGAGGATCCCGTTGGTCTGCCTCCCTGCTGGTGTCGCGACGGCTCGGTGCGTCGCGACATCAGAGGAGGCGTCGGCCCGCTCGGGCGCGACCTTATCGCGACGTGGTTGGCAGTCACGATAAGGCTATCGTGCCGCGCTTCCCGGTCGTGACGGGATTGCTGTCGCGGCGCGTTTCTTCCCGGTCGCAACAAGGCTGTCGCGGCACCCTTCCCCGTTGCGATGGTGTTGCGATGGCCTTGGGGGTCGCGACAGTACCTGTGTTGCCTCAGGTGTTTCCGTGGGCCTTGTTGTGTGTCGGCGTGTGCCCCAGGGCAGGCTTTGCCATTAGGACCTTCTGGTAGGGAACGCGGCTGGATGCCTCCCTACGTTCAGTGATCGAAGGTGACACCTTCGTGGCCATGTCCTGGCAGCGGTGCCAAGAGGGTCGTGTCTGCCTAATAATCGATTGACCGGCGGTCAATCGATTATTAGCAGAGCGACGGGTTGCCGTACTGTCCGGTGGTGTTCCGAGGTTCTAGCCGTTCGTGCGTGCCTTGGTTGGCCAACGGCCTCTTTTGAGGGTCCGTACGTGCCTCTCGCTCGCTGGGCTTGTCGTGTGTTACAAGCCAACAGTTTGGCGTGGTTTTGTTGTGCTTGTCCCGTTCAGAGGTTGTCTTCGTTTCCTGGGACCCCCTTCCTCGGGAGCCTATTGAGGGAGTACTCTGGGCTACGAGCGTGCTCGAGTTGGCAGCCCACGTGAGCGGACTCTAGAGCTGAGGGGAAAATGAGGTTTGGATAGCGGCGCTGAGTCGTTTGTAGAGCTCTCTTGTCTGGGTCTGGGACGCCGAGGGGTTCAGAGTGCTTTCCTGGCGCAGACCAGACATTCCTTTGTCTCACTGCCTCTCTCTGCGTTGGTTCTGGAGCCATGTAGTGGTGTCAGGTGTGAAGCCGCAGCTTGTCCAGGCTGCGGTTGCGTGTGTTGGGTGTTTCTGTGGCGGCTCTGTCTCGCCCTTTGCGGGGGTGGAGGCAGGAGCTAGGCTAGCAAACAGAGCGTGTGGACTGTGGGTTCCCCCTCTTGGCTGCTAGCGGCGGTGGCTTGGTTTCTGTTGTTGTGATGACGTTTCCTCACGACGTTTCTAAGTGTTATCCGTTGCCCTGGCTGCATGGAGGTTATAGCCTGGTTGTGCCTCATTTCCGTGGGTGTCGTTGGTCTGGCCTTGAGCAGTCCCGTGCTTCTGCCGGTTTCCGCTCAGTGTTCTCTCGGCTCCGTGATTCCATTCTTGGGTGCCAGTCCGTAGTGGCACCGGCGTGGAATGTTTCATATAGCGATTAGGGTCTCCCTAATCGTGGTTACTGCTGTTGACACGCCATTTGACTCCCCTGGGAGGAACCGCTCATTGTGCCGCTACTCTCTCTCTCCCCCCCTCTCCATGCCGGACTGCTCACCGTCGAGGTCGCCGCCGACCGCTATTCTGTTCGAGTGCGCAGTCGCTCTCTACCGTTTGGACGCCGGGACCATCGTCGAAGGCTCTCTCCGGTGTGCAGTGCATGCTTTCTACCCTTACTTTCCATTAAGGAAGATTAGGTTTCCCGTGTAGCTTTCGACTTATGGAGTCGATCTTGTGCGTGACCGATTCCGTGTTTCGTGGTTGTACCCTGGGAGAAGGTCGTCAGACCCCATCACACCGTATAGTAGGGGCGATACTTTCTCTAAGATGAGTTCCATTATGGAATGCCTCCACAGATTGCTTTTGTTTGATCATTATTCTTCAATCACCATGCTTATGATCAATATATTCTTGTTATATTTCTGTTTTCGGGGTGTGTCTGTGAACATGTTACTTCTTATTATGGTTTCCATATGGTTTGCACTGATGCACGTGATGATGAATTACCATGCTTTATGCCATATTCCCATTGTTTTAACAACAGTCTTAGAGAAAGTATCGATCATGGCTTCATCCTCATCGTTTAGCCCAAAAGTGGACATGTTAGGTATGTCTGTAAAATTCGCAGGGCAACACTTCAAACGTTGGCAACAACGGATGAAGATTTGCTTCACAATGATCGGTTGATCACGGCTATAGAGTCTGATCCCCTAAAGTGATTGAGGGTGATTCTTCAAGTGCAACAATGGTTGAGGAATGGAAGGAGAAAGATAGACTTGGACATGGGTGCATACTTGCTGCACTGTCGGATGTCCTGTTTGATGTCTATAGCTCTTCTACATTCCTAACCTCAAAGGCACTGTGGGATGAACTTGACCGGAAATACAATACCGAGGACCAAGGTCTGGAGAAGTATTCCGTAGGCAAGTTCCTCAAGTTTCACATGTTGGAGGACAGATCTATAGCCGAACAGGCACATGAGTTTCTCCTTATGATCCATGGCTTGGCAGAGGGTGATATGAAACTCCCTGAAAAATTTCAAGTCATGTGCATAATTGAGAAATTTCCAAAGACCTGGCAGGAGTTTGGAATGGCTCTCAAACATAGAAAGGGATATATTTCTCTTGATGACTTGATGAGGGCCATTTCCATTGAAGAGGAGCATAGAAAGGAGAAATCAGAGATGCCTGTGGAGGCTAGTTCAAACTTTATGGTAAAGTATAAGACAAAGATGTTAAAGGCAAACCCAAGACAGGTTCTACTACACAAATGAAACCCAAATGAAAGATACAAAAGAAGAAGAAGTCTGCCGAATGCTGGGTGTGTGGTCAAGAGGGTCATTTCCGTGGGGACTGTCCTAAATGGAAAGAAAAGTTGACCCATAAGATTGCTGAAAATCCAGCTCAGGTCAATGTAGTGACTAGTGGGGACTCTTCTGGTGACACATATGTTTCTCTAAACCCTCAGCTATTTGCTATTTATGAACCTAATGAGTGGTTAGTAGACACTGGAACCAATGTACACCTATGTGCTAACAGGGCTAACTTTGTGTCTTATCAGGCCACCAGTGATTGCTCTGTGACGATGGGTAATGGCAGCACTGCAAGTGTGATGGGAATTGGACGCGTGGATCTGAAGTTTACTTTAGGACATGTACTGTCTCTTCATAGTGTACACCATGTTCCTAGTGTTAGGAGGAACATCTTATCAGGTTCTAGAATGGTTAGGGAGGGTTATGAGTTGAACTTTAAATGTAATAAAGTTGTTATTTTGTGTCAGAAAACTTTTATTGGTAAATGTTATTTATGTGATGGGTTATTTAAAGTGTATGTGAACCATGTGATGAATAAAAGTTTAGATGTTGATGTTATTTCTACATCTGTTTCTGTGGCATATAATGTCGTTAATTCATCTAATTTATGGCATGGACGTTTAGGACATATCAATTTCAATTCTTTCAAATGAATGATGAACCTGAAATTGATTCCTAATTATGCTATTGATAATTCTAAAAGGTGTGATATCTGTGTACATGCTAAACAGCCCAAAAAGCCATTTAAGTCTGTGGTGAGAGATTCCGAAATTCTGGATCTTGTGCATTCTGATATCTGTGAATTTAATGGCATATTGACTAGGGATCATAAAAAGTATTTCATTACCTTTATAGATGACTGTAGTAGATATTGCTATGTGTATTTTACTTAAGTCTAAGGATGAGGCTTTACAAAAGTTTATCATCTTTATGAAAGAAGCAGAAACACAAACAGGTCGGGTGCTTAAGATGTTGAGGTCTGATAGGGGTGGAGAATATACCTCCAACCAATTTAGTGAATACTGCCAAGACAATGGCATCATTCATGAGACAACTGCCCCCTATTCACCACAATCTAATGGGATAGTTGAACGAAAGAATCGTGTATTCATAGACATGGTCAACTCTCTCCTGTAGAATTCAGGACTGCTTAACTATATATGGGGGGAAGCATTGAATATGGCTTGCCGTATTCTGAATTATGTTCCCCTGAAACACAAAGATAGTAGTCCATATGAACTTTGAGAAATAAAAGTCTAGCTTGAAATACCTTAAAGTGTGGGTGTTCCTAGCTAAGGCACTTGTCCCTGAACACGAGGAAAAGCTGGGACCTAAACAGTTGACACGGTCTTTCTAGCCTATGCTGAAAATAGCTCTGCGTACAAGTTTCTAGTGATTAAGTCTGAGATTCCTGGCATAGATGTTAACACCATAGTTGAGTTTCGTGATGCTACATTCTTTGAGAATGTGTTTCCCATGAAGACTGGTTTACCACAATCTCTATCTTCTAAGACTAGGCCTTCCACATCTTCATCCATTCCAGATCATGTGGAAATGATGACAAATGTGGGGGCAAGTGCATCCTGATTCTCATAGTCAGGAAGAGGAAGTAGAACCTAGAAGGAGTAAAAGACAAATTAAAGATTGCCAAGGATTTTGAAAGTGATTTTATTACTTTCCAAATTGAGGGTGATCCTCCCACTTTCAAGGATGCCATGGCCTCTCTTGAGGCACGGCATTGGAAGGAAGCCATAAAGAGTGAAATGGATTCCATTATTGCTAATGGCACTTGGGAGTTGGTCGATCCTCCTCCTGGTTCTAAAACCATTGGATGCAAATGGGTCTTTAAGAAGAAGCTAAATCTTGATGGAACCATTGACAAGTTTAAAGCTAGGTTAGTTCCTAAGGGGTTCAAACAGATGGAGGGGATAGACTATTTTGATACCTATTCCCTTGTAACCAGGATTACCACTATTAGGGTACTGATTGCTTTGGCTTCCATATATGATCTGGCTATCCATCAAATGGATGTTAAGACTACCTTTCTTAATGGTGATCTTGATGAAGAGATCTATATGGATTAGCCTGAAGGGTTTACAGTATCTGGTAGTGGAAACAAAGTTTGTAGACTTGTTAAATCCTTATATGGATTGAAACAAGCCCCTAAGCAATGACTTGAAAATTTTCACATGACTATCATGTAATTTGACTTTAAAGTCAATGAGTCTGATAAGTTTGTTTACTACAAGATAGATGGTGATGATTATGTTGTCCTATGTCTATATGTAGATGTATTTTGTTGTTCGGCAATAATTTGGGAATGATAATTGAGACTAAATCATTCTTGAGTAGAAACTTTGAGATGAAGGATATGGGTGAAGCTAGTGTAATTCTGGGACTAAAGCTGACCAGATCAGTTGAAGGGATATTATTTCTCAGTCTCATTATATTGAGAAAGTGTTAGAGAAATTTGGCTATGAGAATTGCAAAGCTGTCTGTACACCCTATGATCCTTCTAGAGTTTTCTACAAGAATAAGAATGGCACTCCTGTGTCTCAATTGCGGTATTCCCAAGTTATAGGAAGCTTAATGTATCTTGCAAACTATACTAGACCTGACATTCCATATCTAGTGTCTAAACTCAGTAGATACACTAGCTGTCCTGACCATACTCGCTGGGAAGGCTTGGATAGAGTGCTGAGGTACCTAAAAGGTACTATGACTCTAGACTTGCATTTTAGGAAATTCCCTGCTGTCCTTGAAGGATATAGTGATGCAAGCTGGATAGCTGAAAACTCAGGGAGCAATGGTGTCACAGGGTATGTCTTCACCTTGGGAGGTGGTGCTGTCACCTGGAGGTCGACTAAGCAAACCATCTTGTCTCGGTCTACTTTTGAGGCTGAGCTGTGTGCTTTGGACACTACTGGTATGGAGGCTAAATGGATCAGAGGTCTTCTTTCTGAACTTCCCTTTAATGAACAGTCCATCCCCATATACTTTTAAATTAATTACATGCTTATTTTGGTGATAAACAAACCTGTCAAAAGTTTTCTAACCTTGTTTTATTTAGCCTTAAGCACAAAGAAAGTCAAGCATTTGTGGTAAGTACTTACATACATCATTTCTCAGAAGAGCCATAACGATTCCTTCATTAGCTGTAACGATTTCCTCTCAATTCAACGATTTACTTGAAAGATGAATAACCTTGCTGTATCAACAAGTCGATGTCATAACAACTCTGTAAGTTATCGTAACGACTCCTTCAGAAGTGATAACGACTTGCTCATTATAACGACTCTGTAAGTTATCATAACGACTCCTTCAGAAGTTATAACGACTTGCTCATTATAACGACTCTGTAAGTTATCGTAACGACTCCTTCAGAGTTATAACGACTTGTTCATTATAACGACTCTGTAAGTTATCGTAACGACTCCTTCAGAAGTTATAACGACTTGCTCATTATAACGACTCTGTAAGTTATCGTAACGACTCCTTCAGAAGTTATAACGACTTGCTCATTATAACGACTCTGTAAGTCATCGTAACGATTTCTTTAGAGAGTTATAACGACTTGCTCGTCATAACGATTCTGTAAGTCATCGTAACGATTTCTTTAGAGAGTTATAACGACTTGCTCGTCATAACGATTCTGTAAGTCATCGTAACGATTTCTTTAGAGAGTTATAACGACTTGCTCGTCATAACGATTCTGTAAGTCATCGTAACGATTTCTTTAGAGAGTTATAACGACTTGCTCGTCATAACGATTCTGTAAGTCATCGTAACGATTTCTTTAGAGAGTTATAACGACTTGCTCGTCATAACAATTTGTAAGACATCGTAACGATTTCTTTAGAAGCTACAACGACTTGCATCTCATAACGATTTGATAAGTGTTTCATATCGATTTCTTCAGAATCAAACGACTTGCCATGTTTCATAACGATTTCTTATATCATCTGTTATAGAACGACTTGGTTGTGGTAACGATTTCATAAGTTATCATAACGACTTCTTATGAGTCTACAGCAACTTGATCATAACGATTCTATCAACTTTCATAACGACTGCATAAGTCATGTTTCCATTAATTAATGTTTTCCTTGATTTAAGCTACGTTGAATAGTCAAAGTCGCATCACGTCTGTTTGACTGCCATGCATTTAATAAAGACTGAACGTATCTCTGCACGGATACAGAACATATCTTCCATTCTCGTGTATCCTCTGCATGCATCTTCTAGAACGATAAACTGTCACTACCATATTTGTGTCTATCTGCTCTAACGTTGATTGACATCTGGAGATAGTATAGCTGTCTACCATTAAAGCTCAACCTTGCAGAATATACTATCCTACAACATCTGACACAGAAAGAACTACAAGCCAACTAAGAAGATCTCATCACTTTGCGTGCTCCAAAGAACAAAAGACTGTCGACAGGAAGTTTCTACAGATCCTTCAGTCTAACGTACACCAAAGCTGTGAGACAACGGTCATCTCTTCATCCTCATTCAAATTGGAGATATAAATACAAGACGAAGTTCCGAAGACAGATGATTGATCCATGAAGAAGCATTATTGACATTCAAGAGAGTCTAGAACTCTGCCACTTTCAAGTCTTCAGAAGATCTCTAGAGCCAGAAATTCTCTCCTTTCGATCTTGGCTCCTAGCTCCTCGTGCTGTGAGAAGAAAAATCAAGAAGAGCTAGATTAGTTCTGAGAGAGTCACATTGTGTAGATCTTCGTCTCTCAGTGCTTGTAGCTTCAGATTGAGTTTTGTAAAAGCTTGATCTAGGGGCTAGTCATTTCCTTCAAGATTTTCTTGTGTTCTTCCCTTCGTGTGTGAAGGAAGACCTGGTGGTGTCCAGGGTGGTGTTTTTTTCCCTTCGGAGTGAAGGAAGACCTGGTGGTACCAGGGTGTTGTGTTCCCTTCAGGAGTGAAGGAAGACCAGCTGAGCTGGGTGGTTGTTTTTGTCCATAGGGGGACTGTACCCTAGTTAGTGAAATCCTGAGGGTTGCTCAGGGACTGGACGTAGGACTCCTAAGGAGAGGAGATCCGAACCAGGATAAATCTGTGTGTTGTGTGATTGTCTTTATCGTGTGATTGTTGCTTTTACTAACCATTACTAATCCCTTCCAAGAACTCTTTATGTTTGTTTGAGCTCAGGTTTTTATCAGATAAATTTTATTTAAAGACCCATTCACCCCCCCCCTCTGGGTTAGCCAACCGGGCAACAATGGTATCAGAGCGAGTCTCTTCGACAAAGAACAAGATCCAACGATCTGAAGAGTAAAGATCCATGGCAGCCCAAGGTCACTTCGAAGGTCAGTCTGTCAACAGACCTCCTTTGTTCGACGGTGAAGATTATACGTATTGGAAGACCAGGATGGAATACTTTCTACAAGGCCACGACTATCAAATCTGGTCGATAGTGGAAGAAGGTGATCTGGTCGTCACAAATGAGAAAGCACAATGGACAGATGAAGATAGAAAGAAAATCTCCTTGAACTGTAAAGCTAAGAGCATTCTATGTTGTGCTCTAAGCAAGAAGGAGTTCAACAGAGTCTCAGCATGCAAATCCTCCATGGAAATGTGGGAAAAGCTAAGGATTACGTATGAAGTACAGACAAAGTAAAGGAGACAAGAATCGACATTCTTGTCACTCAGTATGAAAGATTTCAAATGCAATCAGGTGAGTCTATTACTCAAATGTTTAGTCGATTTACTGACATCACTAATGGTCTAGCCAGTCTAGGAAAGTCATATGAGATTGCAGATATGTAAGGAAGATTCTCAGATCCTTGCCATCTTCATGGACGGCAAAGGTCACAGCTATCGAAGAAGCTAATGACCTTAAGAGAATGTCAGTAGAAAAGCTCATCGGGTCTCTCATGGCCCATGAATAAATATGGAAAGATTAGGAGAATCCTCCAGTAGAAAGAAGCAGTCCAATGCGCTTAAAGCTAATGGGGACTCATCTGAAGAATCCTTGGATAACAGTGAAGATAGCAAAAATAGTGATGATGAAGAAGCCATGCTGTCAAGAAGATTGCAGAGAATCTTGGCCAAGAAGAAGAAGTTTCAGTCTGGTAGGAGGA